>CM062827.1:613489-1000651 GCA_031772345.1 Himalopsyche anomala
AAATGTGGATCATTTCAACTTCACAATTCAAAATCAAATCGTTGGTCCACTGCATTCTTTTAAATCTATCGACTGTGCCACGTGAATAACATCATTTCAATGTAATTAAAATACTTTTCATTTTTAATTTTGTACATTTATTGAACTTAATTCATTTTGAGTATTCATTCAAACTGAATTTAAACTCATCCAATAAATTAACACAACATTTATTGATTCTGAGGCGGTACGAAGTTTGTCGGGCCAGCTAGTTTTGTATAAAAAAGGATTGAGCGTACTTTAAATCATTTTTTCTTTGCGGCCCGAAACCACGATAATTTGTTTTATGCGGCCCGCTAGAAGGTAAAGGTTGTGCATCACTGCTCTAATTACTGTAAGACAGAGTGAGCATTATCATCCTGAATAATTTTCGTTGAACATATTTAATTGTAAATGTTATAAAATCTTAATTTTTGGTTACGCAAACAAACATGAACTTTTTTATGAAACATCCTGCAAACTTCAACAAAATTAAAAATATAGGCAAAAAATAATTTTGTAAAAAGTTTGACGAAAATAAAATTATTGGCGTAACATTTTTTTTTGTAAAAGTTTGAAGGCACTTTTTAATTAATCATATAATTCATTGAAAAAGCGGCCAAATTTGACCTAAAAAATAAAAAGATACCTCCGATTCTAAAGGTTTAATTTTTTTTTTAATAACGACCCTTTTAGTAAAAGCCAAGTAGCCCACGACGCCTCACAACACTTACATACACTTACAAAATGTGATTGCGATAAAAACTGGCAATAGTTTTTTTTCCGAATTAAACCTAATATAATAGATTTTTAATGAGAACCTCCTATCTGAAATTCTGGAGTAAAATCTACTTGCTTAAAGTTCTAGCCACGCGGTTTTGCAACGAATTAAAGAGGCAAATTAACGTACCAACTCCGATACACCAACTTAATATTAATTATATTATTATTGTGAAAATATAATACCGACACGGTAGAACCGAACTGAGTTGGCAATTTTCCGCAAAACAAATTAAGACCTGCGCAGTCATTTAATACACTTATATCCGCTCCCAAAGTGAAGCATGTCACCTACTAATGAGGGTATGTCAACAGAAGTTTTTTTCTACGAGAACTGTTTGTTAATAAGTTTTTCAACCTCTTTTTTCAAAGAAAGTAGGTATGGAATGATAGGCTAGTGGTAAATTAATCGGTTTCCTTACTCCCCGTTACTTGAGGATTGGGAGATTAGGAAGGAATATTTTAGATATCACAAACACCCATGTCTTCTCATTTATCTATCATAAAAGCATTAAAGAAATGCTGTTCGTACTGGTACTCGAAGTCGTGAAATCCGTCATGGTAGCTAATGACGTAATTTAGTTTCATTTACTGCTTTTCAGTCTACAAACTGTATTCAGTAACTATAATCTTAAATGAAGTTTTTCTATAGTAATGACTGTTTTTATAATACTATTGAAAATTCATTTTGTTACTTAAAAATATATAAGTGGGAAATTCTAAAATCTATTATTGAGATGCTATGTAATGTTGTGCTTTACGTTAAGACATTTTAAAGGGGTTTATCTAAATTAAAAAGAGATTTTTCTTTTTAAAACAAATATCCACCACAACACTTTTATAATTGAAAGAAAAGGAATATTTCTAGCAAAAACAAAATATTGTTTTTTTAGATATCTAAGTACAGTTCTCTAGCGTCAAAATATTCTCTACGTAACTTGTCGCGGCCCCCCGTTTGAGGATCGGCGTAATATTCAGTGATTATTAAATTATGTAATTTTTCCGTACACGGCTTTTATAAAGTTCGCAGGGTTGAGGTAATGTATTTTGCATGACCCTTTTTTATTAAAAATAAAATTTCGAATGGAACAAAAGATGACGCCCTTTTTAGTCAGTGCTTGAAAATAAAAATTAAAATGAAATCTCTGAGGATTATGAGCTGCAGACAGACATGGCGTGATTCCCAAAGTGGACGCGTGTTAAGTGTGTATTATGTAGAAATGCACTCACGCTTTGAACAACACTGCAACAAAACAAATAAATTAAGAAGATGTTAATGTGAAGTGGCTTTTTTTAGCTAAAAATGAATTTATGTTTAAGAAACATTCGTTCAAAGAAAAACAGAGATTTGTAAATCACTGCCATTTCTGTGTTTGATTCAATTGTACGTATCTATCATAATTTATATTATAGATACTAGCAAACTTTCAAAGTTAAATGGACACATTTATCATATTTTTATAAATTCTTATTCAAAATAATATATGAAGCATATCGACTGTGGAAAGGAAAAAGGACGTAACCCACACATATGTAAATTATGAAATTGTTGAAATTTCATAATTTGAAATTGTATTCGGTATACAACCTGGAAGTGCACGGAGACCTCTAAACTGGTGTTTCATTGACATAATCTAATATTAATTAAAGAAAATTTAGATAATTTGGGATTTGCATTTTACATACTTATGATGGAACGTGTATCAAGTTTTATACATTGTGATTATCGAAAAAAAGTTGTTTTGAAAAAACTGTGGGTTACGTCCTTTTTCCTTTCCACAGTCGATATGTATTTCTAAAGCGGAATCTCAACGTGTGATGTTATACGTGAACTGGTTTTAATTTTTTTAAGGTTTTAAATTTACTCGTTTTCAATCATTTTTAAATAGGATTAAATGGTCAGAATTTAAATCAAATTTTTGGTCAGAATAAAAATATTATACGGTTAGAATATTTTATAACCATTTTGCTTAGGTTAGCTTAGGTTTTTTTTAAATTTCATTTAAATTATGACTATTTATTCTGACCGATATATTATGATATATAATTGGCTGAGAAATATCTACCAGTGGAATCAAAAATTTCGTATAAAAGTGACGCAAAATCATTTTTCGAGATGATAATTTATTTTCAAAGCCTTCAGTAAAGATTTCTCCATCCTGTCTGAATTCATCTTTCTTTTCTTTACGCCTTTATTCGTCGGATATAATTAATCCGGGGATTAATTACGCAAAGCGCCACTAATGCTAATCCTGCCGAACAGATAACAAGCAAAGTTTAACTAACGTCCTATGCATAAATAATATTAATTGCATATACATGATTTGTTTGTCTTGTGCATAAATTGATTGCAACCCAAAAATACTTTTGCTCATAAACAAAGATAGTTTAAATTACATTATATCATTCAATATCTCTTAAGTCTGGTTATATTATGTGTATTTATTATGTTATATTTAATATCAATTAATCTACGACTATTCTTTTTATTTTTTTTAACAGAAAGTCAATGTTATGATGTATTGTTATAATATTGTATTCATAACACCAAAAATGTGCGCGATAAGTTTGTTATCAAGTTAACCCTCCAGAGACGAGAGCTTTTTTTTTGTTTTTTATTTTATTTTAAGCCATATTGAAGTCACGGATAACTTTTATTTCTTTAACAAAAATTAAAAAAAAAAACGCCAAGTCGTTGTATAGAAACCCCGCATGACTGCTATGCATATGCATATGCTCATGCTAATTCTTTTATTACCGTGTAATATTGTGTACGGACGAGCATGACCGTATGGGCACGGAAACATTCGGGGTTGAAATATAGCTAAACGTGATTTTTTTTAAATATTTACAATTTGACCTCTTTAGATCAACATAATTTCAATACAAATATATTAGCAAAATAACAGTAAATAATTTAATGTTTTGATAAAAAATTCATTAACAGTTTCAAAAAGTTCATTAAAAAAACGGAAATTCAAAAAATTGCATGTGCTTTTGGTGGCCGTTTCTGTCACCGCGGCTGATGACTTACTGAAGTCTGTACCCTTCTTAACCAAATATGAGTGAAAGCAACGATATTCAGGAAGAAAAAGGATGAATAGTGGGATCAATAGACAACGGTGTTTACTGTGACCATATGGTCACGCTCGTCTTTGGAGGGTTAAGCTTATTACCTTTTTTAAAACCCTTTTGTCAGACTTTATATTGTATATATTTCGATTGATTCGGCGGTAACTTTGTAAAAAAATATTTTTGGTATAAAATTTAAATTGTCATTTTTTAACCATATCGTAATGTAGTTTCAAATCTGAAGATGCTTTTAAAAGAATAAAAACGCGTAACAAAGTTTGTAAAAAGTATCATTTTTATATTGCGTGGCATAGCTATTTACTAATGCAATCGTTTGCATCAATTTTGTGTTATTAAAAAACTGCTTAGTAGTCAAAACAATCGTAATTTGTAAAAAAATCTCATCGATCTTAATTTTATATATATAGTAAATCAAGCCTAATTTTTAATAATAAAAACAAATAAGTGCTAAAATCATTTTTTAGGTTACATCTCACTAGAAATGAGCTAAGATTTTTTATTTTTTTAAACGATATAGTTTCACCTACTTAAACTTCAAAAAAACTATCTAAACATTTTAAACTATCCTGCAAATAAGATGAGGATAATTTTCATATTATTTATGTGCTTCTATTAATATTTTTTCCTCCGATTTTAGAATAGTTTTCATTTGTTTAAGAACATTTCTTAAACAGATCAGTATTTCAACTGTGTGTATGTGAAATCCAGAGGCCATGTTTACCTCGTATCTTGGACTGACCAACAGTTCCAGTATTGACCATTACTTAGATATTGATGCATAGTTTTTTCAAAGGACTAGGTGGTTTTAATTATTAAGTTTTGTATGTTAATTTCAACATGGAAAGCTCACTGAATAAGCCCACGTTATATTCCTGCGGTCAAGTCCTGGAGTAATCCTCTGGGAATTTCTAAGCCTCTCCACCAGAGCTCGGACATTAATTGGATCTCCATGTCTAAAGTTAAATGCAGTATTGAGCATAGTGCTCTGCGCCCAGCCTTCCGGCCCGGAAGCAGAGCCATGCAACTCAATTTTAATTAATTACATTTTACTCCGCTAATCGAGTTTTTTTGTTTTCGTCCCACGGGTGGTGTAAGCATCGTCAATCATGCGTCCAAAAGGGAAAGGCTGCGCCACGATAAGGGTTCGCAACAAAAAGAAAGCATAAATTTTGACAAAAAATATTTACGACACAAATAAAATGAGCGATTGCTATATTTGTGAAATACCTACATTGTTTTTTCTATATTACTTTCATCCTTTATATCATAAAATATGTTTTAAAAAATGTAAAAATTATAATAATAATATTGGAGTGTTATTGAATATACTTGGGTCGAGAGCTTTAGATGCCTCGGTGTACATATCCCGGTAGTACAAAAAAAGAGCTCGCCATTCGTCTAGGAATGGCTGGAGCCACATTTAATTAATGCGGACTGTCTGGGACACACAGTTGTACATGATTAAAACCAAATGTCATTTATTCACCGCGTGCATTCTACCAGTACTACTTAACGGTAGCGAATCATGGCACATTAGAAAAACTGTATACTGAGCTCCGAGAATAGATGCTTGCGTTGTATTATGGGGGAAGGTGGTTTGATTTTGTAAGGAGTTTGGAGATTAGGGAATGTATAAGATAGCGCCCCGTCACGTCAGTGGTTATGGAGAGACTTTGGAATTTGCTGGGTCACGTGCTGCCTCAGGAAAGCCTTAATCCTGCTTGTCTCCTCTTTCAACCAGTGGGATTTTAGCGTCTCGAACGACCGTCGGGTACTATCCATTTGATATACTCAGCGGAACTGAGGGATGCTGACATGTCATGGGAGGAAGCAAAACGATTGGCGAGAGACAGGGAAACATGGAGGTATCGCCTAGCGGCCATGTGCTCCACGCAGGGAGCGAATATGGTCAAAGAATTGAACATATTGCCGAGGACGAGTGGTAACGCTCTAAGACGTAAACGCCTCCTGTGTGTAGTACTGTTTATGATATGGTTTTAATTTGAAACGTTTGAGATATCTTCTGAAATATGAGTGGGCGATTGCATCATTGTGTATTGTGATGATTTACACAGTAATTGGTGTCAATCCTTGTAAAACGGGTGTCATCATTTCTTCGTATAATTGTATTCAGTTTCTTCTTTATTGAAATAGGTGTGATTTTAAGCGAATTGGTTTTTATTTCAAGTTTTTAAAAAAAGTACAGGGATCTTTTTTAAAAAAAATTATATCCAAGACAAATTAATATCATCGACGTAAATCTATTTAATTCTCCAATATATCTATTACATGAACCACATATAAAGAATTACTGCGTACTCTGTACTTCGATAGAAATGGTATATGCCGAGATTTTTTTTTTATTTATTGAAACTTACTGGTCGACTCCTTTTTGTCATTTCTGTTCTAAAGCTTTCATTCTACATTCGAATCTACAAATCTATTATTGCATACATAAATTTAAAAGAAAATAATTTCAGGAGAAAAAATGTACAAATAAAATAAACGTGAACAATAATAACTACGGAGCAAAAATGCACCAAGCGTATTTATTAAATTTATGAGAAATTAATATTTCCCATTGTACAGGTAAAATTATACTTTAAAATAACGGAGCACGGCAAATTCTGTTTCTACAACTTCGTTTCATATTCCCAGTACGATTTACGGTGGAACACCTTGTGGTTTCACAAACAGTTGACCGTGTTTTATAACAAAGGTGAGCTTTGATCAATAATTTATCAGTCATACTTAGTAAATGGTTTATTTTTGAACGATTTGAATAATATACTTCGTACAATTATACAAAAAGCTGTTTCCAGTCATTTAACAATCAATAACAGTCGGTTTTCTACTATTTTTAACTTATAACAAATTTATTAAGTCGTTTTTATCCATAGAAAACGAGTTAAAAACCGTATTTTGTAAGTTTTTGTTTAACACTCGCGGCTCGGATACTAGAAAAATACCTATCTTCCGATGGGGGGTCGTTTAGGGACCCCAGCGGTTTCCTTATTATTGGCCTTATTCTTATGAATTTCAAAAAAATAATAGTCTAATGGCTTTAAAATATTTCCTCATTTATCTATTATCATCATTCCTCATACATTTTTTTTTATAAAAATCCGTGTTTTTTTTTAATAAATAATCATATTTTAAGTTGCTCGTAAAAAAGACGTCATCCCAGCACACATATGAAATCGCAACTAACGAGATTTAGCTCACCAATCATTGCACATGCTATTTTACAAGCGACGCTATCGCGCGCTTATCTCGTTGTCGCGTATTTATATAAAATGAGGCATCGATGTAAGTAAGATATTGTGTATTTTTTGAGAATAGTATTCCAGGATACATACATTATTATCTTTAACTTCATATACGTCAATCCGTTTTTTGTTCTACTTCGAGGATCTTTTTTAATTAGTTGATTTTTTTCATTTCTGTTTTATTTAATAGAGACGGAACTAGCGATAGAATATTTTTTTCTCCTTCTACAAAAGGTCCAAAAAACTATAATATAAGAATACCTTAATTATAAACATTGTATCACCCATATTAAAATAGATATTTAAGAAAATGTGGGAATTGGGGTCGCATTTCTTGAGCTTAGAACAGAAAAAGTTAAGACCGTTCACTGTTAAAAAGATTCTTATTAGTCGCTTGGTTTGTCGGATTCTTTATTACTAATGACTTCGTTATTTGGCGCTTGATGACATAAATATGTACGTGTGAATCTGGTGAAAAAAGTAAGACATTAATTTATAAAACGTATTATAGTCGTATTGGAAAACTGTCATCTGAGCCTCTGAGAAGTGAAGTGAGCCGATTAGTAAAACTTATCTATTGGACAACCTACAATCACGTCTTTGCTTAGTATTTTGGTGAATTGCATATTTTAATTTTAATGAGATAACACTATTGCAGTGTGTATTTACTAACTCACTTAATTTTTACAATACTTTAAGACACGTAGTATACTATAACGCGTCTAACTTATTTTTTTCTAAGACATCACTTGACTTACTTTACTTCCCATGGGGCTCAATTCGTAGATTTATGTGCTTGGGTCTAAGTTTCAGTTCCAGCAAAATTGTATATTAAATTTATTTATTTTAATTTAAGATTTTCGTGATGATTATTAAAATTGTGGTATTTTTTATTAATCTAAAAATCTTTAAATATATATAACTATTGTTGTGGAGACATTTATTCCTATATAGCGAACTTTTGTTCACATTTCTGTTTACGATGTGTTGACAGCTGTTTTGCGCTGTCATCACTAACAGGGATTCGTCTATTAATAGATAGTTCTGATAATGTGTTGAAAGACAGAAACAGTTGTGAGCATCTGAACAAGACACGTAATTCGTACAATTAACAGAAATTTGTTACCCCTCATGAAATGGGGTGAATTTGATACAGCAAACATTTGCGTATACTCGTTTTTTTTCAAAACATTTTTTTTCTTGCCCAAACTTATTCAATATACATTTAACTAAGCATCGTTTGAGATCGATTTGCAATATTATTAATTTGTAAAGTGTAAGTCTGCCATGTTGACTAATATAATAGACATTTTTGAATTTTTATTTTTGTTTATGATTTTTTTCAAATGATTCTTATCGATAGTAAATATCTAATTGCTTTAGGTAACAGAGACAATGAATGATTATTGTTGTTTTTTTGTAAGGGTTTTATTATAAATCGAATTTAAAACCATTCTTCAATAAACATTGAGTTATAAATGGATGTTTTATTTAATTTAATTACAGATTTTTCAATTTATATACACTACTCTTATACGACAAGACTAAAACAACAAACCTGAATGAATTCAACCATTTTTGGCTGGCTAAATCATTCTTGACAAAAATGATTAGTTTTAATATTTTTCAAGATTCTTTACAATTATTACTCTACAGTGCGAGTACAACGCTCACTTGCGATAAATTGAAGTATATAATACCTTCCTTTTCTAGTGCAACAAAACTTAGAATTACGTTGAAACAAAATTTACAATATACACGCCGGAAAACATTATTGCACCATTCTTTATAACTATAGAATGCAATAATGCATATATATAAAAGGTAGTTGTGTTAGTCAGTCGTCGTAGAAAGTGATCCTTGCAAAAGGAAAAAGAAAAATGCAATTTCAACGTAAAATACAATTGTAAAAGGATAACGTTTCCCACTGAGGTAAAGTTCGCTGTGAGCAATCATTTTAACAGACATTTTTATTAAATGTCTACATTTATTGAAAAAGCACTGTAGCAGTGTTTTCAATCAAAACATAAGACGCAGTATTATTCTTTTGTTTCATTAAAGTTGATTTATAAACTCTGGTAGTAACATAGTAGATACGACAGCTTCAGTATGCACTGTAATTCATTTTTAGCCATTAAGATTGATAATTTTACGGTAAATTACATATTGTTACATACTATAAGTGTATTCAGTATTAATCGATTGCTTATTTTTAGTATTGCATACAATTGCAGAGGAGCTATAATAAAATTCACGTCTTCCTCAGAACACTAAGAATTGCTTCGAGATTGAGCGAGTCCCTTGTTAAGATATTGGCAGCTTCCTTGTTATATATATAATCCTTGGTTATATGGAATAGAATGTTTGAAATGCAAAATATGAAAAAAAATACCTTGTGCAAACACAATAATAAAACATTGATAAAAATAAATCGTTTTGAACAAAGCAAGAATCTTTCTCTAACTGACAATATTTTCGTAAAACCTACGTTAATTTTAAAATATGAATTTAACAATTTTGATTATTTTAAAATATAATTTAATCGTATTTAAGTATAATCATATTTATAAACAACCTGTAGTGCATATTTTCTTCCCTTTATCATCAAATGTTATTAAAATATTAAAGGTTGATTGGCTCCTGAGTCGATAAGTGCATCTTCCGTTTGAGTAATTTTCTTCTCGATCAATTGAGGGCTCTGGAAACAAAGACAGCAGTCTCCACATTTGCTCTAAATGAATTAGATTACTGTGATAATGTAGAGATGGCTATTCCGCATATGGAACTATTTTTTTAAAAATAAGGGTATAAAAAATATATTTTTGACGATTAAAATCGAGTCTGTAACAAAAGTGGCAGTTTACATAATCCTGTATAGCAAACACGGCAATTATATAAACAATAAAAATTCATTTAAAATAGCAAGACAATACTGATAAAAATTACATTTTTTTAATATTTTAGTCATAAAAAAACGTTTTAAGAGATTTGCCAATTGTACCTTCAGGATGATAACTATCGCCTTTGTTTCTTAAGCCCTCAATTTTATATTCAGCATTTGTTCGTAGTTAATTTTTGACAGTAATTTTTCCATGAATTCTGTCGATTACTTCTCTCTTTAATTAAAGTGTAGCATTTATAATACTCATATTACCGTTTTCTAGATCCGCTAACGAAGTAATTTTACCGTTTTATTAAGAATTTTTTGACATTCTATGGATATGCAGGGTATCCATGTACAGTTATTATTAAATCGTGACGTTCTTGGGAGTAGCAGATGTTTTTTAAATCTGAAATATAAAATGAATGGTAAACCGCAATAAAAGGATAAAAAGTTCGACTTACTTGCTTGCTTGTTGGCTGCAGAAAGAGCTTTGGAGCGGTCCCTGAGGAGAGCGGCGTACATGTATAGTAAGAACACCATGCTGCCAATATACAGGTACAAGTAGTAGCCCTGCAAATAAACAATCATATTAGCTACCATAACTCGATTCCTTCTGTATCAAAGATGTGTATCAATCAAATATTTCGATACCCGAGTAATCGATATTGAAAAAAAATATAGTTAAGAAATTTTATATAACTGCTGGAATACAAATACTATACGTGAGGGTATAACTTGCAAGCCCGGCTAATTCCAAAGTTGTTGAAACATGAACCATTAATGTAATTTAGTAGATACAAATAATTATTTTTAGAAATCAGTCTCAAACATGGCTTGACAACATCCGAAATATCATTCCAAAGTAATGTCAGACTAAAAATACAAAATGAAATTCAAGTTTCATTTTTAATCATTTTGGGACAAGCCGTGTTTTCAAGTAAAGCTCTCATATGCTCTATAAAAGTAGAAAATTAACATTCGTACAATGAAACTGTTTCTGATACTATCAAAGATTTGTAAAATAATTACCAATCAGTATATTTTAATAATATTGGGTTAATATTCGTTTATTTTACTTAAGTACTCGATAATGACTTTTCGACAACTTTATAGCAGAAGTTGGTAAGCAACAAAACTGACAAAAATGATTTAAGTATATAGAGATTTTATGATATTAATTATTTGTCTGGAATTGCTCAGTTGGTGCATTTATTATACCAGTTTTCAAAAAAGGCATTTAGTTGTATAGCGATTATTATTAATGCTGTCTTTTCCCATGTCTACTTCCAATATAGAAAATATGGCCTTCTATTTTAGTTTTTAGACATCACAAAAATCCATGCCTTAGATCAGAAATCTACTTAAAAATTCTGTCTGTACTGGGATTTTAGCCCGTGAGGTTGACGACGTTGACCAATGTGCCATAGACCAGACAATCAATTTCTGTTTATGTCTATTAATTTTAAACTATTATTTGTATCATGTCAGCATAAATGCATTTATATTATAATTATCTATGCATCAAAAAATAACTGTTTTTATTCATTTGCTGTTTAGTTAGAACTATCAATCTATTACCAACTTTTGCCAGAAAAATGACGATTTATTACTTATTCTACACAACTGAAAAGCAAGAACTAAATTATCTTTATATATTATAATATAAGCTATCATTCGAAATCTTGAATAGTTCCGCGATAACACGAATACTCGATACTCCGACTATTGACATCTCTAATTTTAATGTTTTCACAGAGAAACCTGGAGCAGAGCGCTCGCTTCCTGCTCAGAACGTTATTAGCCCAAACTCAATAATGAAAATCATCTGGGATACACAGGTACTCTTTTTGGTATCCAATTATTACGAAAACAGAAACAGTTTGGTAACTTTGTTACATGTATCTCGTGGCAACGGTCTAAAATTCTTAACAAGATAGAGACCACTATACAAGATTTTTTTTTTAGAATAAATTTGTCAAGTGTTTTCAAATAAAGGTCACTTATTGGTGAGGATAAAGACAATGTATTGACTTTGAATATTATTGTTTATCAATATTGGTGTATTTCCATAATGAACAAGTTAATAAGGATTAACAAATAACTTGTTGGCAAATGCCAAAAAACTCTTAACGGTGTTGATCTTAGATATTTTTTTGTTATTTTGTAGTAAATTCTACCTAAAATTAATAACTGCTTAAAACTGAATTGACTGATTAACTGATCTGACGCCATTGTCAATCCACTTTTACTATTAGTCAACTTGGAGTATCTTTTGTTGTTGTTACTAACAAAGATTTTTCTACTAGATTGTATGTTTTGAGGTTTTTGTATACAATTAAAACTTGTTCAAAACTCCGTTTTTTTTTTAAATTTGGCATTAATATTTCATATTGATAATTACTCCTTTTAAATATTTGTTGAAAATAATGATATTCTAACATTTTATTGGGTTGACATACTTTTATGGATCAGTTGAAAATTTTCCCGATGAGTGGTATAAGCTAAAATCATTTGAAAAAAATATGGAATTAGCACACAAATGAACGTGTTTTATTTTTATAAATATTTTGTCTTCAACCATTAACTAACAGAAAACTCCCAACGTGGAGCATATGGCCTCCTAATAGAGGTATCTTGACAGAAGTTTTTTCTACGATAAGTATATGTTATTTTACTCAGTCGCTCAACCTCACTTTTTTCAAAGTGAGTAGTAGAGAAAGAAGGATAAGGCTAGAACAAGACTAGTGGTTGGCTAATCGCTATTGCTACACACAATTATTAGAGAATCAGAAGGAGGGGAGGAGTGGAAATTATCTGAATTGACATCACGAACACCCAGTCTTCGATCACAACTTTGAATTGAATAATTCTTAAATTCACTGTGATCTGACCGGGAATCAAACCCAGACCTGCGTGATCGGTAGAGCAAGCTCTAACCAACTGGGCCTATACGCGAAATAGTTTACTAAATCTGAAATCATTTTTAATTTATGAAAAAAAAAACAAAAAACATTTACATTAGAGATTTTGAATAATTTCATTAAATGATGTAGCTTCTAAAAATAAACGAATAGGTACCATTCAATGTTTAAAAAAAACTACTAATTGGAATCAAGTTGTTTTTGTAAAGTAAAACCTCTCTATTGTATTTCATACAATATTATTTCAACGATGAAAATTTTATTGCAACAAAAAGTTGATCGAATTTTCCAGACACAAAACAATATTGGTTAAACAAGGACGAGCGTGCCCATATGGTCACAGTAAACACCGTTGTCTATTGATCCCACTATTCATCCCTTTTCTACCTGAATATCGTTGCTTTCACTCATATTTGGTTAAGAAGGGTACAGACTTCAATAACTCATCAGCCGTGGGGACAGAAACGGCCACCAAAAGCACTTGCGATTTTTTTATGAAAATATCAAATTATTTACTGTATATTTGTATTTGCATTGAAATTATGTTGATCTAAAGAGGTCAAATTGTAAATATTTTTAAAAATTTCACGTTAGCTATATTTCAACCCCGAATGTTTGCGTGCCAACACGGTCAGGCTCGTCCTTACTAATGTCCGTACACAATATTACACGGTAATAAAGAATGAGCATGACCATTTAGTCATGCCGGGTTTCTATACAACGACTTGGCGTTTTTTTTTTTTAATATTTTTTGTTAGGAATAAAAGTTATCCGTGATTTCAATGTGGCTTAGAAAATATTTTTTTTATCGAAAAAAAGCTCTCGTCTCTGGAGGGTTAAGTTACTCAACTGATTCTTGATTGATAAAATGAAGAGCGTGCAAATAATAGCAGGGCAATAAAGAGTAGCAGAAGGAAATAAATTGGTTGCAATAATAACTCATTTACCTCATAAAAGGAGGGCGGAATGTATGTGGAGATGACTTCAGCCATGGGAAAAGCGATTCCCATAACGACGAGGAGTTTCCCATAGAGTGCAGACAGCGTGTCAGCCAACGCGTCCCCGCTGAAATGAAAAATACATATTTTTATATTACAAGTGATTTTTGAGCAATGTAAAAATATATGCAGTTTTATATAAAAAAAAAAACACTTTTTATATTATGGAGCATAGCATACTTAAAAAATCGCTAAGATAATCCTGAAGAGAAAAAAATATTCAATATTATTGTCTACATATTATACGATTTTTTTCTCGTTTTGTTACTTACATATTCATTTATTTAGATATATATTGACTGTGGAAAAGACGTAGCCTACAGTTTTTTCAATAATCACAATGTATACAATTTGATACACCTTATATCAAAAGGATGTAAGCTGAAAATGCCGAATAAGTATTTTACTTTAGCTTTTCAGTTTGAAAAAATAAGGGAATGCAAAAATTGCGATCATGAAAAAAGACTTCAAAAAAAAAATGTTTTAAATTAATATTACCTAATGTCAATTAAAAACCAGTTTACCAGTCTCCATGCACGTCAAGATTGTGTATATTTCATAATTTGCCTTTGGATAAAAATTATCAAAAAACGTTTTTTGTGTCGCCTGTAAAATTTGTAATGTGGGGGTTACGTCCATTTTCCTTTCCACAGTCGATATGTATATGACAACATATTTTTTTTTATTAATTAATTCCTTTTAAAATGTAAACAAATATAAACATGGCAAAGACAACGAAATTGACCAAGTAAGTTCCGACAAAGTCTACTATAATACATTAAAAATTGGATTCGTCTGAACTCACGCACGTCCACGTGGAATACGTTGACGTCCGATGCAATAATGTTTTAAATTTTTAAGGCTACCCCAAGTTTCTTCCCCCACTTGCAGGCAGGTTAAACACATTGAAAGAACAAAAAAAAAACATGTCTACGATTCATCAAAAAATGATAAGGTACATAATGTTTCAGATTCTTAAAAACGGTAAAATTCTCATTTTGGCCTCGTATAGGCCGAAAAAAATATATGACCAGGTACTTTTCTCTTCGGATGTTCAAACTATCAAGGTGAGCATGCATAAGGAAAAGTCACTTGCATAAATTCATGGGTAATATCTATACACCCTCAATCAGAGAAATCTCAAAAATTTCTTCCAAACCTTCTACACCATAAGGGTTATATTTCGAACTTCTCGGGACCCAAACAATCGACTCACTTTCAAGTCTGCTTCGAACTTAAGCAAAGTTATACAGAGCATAAACCTTTACAACAAAGTTTCGCTAACTTTCAGCATACACATGTTTCAGATTGTTTTAAAAGTATTAATATTGTTTAAATAATATAAATAGCTTTTTTAATGCAATTTTCAGATGTACAATGGCAATGAAGTCCATTTTTTACTGTTTGAATATATGTTTGTAATGTTTACGTGCCGATCCATCCATTTTATCCTAAAAACTAAGTTTAACTTTTATAAACCCAATTAGCCTAATTACCAGCTTTTTCCTTGCCGTAGCCTTCTATCCATAACCTCTCCAAAAAAGAGAAGTTGTGCAACTGAACATTGATAAATATATTTATATGGATAAAATATGTCGGGATCTATGGCGCAGCGGTTAGCGTTGTAGGCTTCCGTTCAGGTTCACGGGTTCGAGTCCCAGTACGGATTTTTTCGATCAATTTATCGATTTCTGTTCGAAGACATGGGTGTTTGTAATGTCTAAAAATTTCCTCCCACCATTTCCGATCCTTTAACAACTGGGCGTAGCGAGAGCGATTAGCTAATCACTAGTCCTGTCTTAGCCTTATCCCTCTACCACTATTACTCTTTTTGAAAAAAAGAAGTTGAGCGACAGTTCTCGTAGAAAAACTTCTGTGGAGATACCTCCATATTGGGAGCGGACATGAAAAAAAAAATTGAATATGTAACATAAGTTTTAAAATATAAACTTTCAAATGCATGTATGTATGTTATTTATAAATACTAAAATTCCTAATTCTTCGGAAAGCCTATGAGTTTCATCTAATCATAATAAAAAAAAACACTGAAATGTTTTTAAATTAAATCAACTATTTAAAAAACGTCTGAAGGATTCGGCAACAGGGTGCCACTATAGAAAATATCAATTGTATATGAATATGGATTGGCAAGCAAAGTTAGATAAAGGCGACCAATAATCCCTCTGGCTGAAAGAAGTAAGTACAAAAAAACGAAGGGTAAAGAACATATTTTGCAAAAGAGGTATATTATTCTACTTTGTAGTAGAGTTTAAAAGTCTGATATATTGATTTCTTGCTGGAGACTTTGTAAAAGATTTACTTTTCATGTATTTCCCCCATGACACATTTAACCACTCTCTCCCCAATGTTCAGTTTGAGGTCATGGGTGTATTTTTTATTATATGTCTTCATTCACTTAAGTATGGACATATTGATCATATCTTCGGTTGGATATTCTATCTTCGGTACGCATAATACATTGAAATATCTGCTGTGATAACTCTAAATGTCCTGACATAGGTTGTGAAAACTTAAGATTAATATAAATCATTATATGCAATAAAGACACGATTTATTCTTAGCAATACACTATTATTTAGTCGTATAAAACTTCTACTGTATGAAATACTGAACCAATACTTGTAGAACCAGCTGTCATTATACGATCTGCAAAAAGCTTATTTAATTCATTTTATACAAATACAATTTGAGAATCTCTTTACCTTTATCTTGAGAACATTTATATGTT
Source organism: Himalopsyche anomala (assembly GCA_031772345.1). Classification (NCBI taxonomy): domain Eukaryota; kingdom Metazoa; phylum Arthropoda; class Insecta; order Trichoptera; family Rhyacophilidae; genus Himalopsyche; species Himalopsyche anomala. The sequence goes on from CM062827.1 coordinate 630,202, forward strand.
TTGGAAGGTAATAAAAAACGAAAGGAATGTCAAAAATGTTTCCATTTATTTAATTAAATAAAATATAACCAATGTAATGGGGTAAAAATAGCTACGTATTTAGTTTTTATATTCATTAGTTGATAGCTATATCGGCTTTCATCATAGTCAGATGATTAAACTTACATTTTTCTCAGCTATATCAAAATTTACTGGCTCCGAAGAGATACACAATGCATCATGTTATTCACTCTAACATTCTAATTCAAATTAAAAAAAAAACCCAGATTGCTTATCGTTTTTCGAAACACTAGAGTCATATTTAATAAGTGTAATATGAATTGGGATGTTAGAGTAAATAACAAGATGCATTGTGTATCTCTTCGAAGCCAGTATATATAGCTGAGAAAAATGTAAGTTAAATCATAGTTCTGACGATGGCGAAAGCCGAAATAGCTATCAACTTGTACATATAAAAACTGTAGAACTAAACACGTTGCTATTTTTACCTTATTATAATGGAGTTCTACCAAGTAAATTCCAAGTCAATCAATAACCAATCTACGTACGTGTCACAGGTGCAACTTTGCAATATTAGCCATACAATTACTGACCCAATATATGTGCTATTTTTCAAATGAAATGTAGTCATCGGCATAATCAAATGATTCTCTAGAAATAATAAATACTCATTGAAATAATTTAAGATTTCGACTGAAGGTGCTTGGTGGAATTTCAATATTAAATTTGAATCGTTCAAATTATGTACACTCCCACAGATTTTGTCACTAACGACCCGGGTTTCGCCTTTCGGCATCTTCAGGCGTTCAAGCGCACGGATGAACTTGAACTGACGCTTAGTAAATGGATGTTTCGTGTTTATATATAATATTAAATAAATGTATCACTGAGTCTAAAGCCATCGCTGGCAAAAGTATAAGCTCATGAGAATTCCCAAAGATTTGAGTAGTGAGTGGTTTTCAGAATTATATTTATTTGTTTGTCGGCAAAGGTTTTATGATATTATTTATGATATTATTTATATAGGGTATAGAAGTGGAGAGCCCGGAAGGTTTAATATTTCGTTTAAAATCGGAAGACTGTGCAGCTGTGCCCTATTAATTTCCAGCGATGGCTTTAGACTCAGTGATACATTTATTTAATATTATATATAAACACGAAACATCCATTTACTAAGCGTCAGTTCAAGTTCATCCGTGCGCTTGAACGCCTGAAGATGCCGAAAGGCGAAACCCGGGTCGTTAGTGACAAAATCTGTGGGAGTGTACATAATTTGAACGATTCAAATTTACTCATTGAAATATTTTTTCATAAATAAACAACAGTTCTTCGGTCTCGGGTTGCAAAAATTTCCCAGGACACGTAAAAGGTCGAGACATCAGAATACTAAATCTGTACGCATTGTATGAGGGACCACAAACTGTTAACAAGTCCATCAACTTGGCCACCGCTTAAGATAGAGATGAAACATGATTCTAATATTTTTTTACGCCGCATACACAATAAAAAATGTAAAATTAAAAACTTGCACTTAATAAAGTATTAGATTTGTGAAGTTATATAAATACAGTTATATGTTAAGTTGGGGTTAAGTTCATGCCATAATTTGGCATGTGCACTGTATCCATTGAATATTTCCATTGAATAAATTATCATATTTCGTAAAAAAAACAGTTTAATTTGCGTTACATTACGGAATATACATCTTAAATATATATCAACATTGCTGAATCTAAAACTACCCTGTTTTGTCGTAAGCACACGATATACATTGTTTTCTTTCCATGACTGTTAAAAAATCTGATATATTGATTTCGTGTTAGAGGCTTTGTGAGAGATTTGCATTTCATGCACTTCCCCCATGGCACATTTAACCTCTCACCCCCCTCGTATATTTCACCTGCTGCAGAGAAACGAAGATTAATATCCTACCTGACTGCCGAATACCGATTCAGAAGGAACTTTGCTCAGGTAGGCTTTTTTTTTTATTTTGATTGCATTGTAAAACATAATATTTCAACCTTTGACACGACATGGAATTATTTCGTCAACAAAACGTGAAAACCATCGTTTGAAATGCGAGAAAATATTTAATAATTTGAATAATATATTTGTTTTTTTTTTATTAAATTAAATGTTTTATTTTTAAACTAATCTATCTAATATATAAAAAAATAATGTTTGTTTGTTCGTACTCTATGTGCTGCCAAACCGCTGATCCGATTGCAATAAAACTTCGACAAACTTTTTTCTTGCATTTTCGGGAAGTTTATAGGCATATTAAAATTAGCTTAGAAGTAGGTATTATATATAAAGAGCAATTTTTGTATTTCTGTCATACAGTTCATTTTGAAAACGTATGCTAGCACTTGCGCGAAGGTTATAGTACAATTAACTTACAGTAGCGTTGTATTACCATAGCAAATGTCAAATGTCGAACAGACAAAAAAAGAAAACATGCACTTCAATAAATATAATTAAAACACAAACACTTTCTTTCTTTGAGTGGCATTGCAACGCTTGTCGGGTACCGACTTGTAATATATAAAAACTATGGTCGCTAAAATTCATAAAAATACGAAAAACATGTCACAATTAAAATAAAAACACTGAAATAAAAAAGTTATTAATTTTAAGTTTACATTCAAATAAATTACCATAAGTTACCGCCAAATCCATCAAACATATTAAGCAAATTTATTTCTGCATAAATGGGAAAGAGTGTCTGTTCTATTTTAAATACTTTCCCTCAAACTTATATCTGGTCTTTAAAATATATTGGTGGTTGACTAACTGAACTACAACCAGTTTTCATAACCAACTTTTGTACATGTCCTTCGTCAAGTGAAAATTCGTTCCAAATTGTTAGCAGACAAGACTTTTTGCCGTGAAATCTCCGTAATCAAATTGTTATGAAATACAACGTTGATTATGTAACATACCTGTTTAAGTAATATTATCCCGTTGATATTAAAAAGCACGACCATAAAAGGTTGTAAATAGCTTATTTATAACGTATCTGACTATAATAGTATACGCTTACATGCCACATCTTTCAAATGGCTCTACAGCATTTTAAAGCTTCAACGCAAGTAGTGATTTATCATTTAGCATGTTATTATATTCTACAAGGAACACAATGGGATAATAAAAGTATTAATAACCTTTCAATTTATCTTTTGTCAAAATAATGCTTCAACAATTCTACAGTATACGATAATTAGTAAAAACACGCAAAAGTATAATCAATTATTTATTTATATAAAAGCTTTTATTAAAAGATACAGCGTAATTATTTGAATGCTACGTTATCGTGATATTTATAAAAATAGAAAAAAAGACTATCTAGATCATTATTGTCAGATCTAAGGCAGTGCGAGGGCCGCATCGAAAACAAAAATTAATCCGAGAGCAGTCAGTATCCAGAATAAAAAATACACTACGTTGATAAAATAACTGGGAAAGTCTTTTTTTGAGCTTAATAAAATATTGTCAGAAATAAAAGTTATAGAACTTAAAGAGAATATTGCAACAGACAGTTTCTACTACCACCCGCTACGATCAAACGTTTGGTAAGAGCGAACGTTTCTAGTGACAAGAAAAAGTATTGTTGAATTCGATTAGTATTTGTATTGAAAAAAGTTTTCCTTTTTATTTACCAACCGTAGCACACTATTAGCGAAGGTGCTTAATTACTCTAATTGTATTGGTTTTTCTGTGTTATAATCGCTATTTAAAGCTGTGATGAAATTACTTACACCTTGATTAAAACAACATATAAAATTATCAATATCAAGTTTATCAAAATATTCAATCTTTTATTCGTGAAACCAAAACTTATTGACGATCTAAGCCCTTCTTTTAGACAACCCTGATTTTATTGATACTAGAAATTTGTTTTAAATCAATATTTACATTATAGCTAATTTCCCAGATATTTTTTGGTAATTTGATAGTTTAGTTTATATAGGGTAGTTTAAACACGTATTGTAATACTTAATTTGAAAACTTTGCTATTCTTTCATCGCGTTAGAAATTGTGACACTTGTTTCTATTTGTGAGAAACATCTTCAGACGTAGTTTTAAATTTCTCTAGATCAACGCGAAAAGATAAGTCATATATAATATTATTATATTTCTTGTACAAGAAACCACTTGCCATTCAGACCTAATTTGCCAGTATTTTTAATATTTTTTCAATGACAATTAAAATTTAAACGAGTTTCCGATATATTGTCAGAAACAACAAATTGTAATAGAATTTAAATATAAGTTGACATGAAATCTGATCTTTGCCTTAAATTTAAAAAAAAATGCCAAGATTGTTCATCCATGATATTTGGTATAGCAAGGGTTGACTTAATAACTGAATTTATTTTTTAATCGCTGATGTCTAACCCATTGACATTTTAACTTCATTCCTTATCAATTATTACCGTTTCAAGCCCTTGCACATTGTAACTTACATTGTGAAACTACTTTATGATTTTTATTATGACTATGTTTTTTTCAAATAAACCATTCTTTTATAAAATAAAATGTAACATATATTTTAACCAGTTTCACGTAATGGTTATATTTCAACGTACTGAGTAAACCATATACTTCCTTTGTATTAGTTTGAACTGTTAATAAAGGGAAACTCGAAGAATTTTCAGCTTGCATTGTTTAGAAAGTTGAAGAAAAGGAGCTGTGCTTTGAGTTTTGTGTACATGTTAATGTGCAAACAAGTATTTCGGAACAATGGAGTTGTATATTTTGTAATTAACGAAAAGCCGATGATTCAGCAACGTTTCGAAACTTGCATTGTTTAAACTTAAACACCAAAACATTATATCATTATTCAATTTTATAAATCACAAGTAAATATTATGTCGCTTGTAACAAAGATGAAAATTTATTTAAAATTTTGATTGAAGGTGCTTAGTGTAATTTATGTTACTAACAAGCTGTTAAGATCTTTCAAATAACCTTAACTCACATATAATTTTAAAGACGCGTAGTAACTTTAATTTATTGATTGAACTGGTATTTCATTAGTAGAACTCCATCATAATAAGATATAAAAATAAGTATTTAGTTCTATAAATATATTTTTTATATATATATACAGTCAATCGTGTTAGATGCGTTCCACGAAATATCCCATAAAAAATCGCACAAAAAAAGACATGACTTCCAAATAAAAAGTGGGGATGCGTTTAATGAATTTTAAAATCAGCATAATTTTGAAATAGCGAGTAAAAATATACCCAAAATCGCATAAAAAAACTTAACTTCCATAGGAAAAATGGGGATACGTTACATAAATTTTAAAATCCGCATAACTTTGAAACAGCGAGTTAAATATACACTACATCGCAAAGTATAGGAAAATTAGGGGAAAAACACGGCATAAAAATATTTAGTCATGGTATGACAATTCTAAGTGTGTTTTAAATCACTCTTGTGCGGAAGAAATAGTCTGCATCAATTTCATAAAACTATGTTTTTTTTCTAACAATGAAATTAGTGATCAGAGTTTGTTCAAATTTTCTTTTTCGATAATGAATTGGTTATGCAGTTTCTTATACCCATAAATATTTTTTAAGCTATCGTTGAAACTTGAATGCGCGTTTGGAATGTGAATCACTTAGAATGAAATGATTTTCTAATTTACTGAAAAGTTGGAGACCTTCCTGAATTATTTTCGCAGTGAAGGAACTGGAATTTCTTCCAATTCGTCATCGTGTTCTGTTTTTTTGTCAATAGTTAAAGTTAAATTAATGACATCATCGTCACTTATAACATTATCCGTAAGTAATTCGTCGATATAATTTTCGCTAAAGGTATTAAACCTTTCTCCGCTAAGGTAATCATTTTAGCTGATATTACCGATGTTTCAATGGTTTCATCAACTGTTACATATCCAAGTAGGTGGACTTAGTTCAGCGATGGCAGATGCAACATGATTTAAACAGTCCAAAATCGCATATTTTTTCTAAATGTCGGTTGTGTTTATGATTCATTCTCTATTCTATCCAAAATACAACGATACATGCTCTCGATGTAATATTTTTATATATCGTAAAATATAGTAAATTTTTTGAAAATTTGCATTTCTAAAAAACCGCATAACTTCGAAATCGTATAAAAACCGGATTGACTGTACATAATTGTTAGCTATTTTGGCGTATGTCTTTATCAGAACTATGTTTCAACAGCTATATATTGGTTTAGAAGAAATACACAATACATCGTGTTATTTACTCTAACATACTAATTTATGTTACAAATTATAGTATTACATTAATTGTTTGTATGATAATTTTCCCAAATCATTGAACGTTATAAATACCAAACCATTAGCAAAATTAATCAGATCGCCATCAATAGCTTTTAACTTAGTCGTAAAATATTTAATATTTCGTTTTGCGAATTGTCTACATAAAAAAATCTATTAAACAGATTAGTGAGAATTTCTAAGGAAAACAGTCAACATAAGTTTGACATTTTTAACCACGGACAGCAAGCTCCGCTAGGATTGTGAAAAACCGACATTTAATTTGGGCAAACTCTCGATATTTTTTGTAAACTTTTTGTCGTGGATTTTAAAGCGTCCGTGTAGAAAGCTTTTAAAGCTCTCGTTCAGGAACAAAAGTAAGAGATTTACAGTTTGCCATTTCCACTTTCCATCGGACGATTAGGGATTAAGATTGAAAAGGGCCTTTAATCCTGTGATCTCATTGGCGGGAGCTGCATAGGTAGATAGGGTATATGCCCACTTCACACGAAGCGGAGCTTTTCGATTTAGGGAGGTCCCTAAGGACGAGTTCGACTTTAAATATTTGACGCTCTAAGCGTTTAACGATTATCGCTTAGATTTAGTGTTTCAGGCGATAAAAATCAGTCTTACAAAGAGGTTGGGTTTGCTTTGCAGCCTTACTTGAATGTAAATATCCAATTAAGATATTAATAAATATAGAAACTGATACATTTAAGTAACTTAGTAGAATTTTTACAAAAAGTAAAACAAAACCAAAAGTAAATAAAAATAAAAATAAAAAATAGTATTTTTTATAATTTAACAAAATTAGAATTTAAGAGATGTAAGAACGATTAACTCAATACTAGCCATGTTCTAGCCATACACTGCTCTCGTTCCACTGAATATCAAGCAGTTATCTGAGAAATAAATATAATGACATGCTGCACATTGAGAGCACAACAAGTTAAAATGGGAACAAATTTATTTCTATATGACTTATTTAGGTGACAGCTATTTTTTCATTACTCAATTGTCAAAAAAAATAATTCTCTATTCTGTATTTACTGATCGAAAATCATTATCAAATAAAAAATGACAAATGTTTCCATGTTTGTTTAATCATGCTCTGTGTAGTCTGGTTAAAAAAAACAAACTATAAAAGCAAAGCTGATGATGGATTTGTGGAGTAAACTTTCCTTATGGGTAAGATTATCAAAACAAAATGTGACTGTTCTAAAGAATTATTGGGCTACGTAGTATGTGAATAAGGACAACCATCAATGCAGAATGTTTAATAGATTCACGAGATTATTTCCATAAGTTTTAAGGTGTAGTTTAAGGATGATAATACATTTTAAAAAAATCATCATAATGACTTTGTGGTAGTTACAAGGATTTCATCCTAGAGTCTAATCTGATGAGAATAATGGTGTGAATTAGGCATGTCCACCTTGTGACCTATTTGAAGATTTTTTGTGTGGCACTTTCAAAATTTACAACATTCTATAAATTTAGCATTTTGTTATTGATACAATAAAAAATAGAAACAAATTATTTATTTTTAATAATTAAATTTGTGAGTGACGAATTATTACTTGGTAAGTGGCTTGCCGGCTCTAGACATTCGTCTGTTGTAATGTAAGTGTTATGTGGGACAGCACTAGCCGACTGAGAACAACAGAGCGCATTTAGTGTAGTGCATGGCTATGGCAAGTGCCGGTTGCTATCTCGCTCTTATGGGCCGAGTTACAGTGAGACGGCGAGTGAGTATAATTTCATCGAAGAACACAAATTTAAAAATCTAGAGAAATTCGTGCAATATGCGCATGCGCATGAATAGTATTCACGTGCTTGTAGATAATTTATTTGGTCCAGTTAATGATTTCAGTTTGACAACCCTTGGTCTAGGTAGTATATCTTTTTGGGAATGAGTCTAAAATGTTTACGGTAACACTGGTGTAAACACGCATGTACTTCAGTGATTTATAATCGCTAATACAAATCGCAGCTAAAGCTAACTTTATTCATTTATTTCTAATGTTTTCGTCCAAGAAACCTCGTGCTTAACCACATCGAGAGACAGTAACTAAAAAAGGTAAGCTAACAATTGAGACACTTTTCAAAAGAAAGTAAAATTTTTAACGAATAAAAACTTTTTACACAATTGAAAATGTGTGGAATCTCCTTTTGGCAAAAAATAAAATAAAAATAAAAAAACTTTTAAGCAACGTAACGTTTTCTTTTAACTTAACGAGCACAACTAACAAAAGTTTTCCACCGACTTAAAACTGTAAAAATATTATTTTTCAAGGCGAAAAGGCAGAAGAAGGATTCAGCGAGCCGCGAAGACTTTCACCTGGCAATTAACATTTTTTTATTGCATATTTGATATTTAAAATTTTACGTCTTTCAACTGTGACAGTTACTTAAGTCTATGAAAAACAGTCAGAAATAGACAACATATTGTTTAAATAACAAGCCTAAAAAATATTTCAATATGAATAAAACAACAAAATGCGCAATTAACTGGTTTTTAGGTGTTTTTAATGAACTGTTCAATATGCAATTTGAATCGTTCAAATTTAATATTGAATTTTCATCAAGCACCTACGGTCGAAATTTTAAATTATAGAAACTCCCGATAGTTAAGAGCCATTTTGATTCATGTCACAATATTTTTGATTAAAAAAGTGAATATTTCTTGAATAAAAAAATCATCGTGACCTATTACCGTTAAAAGTTTTGTTCAAAGTTGAAAAATTGTTGATTGTATAATAATTTACGATATCAACTGATGGTAGTTAATGGAATTTTTATATTAAATTGTAAACGTCAAAATATTCTACGATTCTATACGAAGTGTCACAATCGACCTGCATTGTATGTTTCTACACTTTCGGGCATTTAAATGAACGGAAAAAGTCTAAATGATTAATATTTAAGTACATGATTATTATGAAATAAATTTGGAGTAATATTTTTCAACACAAAATTCAAATACTATAGAAACGATGATACTAAAATTACATAAAACATATTGAACAAAATCAAAATTAACATATTTATATAAAAATAGAAACCCACCCTCACCCCTGGAAATGCTAGATAAATGAAAAGCTTCTATGAGATTAAGTATACTTGCTCTCTATGTGATACCGCTAATTTTTGGTTATTAGCCATATAATCTATCGAGCCGTGTTTCGTCTAAAATTAATAAAATATGCAAACACGAAAATCACTCTCTTTGGCTGACTTTCATGTGTATGTGTATGTATGTATGGATGTTGTATGAGGGGAAGCATATATAATGTGATTTGCAAATGAATGCATATGGAGTCCTCGTGAACTGGTTTCAATAAGGATTTCACAACTTCTGTCGCGATCACGCCCTTCCGTTGGTAACAATGGTAAGGGAAAACAAACTTCCAAAACATTAGCGATGTAGGAGACTCGAAGAACTTTGATGCTAACGCGCCCTAAAAAGTGTATAAAACAGTGCTTTCCAACCTTTTTCATGCCACGGAACCGTAAATCTGAAAACGTTCATCTACAAATACTCACATATTGTACTCACAAAGAATGTTGAAAAAATGAAAATTTTCGTAGACCCCAGGTTGGGAAACACCGGTATAAAATACGATTGATTCGTCTTGTAAAGTTCTTCCATTTTGTCGTGAATTTAGTGACATTTCCAAATAATGCCAACGCTGTCAAATAATGAGATAAGTAAAAAAATAAAGTATTCAAGATAGCATAGTGAGTTCATGTTGAAGAGTGGGAAAAGCGCTCAGAATAAGCTGGCCGAGAAATAGAAAAAAAGTAAAAGTGCATAGTGTAAAATTATTCATTATTTATATGCACGATCTAGTGACGACTCACGACTGCGCGGAGTGGCAAACATCAAAGAGGCAATCCACGTAACTGACTGAGGTCCCACTTTAAAAAAATAGCCTCGCGTAGTAACGACATACACCAAAAGGACTTCATACGAATTGGTTTGAAACGTTTGAGTTAATCTGTAAAACTTTAAATTGATTACGTTAAGTAGTTACAATCAATTGTGACATTAAAGTAATTCATATTTAATATAAATTTTAAGAATTTAAACATGGGAATATATTCTGGTCTTCAAAATAATATCGTATTTTATACATGACATATTGATGGAAAAGATTGCGTATTTCATAAATGGCCATTTTTTAACCTAAAAGTAAAATTCACAAATTTGATAACAGTTATTATTATTAACTGTTTATATTAAATCGATGCTGCACCAAGTTTAGAGCAGCTGGTCTTTTACTATGTTTTTTATAAGTACAAGCGCTGTGAGTTACTCAGTTTCCCAACCTCTTTATTTCGAAGAGAGTATGGATAGAATGATAAGTCTAGGATAGAACTAGTGGTCAGGTAATAGCCTTTGGTACGCACTAGCTTTTATAATTAATAAATTACTTTAAAATATTGAAGATAAACGGAGTATTCTTATTGAAAACGTCAGACGATTTAGAGCAGCGATAGGCTGGCAATACGTTAACAAGGGGCTCGCTTAATCTCAAAGCAATTCTCGGTGTTCTGAGGAAGGAGTGATTTTTTTTAATACCCCTTTGCAATTATATACAATACTTAAATAAGCAATCGATTGTTACTTATTACACGTATAACATGTAACAATATGCAATTTACCGTAAATTTATCAATCTAAATAGTTAAAAGTGTACTACCGAAGTTGTAGTAGATAATATATAAGTCAAAAATTGCAGTGATATACTAATTTGATCTGAGAATATTGTTTTCTTTTAATTTAACAAGGGGCTAGCCGGCACTACTAAAATTTAACAAGGGGCTCGCGCGAGCCCCTCCGAGCCTTCTCCAGCCCACCCCTGATTTAGAGGGATAACATGAGTATAGCTATTTTTTCATTATTCAAAAGAAAGAGTGAAAAGAAAATAAAAATGGCTGCAATCAAATATTCAGTTTTCCTCTATACATATGCTAATAGAAGCAAAACAAGAAACGACAGAATTTTTACCAATCCACGATATTCAACTGTGTACAAACTTTAGATATAGAACCTTTACCAGACGACAATCAACTCCTGAAGATTTAAGTTGAATTTATGACTGTTGTAATCATAAAGGTATGCTTATCTTGAAGCTATTATATAAAATTCATTATTGATGCAATCAAGTCGGCGTGGCTTACTAATCTAAACATTGTTTTGTATTCTGACATATATTTAAAATCAATATCTTTTCACCAGCCGTAATCTTAAGTCTTGGCAGTGAAGTCACCATGTCTAGTTTTGAATAAACTGGTACTAAAATTTGCTACCCATCTTCTTTTATCGCTTGAAGTCTAACAAAGAACAATAGTTTTGTTCTTTGCTGTTCTTTACTGCTAGTAAAAGATTAAGAATAAATATGCAACGGACTGTTTACGATAAATTGATCGTCTCGTGTGTGTTTTATTTTTTCACCCTGGGCTGAATTCTTTGCGCGAATGATTTACGCGTGAGCGAGGTTGGTGGAGGGCGTGAGTGGTTAAGGGAGGCGAATAGGGGTGGGAGAGGTTCAATTTGAAAAGGCACGATCACCAAAGTGTTCATCTCTACTTCACCGAGCGAGCATGGCGGTTGTCGGTTGGCCTCGAAAACCTATTCCATTCCCGATTTCGAATCCGGTTCTAGAATGGTGTCAATTTTTACAAGGGTTGTGATTAGGGATTGCAATACCAGGCCAATATATCAATCACGGTTTTCCGGTATTGCGAATAGAAATACCGGTAATACAAAAAAATAAAGAAAGAAATAAACAATATTAGGCGAGTAAATCAAAATCTTATTTCACGTAAAATACAGTTATCATATATCCTAATCATTCATAGGTATTTTTAAACATAACAGTTTCTTTCTTTTCTAACAATAAAACATTTTTGAAAAGTTTATAAATTCTGGAACCTTTCAATATTCGTAAAATTCTTAGCAGATTTTCAAATTCCATAAAAATAATTGCACGCATATATATGTACATTCAAAATTCAATTTTAGGTAATTTTCCATACCGAGAAACTGTTTTTTTAATTCGATGTTGTAAAAAAAATCATGAATAAATATCAGTCTACTGCTGCGTTAAAGTATGTAAAGGATTCACAGCATCTTTAAAACTAATTGTAACTGTAAAAAGTCATTAATATGAGGGACACGGAGGTCAAAGATTTTGTATATACCTACATCAGGCATGGGCAAACTGTGGTCCGCGAGCAATATTATATATTTGAAAAAGATTTACTTTTTTATCTTTTAACGTCTTTTTAACGTCAAGAACCTCAATAAAAACTCTTTGGTTTTTTTTTCAGATAATAAATCATGTACATATAAAAATGGTATTTTAATTGTGGCCGCCGCTCATTTTGAATTCCTGATTTTGGCCCTTCATCCGAAAAGTTTGTCCCCCACTGACCTACATCATACTTATGCTTAAAATGCCATATTTAAAGAAAATATGAATATATTTAAAAAAGAACCTCAATCTAAGAGTAGCGCGAAGTCAATTCTTGAATCGACAAATTAGTAATAATTTTTCTTTTTTCCAGGGAAGAGGAAGAGTAATACAGTAATAATTATCTTTAATCATATTTACGAAGAATTGATTTATATTATGTCTTTTATTAAATTCTACGAATTATGTTTTCTTACTTTTAACCTTTTACTGTTTACTCGGTGAAGAACATTGAAATCAGTTTCCACATTACAAATGTAAATCTTACAATAGAGTACGTCAGAAAATTCTTTTTACATAAGTGAAACACGTGTCATACCTAGTATCACATTCAGTTGATTAACTTAGTTACATATATTGTAAAAGCACACAGTACATCATACAAAATATATCTTGAGATTTCTGTATCGTGTCCCTGGGTAAAAATAAGGGTTTTAATGGTGGGTTACATCGAGTCCTAGGGCAGTTTTCCCAGTGGTTGAAAAGACGTCGATAAGTTCAGAGACCTTTTCTTCTACTCCATTGGGAGATTTTCCTCACGTTTTCTTTTTACGTTTATGATAGCACCCTACGGTCAGCGACGACTCTAATAAATTGGGCATAAAACTTAGTATTCCTCTAAAAAATGTATAAGTAGCTCTCGTGGACCAAACAAAAACACTTAAATAGATCATGTTTGAATGGCAGCTATAAAACTGTGAATATTGAGTAAAAATACACTTTGTATGCATTTATTTAAAGTGTAAAAGTTTTTGAAGCCGTAAAAGATTTTAAACAGTGAAGGAAAACATTGAGAAAGTGATCGAGGTAAGGTTATACAATCAAATTAATTTACAATTATTTCCCATCAAATGTACCGAATAAAGATTTAAGAATTTGATTTTCATATCGACTGTGGAAAGGAAAAGGACTTAACCCACCATATGCAAATTATGAAATATACACGACCTTGACGTGCACGGAGACTTCTGAACTGGTGTTTAATTAAAATAATCTAATATTAATTAACAAAATTGTATAGGAAAACATTTTTTTCAGCATTTTTTCTTGGTTTCAATTTTCACAAGATCATCTTTTTTCAAACTTAATAGCTAAATTTAGATCCTAATTCGGCATTTGCAGCTTACATCCTTTAATAGAACGTGTATCAAGTTTGATACATTGTGATTATCGAAAAAAACTGTGGGTTACGTCCTTTTTCCTTTCCATAGTCGATATGGTAAAGATTTGTGTATTGATAAAAACTAATTTAAATTAGCTTAGTTGGTTATTGCATCATCACATTACGAAACATATAAAATAAACAAAGCAATAAAGACCTCAATTCTAAAATAATAATAGTATTTTAATGAGGGGTAACATTTGAAAATGTCTAGCTAAGGTATCGATCCCCGGATCATGAATTCACATGTTGACTTACTTTACTTTGTTGGAATATTATGGTAATTGCTTAACATATATAATAATGAAATCAAATTTTAATTGGGACTGTCTGGTTATAAAGCAACGCGGGCAACGATAGTGGTTGCAAACTCACGACATCTACTTCCCAAACGGACACTTTAAGAAAATGTTTTTTTTGGATTTGTGTTAAAAATCTGTGATGTTTCAATTCGTTTCCACCCACATTTTATCAGATCTTATCAACGGAGTATGATAAATTCTTTCATAGTTTTTGAAACTTCTTACTTGAATCTTTACCATCAGGAAAAATTGTGCTCTAGCTAGTAAATCAATAACAGCTTAAAACACTTCTGTTTAAACCCCAGAACGCTTTTTTCTAAATTAAATTCTAAATCGTTCATGGATACGTGTTTAAAGGAATGGCTATTATATATTTATTCACTTTCTACTAGTTAACTTTGAGCCTTATCTTTGATCTATCCTTTTATATATTTTTACTATTTATAAATAAGAGAGCTTGAACGATTAAATTAAAAGCAAATTTCATATAAAAAACTAATATTGAGCTGCTTTGAGAGAAGTTCGTATGATACAATTGGAAGTGAAAGTTGTCTAAAAAAAAAAAAAACTTGCACCATATTTTAACTGTATTATACTTTTTATCAGTAACAAACTTCAACAAAACAATTAAAACGCTGTAAATAGATAATGAAGATAATTATAATACCAGCCCTTAAGCCGTATAAAATCACCATTCGCAAGACAGAAATCTGAAGGGGTAAAATTTCCCGAAGGGGTAGGTGTATTTTACTCGGTAAATACCCTTTGCTTACTCTGAAAGTAATTTATAGACTGAATAGCAGAGTGCTTCTTTGAATGCTGTTATTGGCAGGTAATCGATAAGTCAGAAGAGCTTTCTTAATTACTTTGACAGGAAACCGGATTCCAAAAAAGCAAAAATTTCCTTATCATTAAACTTTCACCATTTAATAACGTCTCTTAACGATTTCACAAGAGTTTATTCTATTTTCGTTGATACTTTAATAATGAATTTTAATTATTCGCTAATTGGTTTAAATACTTATTCTAATTTAAGCCATGATTTCATCACCAACGAAAACTCTTGCTATTATTAATAATAACTTAATTTAACATATTTTTCGTATTTGTTAACAATCTAGCTAGCTTCTGTGATCAATTGTTTACAATTCCAAGTAATCAGAAACACCAAAGCTTTATCCAAATATCAAATATCTATATTATCTTCTTTAAATAACAATTTACTATTCTCGTTAAACCTCCGCTAGTTTTATTATAAAAATATCTTTCTCATTTTTTAGAATGAATAATTGCAGTTTTCCTACAATTTTGCGTTCATATCTCGGCCAATTTTGGAATGCGATAGCACGTAATAAGTGTCGTGGTCTTCTCTCGGTGCCAATTTGCAATACTGCTTCATTTGTTTATTTGCATAAACTGGATAGAATGTCTAAATGTTAGATTATCACTCTATCTAGACAAAAAAAAACTAGGATTGGTTAGAATTTTAAAAATAAATTATCAAAAGCTTTCTTGTATATATATTGAAAAATCATTTCATATATTTTTCTTTCAGCTAATTAGCCGTTTGATTGTCAATCCAATCAGGTCAAAAGCAAAAAATCGTAATACTCGACCACAGCAAATAGGTTGAAAGAAAACTAAAATGGATGGAAATGGATGGGTTTATCCATAATTGCATAAAATCTTCAATTTCACATAAATCAAAATTAAGAACTTGCTGAATCTTTAAAAAAAAAATTGTAAATACTAGTTTATTGCCTAGCGCTAGAAAGTTTATTTCTTATTCAGAACAGGTAAGCGGTAACTTTATCTTTTAGACATAAACTACTAACAACCCATCGCCGTTAAAAGTTTACGGTAGTAAATTTCTTCGCATCCAACAACGAGACGAGATGCTCAAAACTTTGAAACAAATCGTCTGATTTATTCTTTCTCATAGCGAGCGAGCAATAAAATCACGAGCCGCATGAGCTAAACTGAGATAGCGAATCTCTATTTTCATCTCGCAAATAAGGCACACACAAGGGTCTGCGATACCGAAATTGGAACCGGGAAATTTCCGGGATTTTTATGTATAGAAATTGAAACGATAAAAATCGGTGTCGATTAAATTTATTCGGGTGAATTACACTATGATTGTTTTATATGAATTATCATAGCTTGATGCTAAAATGACTATTAACAATATTCCGTTGTTTTGCCAAATATTCAATTCTATGGGTAAGTATCAAATATTGAGTATTTATTATTCACGATTATCTGTTATATCCGTGACGCAAGGACATAATTACAAAATAAACATGAATATTAAATTATTTTAAACCATACATAAAATTGTTATTTTAAATACAGCAAAACTGCAGTTGATATTTTTTGTGTTTAAGGTATGTCTTCCAAAAAACTACTCACAAATGTGTAACAAAAATTTGAACACACCGTAATGTTTCACGAATAAACAAAAAAAAATATTCTAATTCTTAAGTCATAAATTACAAAATAAGAGTCCTTGGAAGTTTTTCATTTTTTTATGAACGCAAAGACGGAGTAAGATACAAACATTTATAATACTTTTAGGAGATTTATTACTAATATTAGTTAAAATAAATCCTAGTGGAGATGAAATCAGCAATGCTTAGTGGCCTATCTAATTAAAAATGTGTCTTTTAAGTATGTCTGAAAATTCTTTTTAAAGAGGAGAAACACTTATCACAATGTATTTATTCAAGTAGAGTAACTAAGTTATAATATTTAATTTTATGTTTTATAAATGGATTTTTAAAAAGTGTCATAAAACAACCTGCCTCGTATAACGTGAATTTTCACATACATTATACACTAATAATTTAATTAGTTTCAACGTTAAAGATGCAACCGACAAAATCTATTGCATACTATTACATACTATTCTTACGAACTGTCTTCATTTATTCTTTTAAAAATGCAAAGAAAAGATTTTTAGGAAATCGGTAAAAATTCAAGACTTATTATATTAAAATATTTAATACCGGGAATGAAAACTTACTGGTTGCAAGCCCTATTCTATACGCACGAGGTAGTATGCGGACAAGCGAATTCGGCCGTGAGAATTGTTTATTTGAAAGGAAATGGCGAGGTTTGGGAAACTATTTTTTGTCGACAATAGTCAATCACTAGAGAAAAGTTTCTTTAGCAATCGACTGTCATTCAGACATCTCTATACATCCCAGTGGACCAAATGCCTTCAGGTTTTTATTATATAAATGTGTAGTTATGTACTTTAATCACGGAAAATCAATCTACGAATCGTTTTTAATGTGTTAAGTGTGAATTTTTCATGGTGGAAATTAGTTACAAGTATTAAAAATATGTGATCTTTGTTAAATGACAGCAACAATAATTGTTTGAAAAATTCTTTTGACGTCATAAGTTATGCGTATGAAAAATATTTACACTAAAAAAACTTATTGTTCAAATATTAAGGACGAATGTAGCAGTCTACAACTACCCATACCATTAAGACAGCTTTGTAAATGGCTTATTAAGAAATATTCGCGTAATTGATAAAATCTAATTTAATAGGATTAAAAAAACATTTAAAACGAGTTAAGCAGTTTTAAATATTAAATTCTAATAAAATGTATGTGTAAAAATGAACAGGGAGTCAAATGCGTGCTTAAACAGTGACCTCATATTTTTTTAATAAAAAATCGCATCATTTATTTTTTCTTCCTTAATTAGTGTCAGATAATAAATTTAAGAATAATCCCACATCGTTGGTCACGTTGACATTCAAAAGCACACGGCGTTTCTTCAATCACCAGTTAGTGTGACCTGAATAAGATGCTAATCTAAGATCCATAGGGAGCTCTATATCATAACATGGCGTTAAAGAAATACTACTGGCTTGATTTATTTAAGGGAGAAATTCTCTACGGGGAATTACCGTTTCGCGCTGTGTAGTATATTTGAGTTGGGTCACATAGAACTTTACAATAGATAAGACTTAGCTTGCTCACAGCTCTTACATATTTTATTTATTTTTTATTGCCGCATGACATGCACTGAATTAAATATTACTCGCGTATTATATTCATTGTAAAAAATTTCCATTTGACGATGGTAAAAAAACTCATAACCTTAATCAGTTTTTTTTTCATATCACTGCACACAATTAATATAATAAAGTTCGATCAAAAGATTCACTTTTTAAGAAGCGTTTATCATTTTTGCAATGTTTATAGCTTTACTCGAGGGTGTATTTAACTGTCAATGTTTGAGCGATCCTTTTCGATTAAGCTTTGACATCTACGAAAAGCTCAAATTGAAAGTATGTACTCACTTAACATTACTGATTTCTTTTATTGGGTCTACAACTATGTTTTCGTTAATACTTTCTCCACGGTGCCAAAAAATACTTCCGAAATGTTGCTGGCCCTTAAAGAACCAGGCGAAAAAACATGTTTTAATACTTACCACCCCTTTGATGTTCGGCAAAAACTCAGAAGGTACATTTAAAAAAAACATGTTTTTCACTTTATTCTTAGCAACAAATCAGAAGTATTTTTTAGCACCGTAGAGGAAGTGTTAAGCGAAGCTCTTGCTGCCACGTCATAGGGTTGACCGACTTCAGGTTATAGAAATAGTAAGACGACACTAGAGTTTTCCTCATTGTCAGTGCTGGCGCGAGGTTATTTGGCGCCCTAAGCAATGGTTGTTGGTGCGCCCTCTTTTCACAAATCGTTTCATTTTTTTTTCGAAATATTAAAAAAAAACAATTCAGGTTCATAAGATTTTTTTATATACATCCATGCTCGCTCCTAATGTGGACCATATGGCCTCCTAATGCAGGTATTTCAACAGAAGTGTTTTATACGTGAAATGTTAGTGAATCAGTCTCTCAACCTCTCCTTTTTGAATCATAGGTATAGAATACGATGCATAATTACAACGAACAAATACGAACATCAAAATGAAATGTTTTATTATTTATTGTTTTTAGAGTATATAAAAATAATTTTAATACGCCAATTATGCGCCCTAGGTGGTTGCCTATTTGGCATGTATGGTGGCGCCGGCCCTGCTCGTTGTGATCTCTTTTTAATTTCGAGATGTGTGCGACATATTTGAGAATATAAAATTTTTATCATTTATAATCCTATATCAGCTGATAAATAACTTTTCAATTGTATACCACCTAAGAGTTTTCAGAATTGTATTAGTGGATTACCTAATCTTCATTTCCGCCATGCCTACCCTTCGGCCATGTTTCCCCTAATTGACTTATCGGCATGTCACGTTACACTTCACATGTTACCGTTACCTGTCCTTTCTATGTAATATATTATATTATATAATTGTTAGGTCTCGTAAGATAGCGTTAGGGATTCTGTGTCGAGACAACTCGAGAACAAATCATCGGAAAAACGATGTTTTTATCAGTTATGGTTCTCGGGATATTTTAATAAAATTTGCGCAAAGAATTTTTTATCCATTCAAAACTAATATATTTGAGATCTTTTATACTTATACTTTAAGAACTTGTAAAGGCATTACAAACAGTTATGAAACTTTCAACATCATTTTTTTATTGTATATATTATGAAACTCTAAGAATAGCCTATATTTTTCACACGACGTCGAAAATTGGTTACTGTTCCATTATATACGTTTCAACAATAAATTCCATTCCGAATCAATAAATTGTGATATTCTATATACGTGGATGAAAAGGTATGATTTGACTTACGCTCCGATCGCGTTAACCTGCTGACTTTGGGCGGCTCTGGAAGGGCGGCGCATGGATGGAGGCGGCAGATGGCCTCCCCCGTGGTACAGGGCTGGAGGCAGTGAGAGCATGGGCGGTGATGGCAACCTGAAACAAGAAAAATATGTTTTATTAAACAGTTGAATAATGACAACAGGTTAAGAATCGTATGTCTTTATAATATGTGAATTGTTTGTTTAGTAAATTACATTTTTTGACTATGTATTTCAATCATTTGATGAAGTCATCTTATGAAACGGAGAATCCCATCCCATTCTCAACATTCTCTTCTCCATTATTCTGTTACCTAGAAATAAAGAATGAGCGTCAAACCTACAGCTTTCCCTCATTTAAAATGTTCACTTATGAAAACTCAGTAAGCACTCGAAATTCTTAACAATGAAAAAAAAAATATTAAAATGTCGCCTAAACATTAAAACCGTAATTTGATATTTTTCTATGAATATAAGTTTATTTTTGTATTAACTCGTACAAAATCTAAGATTTTTTTTCATAAATAATACGTACATTAATTCTTAATCAATTTGGCAACTTTTATATAAGAGAAAATATAACTACAATAGAAAATGTAAATTTTAAATAACGACCAGGTTTTCTCATAATGCTCTATGACTATATCGCGTATAGTTCTAAACTAGAATAAATAATGTGTAATTATTTTTTCTATTATTTTTTTAATATAATACCTTATTCTCCAACAAGAATTGGCAGCAAACAAGTTAAATGAAAAAATATTATAACATCAAAAAAAGATTTATATAAATATAATATGTAAATGACAAAACTTTTCAAATAAGCTCTTTAAAATATCTAGACTTTTCATGTAGATAAAATAAAAGTTTAAAAGAAAGAAGCTTTTAAGTATAAGGTCACTTCTACGTCGTTTTCTGTCGTTCTGCACGGAGAGCAAGAATGGGAAGAGCATCATTGCGGAAATTGTAAGGATATTAGAAGGATTTTCTTCGTTCAACTCAATTTACATTTTTTTACAAAAAAAAAACAGACTATTTTTATTACGTAGCAGGCTTTATTTTTAATATAACACAGCTTTAGTTTAAATTACATATATGTACAATATTGTTTACTGTTTATCCTAATTGAAATGAAATCAACGATTTTAATGTCGTAATGATACTTTTGTAATGTAAGTTTTTTTGTATTATTTGTAATGTAATAACCGAAAATTTGTTTTATGTTCACCTCAGTTAATTACAAAAATGAAGTGTTTTAATTTTAGATATTTTGCACGCGCTAAATTGTATAATAAATTATAGTTTAACACATTTTTTATTGGTATTCTTTTCATGATTAGATTATATATATGAATGGGATTTAAATCGATACATGTAAGGCAGTGTCTGCCAAACTTTTTTTCTTTACGGCACACTGAAGAATGGAACTAGTACTGCGGCAAACCAAGATGCCGCAGATTATCTCCAAAACTCCTTTTTTTTTTTTTTAGCTCGCCGAGGAATTTAAAATCCTCGATTTGGTATAGTTTTTCCGCAGATTATCTCCAAAACACCTTTTTTAAGGTCATTGGAGAATTTTTAATCCTCGTTTTGCTAGCGAATAGAAAAGCATTTTTTTAAATTGACATTTTTAATGCTTCTTCCACCGCGGTACACCTGAGACTCCTGAGACACTGATGTAAGGTGACATCTTTAACAAATTAATATAAAACTATTTTAAGACCAGCTAAAAAATATCTTAAAAATAAATAAATATAATGTATGATGAATGAACGATGTTGACCACCAAAACATATTTTTAAAAAAGCGTCGAAGGTATATCTTTTGATGGAAGTTCACTAAGCTACGCCAATTGTTGTCAAATTGAGATATTGGCATAATGTACCATACCCCGCCACGTTGTTTTCATTAATATTGTAGAAAAACATCTTTAGTATAGTACAAATATTTTACAATACAAATAGTAGAAGAAAATTATTCATTTCCTAGAATAAGCCTCATGAAGACCCTTAAAACAGCCATAACGAAAAACTGTCATTTTTGATATATGGCCCATTAGAGATAAAGTGAGCCAAGTGATATTTTTTAAAAAATAAGTTAAAAGCATTTTAATATTCTACACGTCTTAAAGTATAGTAAAACTGAAGTAATCTCAGTTAATACACATTGCAATAGTGTTACATCTGTAAAATAAAAATATGCAAACCACTAAAACGTTAAGTAAAGACGTCATTGTACTTAAAAGTCCAAGAAAAAAGATTTACCACTTACTAGATGGCTCATTTCGCCTCCGAGAGCTCAATATCGTAGGTTACCTCGAATGTGCAAATATATTATGTCTTGCATACAAGCATGTTCAAACATGTCTAAAATTTATATTTTGTATCTGTGGATATCACGTGACAGTATTTAAGAACAGTATCTTTCAGTTAATCTACGATAGTTATGTCCATGATAAGATTGTAACAGATTGAATCAATTGATTGTAACTTGTAACAAACGATTCTTTTTCTTTCGTGACCACTTACTCGTAATACGAGTTTAGTCTTTTGAGTTAGTTGATTTAATAAAGAACTTTCTGAAACAGTTTGTTTCAGCAGTTATATCGGTGTCCACATAAAGACAAACTTTTGTGTTGGGATTTTTTATCGCAACCATTTATCGGGACCACTTTACGAAAAGGTTAACATAAGTGTTAGTTTGGTTTCAAGGGGTTCAGTTAACGAGTATCCGTGATACCAGATAACGAGATTTCTGTACACTATGAGTTTTGGATAAAAGATTTTATATTGGAAAGATTCTAGTATGGAATCTTTATTGTTTTGTATCCTAGATTAGAAACGACTTCATTAGAAGATACATAGTTTAACTTAATTAAAATTTTAACAGTAGTAAAAGAACGTTTTTATCAACTATATAGAACAATATATTTGTAGAACTAAATATTTAGCTATTTTTCACCTCATATAAATAATTTTACTGAAAAGTTATCTTAAATAATCTTATTACCCTACACCAGTGATGGCGAACCTTTTTGGGTCAGCGTGTCAACAATCTTCAAATATTTGTTCTCGATTGTGTGGCGTGCCTAGGGTATCCAATCCCGGAGCCTTTTTCCAAAATCCTCAATTCCCTATACTTTTTCCTCAGATTATCTCAAAACCTCGTTTTTTTTTTAGGTCACCGAGGAATTTTAAATCCCCGATTTGGTATACTTTTTTCCAGATTGTCACAGAATCTCGTTTTTTTTAGCTAACCTAGGAATTTGAAGACCTGTTGTTTTTAAACATTTGAAAATTGAATTTGGAAATCGTTCGCGTGCCATCCAAATTCTCAAACGTGCCACCTCGGGCACGCGTGCCATAGGTTCGCCATCCCTGCCCTACACTATATTTTATTTATTATTTATTGATATACGAGAACGTGCATGGTATGTACATATACAAAATGTATTATATGTTTTCCCTTTGTGTGATTTTTTCGGTATCTATCTTCTAATTTTGTATGAGCTATATACCTTTATTGACGTATTTTTTAGAACCCATCTTCCATGCATCGGTTTACGCAAATCTGCTTTGTGCGAAATTTTGCAGAACCGAAAACCGAGGTACGGATGTATACTGAGCGGTTAAAGGGTTATGTAGCATATTGTGCTTTGTTTCAGTCGGATATATTATTAAGATGCTTAATGCCTTCGATCGTCCTCTACTCAGCTGCTTGGGCTATGCTGTAACACATTTCACATTAGCGGTAAAGCCTATTATGTGAGAAGATTACCACACATAAATGCATATTATTTAATGGGCGCTGTAAACAGTGATGAGGGCTCAAATGTAACGAGTCGTGGCAAATTGAGCCGATTGCAGTGCGCCGAAGGTGATGTTTATCGCATAATGCTATGTCGAGAAATTATTATCCAATATATCAAGACGTGGGGAGATGTGGACTATATCACTAAGGGGAATAACGACAGTGATTAGATTGAATCAGACGGCAGTCAATCGAATGTTTAGTATAAGATTAATTTAATTATTACATTACACACGCTTCGTATAATTGATATTAAATTATATCGACAGTATTTAAGTAAAGGGAATCGAGCCATTCAGAAAAAAATTCACAGAAGAGACGAAAAACATTTTTAACGATTTTGGGTCAAAATCAAATTATTAAATAAACACAACCCTGAAGTGTAATAAGTATTCTACACCGGTGTTTTATAACATAATGTAATACGTTGCTTAAGAAAACTCTTAATAAAGGTCCTTTTTCGTAGTTGCAATTTCCACAGGCTGTTATTTGACAAAAGAAAATAAAGCTAAATTTTGATACTTATTCGAAATTTACGCTCAAAGTCCTTTTGACAGATGGTGTATTTAGTCGAAAACATTATGATCATCAAATAAAACAGCTTTTCAAAAAATGAGGGTTGATTCCTTTTACCTAAACACAGTTAAAATTTATTTATTTCTGCAACGTAGTTTTCACTTTTAGGGTGTTCACTGTCAATACTTGGTGGAAAGGCATTATATTAATAAAAACACAATAATCCTTTGTACTTCATTCCACTTTATTTAATATGTCAGGACCGGTTTCGCTCATTACGAGCATCGTCAACTGATAAGAAATATAATTTAACAGTGCTATTTATACAAAAATGAACAGTTATAAACAACAATTGGCATTGAAAATAAAATACCAATTACATTAAAAGTGATTCTAAAATAGCACAAAATTAAAATGTTTAACACATCTAACATATAATTAAAAAGTCATCTATAATGCTATTTTTAAAAAAATATTGAAGAGACATTAAATTTTTATTACATCGATTTATTTAATTTTGTGTACTATTTTTCTTTGAATCCTTTCAAATAAATATCTGCAATGATTTTAGACTTTTCCGCAGTATTGTTTTGCTTTATTTTTAATCAATAATTGTGATTAAATACTTACCAAATCTTATTTCAGAAGTGCGCTGTATGTTGAAAAATATTTTTATGTTATAAAAATTATTAATTACGTAAGTGTCTTTTTAAAAAATGATGAAAAGAAGAGCATAATTTAGTGGATTATTTATAGTTTTGGTAAGTTTAAATAGTCGTTGAATTTGCGGTGGTGCTATTTTACCAAGCTAATAAAAATGATTTTTCAACATAAGGTACAGGTACCTCTCGTTGATCGTGACCTCGGGAAATGTGGATTCATTATATCAACAAAAAATGAGACAAAAGTAAGCCGGCGCTTGCATAAAAAAGAAGTATGATATGGTTACGCGAAACAATGTGAAAATGTTTTTTCAGTTATTTGTAAAATTATGTCGATAGATCATTTGGAATTTATTACTACTTATAATTTAAGATTTCGACTGAAGGTGCTTGGTGAAATTTCAATATTAAATTTGAATCATTCAAATTATGTACACTCCCACAGATTTTGTCAGTTCAAGTTCATCCGTGCGCTTGAACGCCTGAAGATGCCGAAAGGCGAAACCCGGGTCGTTAGTGACAAAATCTGTGGGAGTGTACATAATTTGAATGA
Organism: Himalopsyche anomala; assembly: GCA_031772345.1. Classification (NCBI taxonomy): domain Eukaryota; kingdom Metazoa; phylum Arthropoda; class Insecta; order Trichoptera; family Rhyacophilidae; genus Himalopsyche; species Himalopsyche anomala. The sequence continues at coordinate 655,690 of CM062827.1, forward strand.
TTCAAATTTATTACTACTTAATGAAAGTTTTAGTTATCATATAAATTAATAAGACCAGTTGTATTATCCACTGTGATCAAGATGATGAGAGCTTAGCTCTATCGATCAGGTGAATCTGGCTTGAAGTCTCAGTTAGGTCAATATCAAATTTGGATGTTTTCAATTTAGTTTTGAGATCTTAGACATGGGTGCTTGTGATTTTTATTAATTATCCGTGTGTTGATCTCGAGCGACTTATCTCGTATCATATTTGTATTTTATTATTAAATATATGTTTTCTTCAAGCTGTATATCGATGTATTACTACGGTTTTAGAATATAAAGAAGCCGAACGATACAAGTATCTAAAAAGAGGTTCGATTTGTAGAACAAATATTTGATTTCCAATAAAACAGTCAAGTCATATCGTGTATCAGACATGCGAACGTGTTGAAAGCAATGCCACCGAAGCATTTTCGATTAAGTATACGAAGAATTTCATCGTTTGTTTTTACGAGAAAAGAAAAGAAGAAAACGTCGACTTACCCTGTGTCCCATTCCCCCCGAGTCCCTCCATTTTCTGTTTGATACGGAGCACGTGTTGGATGACCAGTGCGTTATTATTAGTATCAATCAAGATTTCGCGCTATTCTGTGAGATATTTTGCGGCGGGGATTTCTTCTATCTCATTTTTGCAGCTTGGTAATAATTATTTTATTACTCGGGGAGGAATGAATTTATGCGCGAGAAAACTAGGGAATTACACAGCTTGTCTAGATTAAGAAAACGCCTGATGTGAATTTTATTTTTGTATTCTTATTTCTTTTACATCATGGTTGAAGAAAAGAATAATTAATTCATCAATTATTTTTACAAATGAGATTTGGGAATAACTTTTCATAATTGAGGAGCAAACATGCAAAAATTGATTTGTCACAAATCTGATAATAAACAAATATTGTAAATCACAGTTAGTGTTTAAAAAAAGATTTTTTCCAACCAAAATTAAATCATAACGTTGTCACATTCAAGCAAACCGTGATTTCTCCAACACTCAAATTATCATGTGACAAGCTCTATAATGTATGTCTTTTTGAATGTTTGCTTCTCAATTCTTGTTGGATATGATTAATGATTAAATAAATATAACCATTTTGTAGTGTGTAGGAATAGAAATGGATAAAATACCACACATAACTGATATGTAAAAATTGTTGAAAAAAAAATGGAACGTTGGCAGGAGGGGTTCCAAAACTTTTTACGGCTTTTTTTTCAAGAGAAATCATGTTATCATGTCCTGAGACCGTAAAACGAACTGTTGAACTAAATGTAATATAATGTGTTTTAAAATATATATTTTTTTTAATACTCAAACCAATACTAAAAAAGAACCATCTAAGTAAATTCGTAATTCGTATTTAATATTTTATTTCGATCATAAACTCTTTTGAAAAATAGTAGATTAGTTCAGTTATTTTATGGTTATTATTGAAAAATAACTTGTGTTACACGTACGTACAATATTCATACTTTATTGTTTTAAATAAAAAGACGACGTTTTTCTTTTTTAATTGTCTTTCAGTTCAGATAAAAAAAGAATAAAGGATCTCAAGATATATTTGCTTTGAATGAAAAAAATAACACTTTTTTTCACATTTAATTAAAAAAGTTGTTTTGGTTAAGTGTCTCGGAAACCAAGACTGGCAAAAACCGTCGATTTCCCGGTAATTTATTCACGTGTTGTCTCGGCATAGAATCCCTACATGCCAGGACTTGAACCTTATGGCAACTAAAAGTAGCTCATACCGCTAAGCTGGAGAGTCCCGTGCCGATATTGTGTTTCAGATAAAATATATAATAGATCGTAAAAATGCAATAAAAATATGCGTGGAATATTTTTTTATTACTTGTGCGTTCAGTGTGTTACCTGTATCAAAGCACAATCATACAGTGCAAATTTACTACTACATATTATATTATATAAGTTAAGTAACAAGAACTCAACTAAAAGAGTACACGTAGCCACTTTGTATGCGTGAGTGCATAGCTTCCTCAACTTGAGTCGAGTTTAGTATCTGAATAAGAGTTTTACAAGTTACGCCCAACAATCCGCTATTTTGTAAGGAATAATAAATGAGCTTTGATAAGGACAGGAAGCGTTAAATAACTTCAAGGGATTCTTGGACGGTCTTTTGTTGCGAAGGACTTTAAGGGCATTGTTTGTATAAAATAGCGTGTCGTATTATTTTGAAGATTTGTGTTTATTCGCAATTCAGATTTAGCTGCACCGGTCTCTTCCGAATTATAACATTAGAGCTTTTTTACGATGGATTCAGAATAATTTGTTCTTAATAATTTGATTAAGAATATATTTATGCATATAATTTAATTCGTAACTGTGTTATTCCTTTGAATGCTATTTTTTTAAATATTCAACCAGTTGAACTAAAAAGTTATCTATTTTTATGAAATACCAATTGGAGTTATTCTGGAATATTTCGAGAACTTACTAGTGAAAATACTGTAAATTAATGTTTCTTAACCGGTGGTCCGTGAAGATTTTCGCGTGGACCGCAAAAAAATTTTGCAGTTCAAAAACAGTTAGTATCAATATTGAAAGCTTATATTGATGGTCTGCAAAATATTTTTTGACTTTTTTGTGGTCCGCGGATATAAAAAGGTAAAGAAACATTCATGTAAAACATTAAAAGTCAGAACGTTGAACGCAACTTTCCTATGCTTAGCTTTGTATTGTATATTATTAGTAAAAGTAAATACATACTTTAAATCACTTTTAGGGTGTTCACTGTCAATACTTGGTGGAAAGGCATTATATTAATAAAAACACAATATTCCTTTGTACTTCATTCCACTTTATTTAATAGGTCAGGACCGGTTTCGCTCATTGCGAGCATTGTCAACTGATAAGAAATATAATTTAACAATGCTATTTATACAAAAATGAAAAGTTGTAAACAACAATTGGCATTGAAAAAAATATACCAATTACATTATAAGTGATTCTATTTTATAAGTGATGAGTATTTTAGAATCACTTATATTTGCATAAAGCAAACATTTATTTCGATTCAATCATCCCCCTCTTTGCTTCCTTAAAAGGAAAAAACCCAAACTTCATTTTGTAATTTCATAATTTAAAAATTTTAGAATCAATCTTGCTTCATTAATTAAGCAAAATTTGCGATAGTAAGTCTGAAGATGCCTCTGAAAGAGGCGAAACACGTGTCACAGTTAGTTACACAATACGTGAAATAATCAAAGTTAATTTAAATTTTATATTAAAATGAACTTCCACAAAGTTACCGCCGAAACCATCGAAAGTATTAGGTCACTTTTTATTTACTTAAGTAGTAGAAATAATGCAAACTCAATAATGCATATTCTACATTATACTGCACAAAGTCGAACAAAACCCTTTGCAATATTTTGGTATTATAATATTATAATATAAAGGAGAGATTCTCAACCGAGAGGTGAACGATTCGTTCTGGGAGAGAAGGTTGGTATCTGAGGCATGTTCTGAGCAGGGTTGTGGTTCCCCAAAAATGCACCCTTCGTGCTTTGTCCTTGCAAGCTATTAAGAGGACAATTGAATGCCATCGCGCTGCATTTTGAAAAGGATTACGCTCCCTCATCAGATCTCGTCCTTATGTCAACCTCATTAATAATATTACCAATTTATGCTGCTTGCATTGGTTAATTTAAATTGATTTATGTTTGACAGGAATGGTGACAGCTTGATGAACACTATTAATCACGATAAAAATCAACTAGTGCAGCTCAGTAATTTTGCTAAACTCCGTTGTGACATACAGTGACAAAGGTCATTGTCAATAAAAAAAATTGGAAGCTCTTATACATTTCCGGTTGGGAATGTTTATTCACACATCTATTTGTGCGCAACATATCTCCCTTAAATAAAAAAAATCAATAATAAAACAACTATATTACATTTTAAATAAGATGGGTAGTCGCCTGCTATTGAATACATTTCTGTTTGGATTTTCCTTTTCTACGTAATCTAAGTAATAGTACCTAAGTTAGTTTTAATTATAATGGGTAATTTTATTGTTCGAATCTTCGTCCTCACCGCTCCCAGTAAAATTTTTAATTATAAATTTGGTTGATATTATTATTTATCGATACCAATTAGTATTAGTAACAATTAGTATCGATACCTCCATTATACACCTTTAACTTGTTAACAGCTAGAAAAAACAACTTTTTTTTGTCCTGTAAGCTAGCAATTTTCTAAAAATAATAAAGGAAAACTTAATATTCATTTTGTGAGTCCTTAAGAGATGTCGGACTCTTTTTCAATGATGCAAACTCTAAAAAATATTTATTGACGTCGTAATAATGACAACACACTGGTGGGTAACGTGTGTGGTAAGTAGGTATGCGACACACCGGTGGGTCGTTAGCTTTAGAGTGGTTAAAAAATAATCACAGAAAATAAAAAATAAATATAAGGCAATTCTCTTATGTTTTAGCTGTGTTGAGGCTATCAGTTGCAAGCCCGGCTTATTCCGGCTTATTAAAATGGTTGAAAAATAAAACTTGAACTTCATTTTGTAAAATAAGAATTTATGTATTTTTATCAAGTATTTTTAGTTTTAGATTACTTTGGAATGATATTTTGTATGTTATCAAGCCAGTTTTGAGATTGCCTTATAAAAATACGTTTGAAATGTATTTGTATTTACTAAATTACATTCATAGCTTACGTTTCACTAATTTTGTAACGAGCCGGGTTTGCAAATAATAGACTCAAATTTAGATTACCAATAACACAATATCATAGTACGGTTTGGAATACATTTGTAATATAAAAGATTCATACCTAACAGGAGATTCGATATGTACATGGTGAGTCGAGCACGAAGGAGCTGGGCCCCGTCGTTCACTCCCACAGGTAGGACTGCTCCGGTGGCTGAGGGTCTCTGGTGAGACTAGGGTGGCTGACGCCATTGCGGGACTCGGCAGGGGGAGCATTGGCACGGGCGGAGGTAGTGGCGTCTGGCCGTCTGATGAAGATGTAGGGGTCTCTGGAGGAAGTGGTGCGGCTCCTCGGGAGCCCCCGCTCAGATTATTGCTGGGGATCGAGAAGCAACTGAAATAAAATATGTGATGATTTAAAAAAAAAACTGAATATAAATAACATAAATAGTCAAATAAATATTAAGACATAATTGTTATTTGATAATTCACTGGACTGAAAAAGATTATGGGTTCCGTGTAACAAGCTATTTTATAATCCATCTCCACTACCAATGTGGATCATATGGTTCCCTAATGGAAGTAACTCACTATAACTTTTTCTTCAAGAACTGTTACTCAGTTCCTCAGTTACTCAACTTTTTTTTAAAGAGAGTAAAGATAGAAGGATAGAGGCTACTATACAACTAGCTTATCTAATCGCTCAAAATACGCACCATTATTTTAAGAATGGAAGGGTAGAGGAGAATTTTTCAAAAAAACTTATGCCTTCGAGCAAAAATCGATAAATCGCTTGGGAAAATTTTGCTCATACTGGGACTTGAACCCATGTGGATTCTACACGAAAGCTAACGTATTTGACCAGTACGCCACTCACCCGACAACTGGACTATACCTCATTGATTTATTTATGAATTTTTCTTAGTAAGTAGAGCTTTTTAAGCAAACGTAAAATCAATAGGTAATATCCAGTGTTTGTATTTTTGAAATATTTAATATTTATGCAGCCAAAATGGTTAATGAATGAGTTTAAGTTTTTCATGACGAATAGGTATCCATTGCAATTATGTTAATTTAGAAACAAAAAGAAAATGTACAACTTTTCAAGTTTTGAAAGCTCGCTTTGGAAAAAAGCTTTAAGAGCTTTGAGCGCAGCTAAACTTTGCAAAAGTTCACTAAACGTTGAACGACCGTTCGCGCGCCATGAATATATCAAAAGTTGCGTCTGCGTCTATACGCAAGTGAGCGAAAAGTCGGTTTTAACTAAATTATTTTATGCGTCGGGAAAAGTTTGCATACGGTAAGTAATGAGGGCTCAAAATTAAAGAGCATCGACACACTGGGTCAAGTAAAAACGTGCAGATTTAGTAGTTAATGTTATGTTTTATACGGAAGGCAAGCTGTGACTTGATAAAATTATAAAATAAAACAATTCTTTGCAAAATGCCTCAGTGTCAGATTAAATACAATAAAGATAATTAGACTAATATAAAATAAAAATAACTTTGATTATTCCACGTATTGTGTATCAAAATGTGACACGTGTTTCGCCTCTTTCAGAGGCATCCTCAGACAACTACTTTCGCAAATGTTTGCTTAAGTACGAATGATTTTAATTTTACTGTTCTGATATATTATAATAAAGATCAGAATAAAATGGGAGGGGATGATAGAAAAACAAACAAACGATAATGGTAATACAAATGACATTTACATTAAGAAATGATTATCTAATGAGTTGGATAAATTAGGACGGGTTAAACCGCTAGAAAATATATTACTATTCTGATATATTATAACAAAAATCAAATAAAAATGGGTGGCAAGGGGAGGGGGGAAAACAAACAAACGATAAAGGTAATACAAAATGACATTTACATTAAGAAATGATTATCTAATGAGTTGCATCAATTAGGACGGGTTAAACCGTTTGAAAATATATTTAACAGTGGTGAACCACCTGATTTATTCAAGATATTATTTAATAATGTTTCTTTATTATTAATGCTTTTATTTATCTCTAGAAATTCTAGACTATTCATTTTTAAAGGCCTTAAAAAGGCCTTTAAAAGTTTGCGAAAGTAGTTGTCTGAGGATACATAAATGGGTAGGTCACGGGTATGATGCAATATATTTAGAGCATTAAATTTGGTTTATGATGGAAGTATCTTTAAAAATGATAGTATTTTTTTAAATCCATTTAAGTTAATGAATCGTGGGATTTAAAATTGTATGTTGAGTATCCCATACAGTCCGAAAGCTTAGCGACTATTGGTATATAATTAAGTAAGCAATCATTCAGTTACTTGAAACATCATGTGGATGCGTATTTAATCTCGCCTAATACGAGAACCAACCCCTCCGTATATGCAAGTTTGCAATGTTAGCATTGTGAACTGAGAGGAATTATGTACGCAACAAAGTTTTGTTTTGAAAATTTGAAACAAAACAAATATTCAAGCATGTCGTTAATTACGGCAATATCTTCCCGCGACGTATTATTTCACTGAAGATTAAATCATATATATTGTTGCCAGTAAAATGAAGAAAGTTTGCACAATCAGTGAAACATTTTGAGCGTTTTATGGTTCGCGATAGCGCACAGTGACACTTTGTTCATAATTGTTAAATAATACTGTAAATTGAGATTGTAATATTGTTTTTTTTCCTAAAGAAGCGCAAAGAAGAATGCCATAGTAGATTAGTAAGGCATATATTATTAAGTTATGTTGAAGTCAGTGGCAGATTAAGCACACGAGAGGCCTCAGGCGCAATCAAATTTGGAGGCTCTGTTTTTCGGATAACATAAAAACGTCAGAAAATTCCATGTAAATTAATAAAAATATGAACAAGGAGTGTATGGGTTATATAATATAATCTTTTTTAAGGCCCCTGAAATTCGGAGGCTCCAAGTGCTCGCCTCATTCTCTTTTAAGAGAATCCGCCACTGGTTGAAGTTAAAATTCTGAAATCACATATACGCCTCACACGTAACTCACATAAATGGTTTTCACCCAATCTAACCATACCTGAAATTAAAATTCAGTACTTTGTTATTCCACGCGTTGTAGAGGTGTTTTTTTATTGGTATAATTCGAGTAAGTTACACTTTTTCCAACGACAGCCAATTTGACAACTGATAGCTGATTTACGGTCAGTTTGATTTGATATTTCACTATTTATATTCAAGCGTGTAGAATAGATCCATGATTTCTGACATTTTCGTTCCCCAATAGAACGTCATTAATGTGGAAAGCTGCGGTAGAGAAGAGCAAATTGTCAGTTACAGAAAAAGTATTGATAAGTTGAAAAAAAAACCTCTTAAAAAACATCTTAAGTTCTTTAACCCTCCAAGGACGAGCGTGATTATATGGTCACAGTAAACACCGTTGTCTATTTATCCCACTATTCATCGTTTTTCTCCCTGAATATCGTTGCTTTCACTCATATTTGGTTAAAGAGGGTACAACCTTCAGTTAGTCATCAGCTACGGGGACAGAAACGGCCACCAAAAGCACTTGCGATTGTTTGAATTTCCGTGTTTTTTAATGAACTTTTTTAAACTGTTAGTTATTTTTTTATCAAAACATAAAATTATTTACAGTTCTTTTGCTAATATATTTGAATTGAAATGATGTTGATCTAAAGAGGTCAAATTGTAAATATTTTTAAAAATTTTACGTTTAGCTATATTTCAACCCTGAATGTTTGTCACTTTTGTCCTACTGTCGGTACGCAAAATTACTCGGTATTAAAAAGATGAGCATGACCATATAGTCATGCGGAGCTTCTATACAACGACTTTGCGTTGTTTTTTTTTTTTTAATTTTTGTTAGGAATAAAAGTTATTCGTGACTTTAATATGGCTTAAAAATATTATTTTTATCGAAAAAAAGCTCTGAAAAAAAGGGTTAAGAAAACTTAAGTTCAATTTTAATTTTATATCACCAATAAACTTCTACAAAGTTACCGCTGAATCGATCAAAAATATAACTATATCTGACCTTATATAACCCTAGAATCAAGTAAACATTGTATAATTTATAACGATACAATAATTTTAAATCAGATAAGTGAATGTCAATAAAGTTGGTTTTACCGTTTGCATTTTATTGAAGATAGTATCATCATGGATTTAGTGAATATTTTAATTTTTAATATATTAAATTCAAAGGAAAAATGCTCGACTTAATTGACTTCCATTTTGTTTCAAGCAAACTTATATTTGGGCTTAAATTCATGTAAAAAATAAATATACAAAAGAAATCTTATCAAACTAAATAATTGTCCTTCACCAAACACAAAGAGACGCATTAAAATTGAGCGATTTCATTAAGTACGAACCCGAGGAAAAAATTGCAACGTATTTGTATCGCCCGAACCGAAAGTCCAGTGCCAACACCCGTTTTGTTTCAGTGTGGGATTGGACAAAAGCTACCCGCCACGCCACGGGGTCAGTTAGCCCCACGAATTAGTGGCTTAGCGAGATTAACTACGAATAAACCAGAAAACACACGTTCATACCTCGCATGGCCTAAATCAATTAAAAACAAACAAACACGATTCGATTTAAATAACAACACAATTTTAATATGGTAGATGACTAAGCCTATGTTTTCTGCCCGCTTTGTAAAGCAAAGAAAAGTTTATCACAATATTAATTTATAATATTTATTCTATTACTATTTATTAAACATTATTGTGTAAGTAATTTATAAATATATTGTTTTAAATAAGCTAAACTGTAGTCCTAGATGTGATATTTTATCGACAACCAATATCTAGAGCTACTAAAGTCCCTGTTATTTTCCTTGCTGTATTCAGATGCAAAAATGAAAACTTAGGCTAATTCACCTATTCTAAAAGCATTAACTAATTACTAACTACTAGTTAGCATTTAGTAATTAGTAATTACTAACTAATTATTAGTATTCAGATGCAAAAATGGAAACTTAGGCCAATTCACCTATTCTAAAAGCATTAAAATGAACAACATTGATAATTAAAAGAAAATTATACTCATACTAAGCGAAAAAATATTATTTCTAATTTCGACTGAAGGCGATTGATGGAATTTCAATATCAAGTTTGAATTTTCTGAATGCTGTATACTTCCATTAATCTTGTCGCTAACGACCTGGGTTTCGCCGTTCTGGATCTTCAGGATTTTCAAGTACACGAATGTGTAGTGTATATATTGAAAGATTGTTTTAAAGTAATAAGGTTTGAAATGCTCGAAAAATGATCGAAATACTTAATAATTAAAAAAAGATCAATAAATGGAAACGTATTTTCTAATTAATTTTTTACTGATATGTTATCTATTTAATAATTCAAATAAAACTGAATAAATTGATATTTTACCTTTATAACAGTGGAAGTACATTACCAAGAACATTTCAATTCACGAAGTGAAATCATGCTGTTAAGAATTTACCTTATGTAAGTATCCATGACTTTTTTGGAAATAATATCTTAGACCGTTTATTATGTTTAGAAAATTATTGTTTGTCATACTTCTCTCATCAGATTTATAGGCATTAGGGCCGCACTCCAAAGGTAAATATTAGTGAAATAATATAAGTATATAACATATAAAGAAAAAATATGTAAGGATTCTCTTATACATTACTAATTCTACATGTAAAACACGTGGCAAGCTCTTACGCCTGACACGTGAGTGAATAAGCCACGAGGTTATGTTTTGGACGTCTTAGTGATTGGATTTAACCTCCTTTGTTAATCCAATTCTATACCATTAATTTATCCGGAGTGAATTTCGTGGTAGCTTTTCGTTATACATGTCAAAACAGTTACATTATATTTTTGTTAAATTATATTTGTCTATTAATAAAGGTGACTAGGTTTTGAAAATGTCAAAAGAGGACACTTTTTTTTAGGTCTTCCGAGAATTTCAAATCCTAAATAATCCAAAATTTTACTAACGGAGGACAATTTTCACTAACGGAGGACAAAATAAGACACAGTTTTTGATTAGGACAAACTTTCCAAAAAGAGGACGTCTGGTCATCTGACAATTAATACACCTCAATTGTTGTAAATAAAACATAATGCATCGTATAAGTGTACCACAATAAGACTTTTTTTCAATGATGATGTATTTTTATCAACAAAATCACTTTATAAAAAGTAGTTACATACTTAATAGGCAATTATTTTTCATTAACCGGTGAATACCCGGTAATTATAAGCCCTATGCCCATACAATACTTTCGTGCCAATGGGCACCTGAAGTTTTTTAACGGGATCGATTCCATCACCATGAAAAAACGCTGAAGACCATCCATAGGATGTATTTAGTGGAACTACGGGACGCTGGGTTACTTGGAAAGAAACAAAGAGACTGTACTATAAAAGAGAAATTCGAAGTTAACGTACAGTGTATATCTTCTGTATAGGAAATGCAATGTTTAAAAAAGAAGAGAGAAGAAGTATTTGTCTTTTTTTTGATGATATAATGCAGAAAAATAGGTAAAACTACTCTGAGTTGGTAAAATGATTCATTATTGTATCTAAAAATGTAGGAACACTAGAAACCTACATATATAACAAGGTGTTATGCGTGAAACACGTCGACACAAACATCCCCTAAAATTTGCTATTTTTGCCATCTGGTTAAAACAACACACGTGTCATTTCGTCAATCGTGCGTTCAGCTGCTGAGACTGGTATCCGAAGTTAAGGGTGTTGTTTACTTATCAGTAAACGATCTGGTAAGTGTCAGAATATATAAAAAATAAGGGTAGTCGTGTAAATATTTCAACAGCCACCTTCAACTTAGTTTTGAGCAACAATATATCTGTACAATCTTCTTTTTTAAACCGATGACCGCTTTCAATGCGGAGCGTATGACATCTTAATACAGGTATACAAACAGAAGTTTTTCTACAATAACTACTTGTTACGCTTACGTTATCTTTGGATTGTAAGGGAATTTTGAGAAGTAATCCTGCATGCTAAATCGATTAAAAAAAAACTATTTTTACTTGAACTCGAACTCGTGAAATCTGTCACGGAAGCCAACGAAGTTTTTTTCAACTTATTTTCGACAAAACATGGAGATTGCAGATGTTGTTTCCAGAGCCCTCAAGTTGTCTACCGAAATTCTCGGGATTTATGATTTTCTAATAAATTACAATACTTACAAGCAGTTTGGTTTCTAAGATTAGAATAATTACTATACTTAACTAAAGCCCACCCAACGACCGAATATCTTCCATGTAATTTAAAAAGCAGTCAACCACGAATTCCGACAGGAAGGAAGATCGTTGAGTAAATAAAACAGGAAGAGTTCCATGGACTTCCATTGTTAGGGAGATAAATATAACGACATATAAGATGCCAGGCGAAATATTCGCACCGCATCTTCCGCGGTTCGGGGGCGCGTATGGATTGCATCACGTCGCAGGGCGCAGCCGCCGGGACGCTCCCCTCGCGACCATCCCCTGCACCCGAGATCCTCTCAGGCACCCTGACCCTTATATTTGGGATGCCACAACATCGGCGATGGTGGACAGTAGAGCGGGGGAGAATGAATGAACTTTTCGACAGGAAAGCTTTTCTGGACGGCTAAAGAACGATGGTTACGTCTACGTTAAATTAAATTTTTAATTAAACCAACCATAAAATCCTTATAAATATTGTTGAAATATAATATATATACATATATATATATATTATGGGTAATTTGAGTTCTTAATGTACTTATTGTTTTTGCTATAGTTGAACAATTAATGGCGTCTCAAGTTTTGGTGGAAAACCATTATATTTATAAAAATAATACAAGCTTATTTATTCAAAGCTATACATAGACAAGGTTTCGTTGGTATATAAAATGATTACAATTAACAAATTTTAAATGACTTAAATTAAATTATCTAAAATTAAAATTGTAAATACTTCTTGCAAATAAATGGCTACTAATCTGTGATCAAAAAGATTTAAGCCAAATTAAAAATAAATTAAGTAGGTATGAAACATATAATGAGTATAAGAATAATTAAATTATACTTTTTATAATTAATTAGAAAATTCGTCTTTATTCTATGGAAGAATAAATTGTCCGAAATCATCGCACCCAAGATATAAATAAGTAGCAATCAATGAAAATAAGTTGATGGATTAATTGAATTGGCATTTACTTGGTAAGTTTAAATAGCTTACTTGTAATAAGATGAAGAAACAAAGTATTTTAGTTCTAAAAATATTGTTCTTTTTACATACATAGTTGATAGCTATTTCGGCGTAATCCTTCATCAGAACTATGTTTAAACTAACATTTATTCTTGCTAACTATTGATGGAGATGATTTATTTATATTAATTTATGTTTTTTAAGCAATTGATAACAAATTTTAAAGTCCGGATAGAATATTTTTTTACAATAAAGTGGGTTCTTATAACATCCATAAGAACAATGTAAAATAATTCCGTTTTAACACCTCAATGCCCATGATGCAATCGTAAATAGTTCAGTCATTAAATCATTCAATATTTCTCTTAATATTGTTAATAATTATTATCATTTTAGGTATTCTAGCATATATATATATATATTTTTTAGCTTCTTACTTAGGTTTAAATACTGTCAATAAACAATGAAACTGAGATGCCATCATGGCAGGGAACGTGATTTTTTAGGATGGCATGTTACGTGTTAACCCTCCTCTGATTTACTGATTCCCTCGATCTATCGTCTAAACTTTAACTAAATGTTATCGTCCCGTCACAAATATTATCCCGATTGACCGTTTATGTTGAATATTCCTCAATTCGCTCATTAATAATCTTGCTTTGAATATAGTTTTGCGAATTTTTCTAGCTCACATTTAAAATTCCCCATGTTAAGAAAATGAAAAAATTCAAGTAAAAAATCAGTTAACTTATACAACAAAGTGAGTTTGATGAGATGTATTCATTAAAATTTAGGTAAAAACCCATAAATAGGCAACATAGTATTAAGAACTTTAAAACAAATATATATTTCATAAAAAAAGTGAAATAAATAAATAAGTTTTTAAGCATGAAACATTTCTTTGTATTTTTTGAAGATTTCCCGCACTTTTCGTTTTTTTTTTATTACGGTCCCTTGAAAAACGTAGAATTGGGGTTTCACTGTAATTTTTGTTCCAAATAGTTATGAAAAATTTAAATCTGTAATAAATTGTAGGACCATATTTACCATACTGTATTAATTGTATTTTTATCGCTCTCCGTGCAGTTAAATATTTGGCAGCAGAATTCAAATTATCCAAGCGAATAGATGTATACGATATCTAGACGCCTTTTTACTTTGTCAACTTCTTCAACAGCCAGTCCTCCTAGCATCGTTTCTTTATACTTCTTCTCTTTTAGAAGACAGTTGGGTAATTAATTAGACAGATTAAACATGGGACTTCCAGATGTAATAAATCTTGTAAAATGTAGAAAATATGCTCAATTGTAGATTTATTTTGTGGATTTTGTATGTAAGGTAACGATAACCTAGGCCGTAATTTATGTAACGAAATAAAAAAATGTTTTCAATTCTCTGCGTGAATGAGCGAAAAACATTTCGTGTTTGAATTTCCACGGAAATCTTTCATTTTGCAAACAAAAAGAAGCTCTTCCGTGTTCTAAACGGAAGTAAAAAATCTAAGCACTCTCCCCAAACAAAGCTCTCATACAAATCAAATAAATGTCTCTACATTCGCGTTTTATGTATGTATTGTATACACAGCAAGCACTACCGGTTGTGATTTCACGACTTGGCAAACTCTTGCGCGTTTGAAATAATAGATTCAATTCGATACGGCTTTGCGAAACATGAGCGGTGATTTGTAAAGCGGGAAGAAAGCACTTTAAGAAGTATTTCTTTTTCGGTGCAATTTTCTGTCGAACAAATGGTAGTCATCTATTCGTTAACTACACATTGGATTTTAGAGGGAATACTTATGTTTGCATTTATTATTTTTACTGACACAATTTCAGTAAATTTCATAACATCGACTGCAATCTGTTTATGGTAACGGCAGGTATCGTGATAACAACTAAATAAAAAAATATATTCCTTACTTCGAATAAAAAAAACGTCGTCATTTAATTTTGGCTCATTTCTCGTAGGTATCTATAATTTTTTTAAAAAGTCTATACAACTTAAAAAGATTAGAAAAAACAAAAATAGTAAGTTGTAGACTTTAAATGGGGACCAATTAAATGGTCAGAATAAAAATATTATACGGTCAGAATATTTTGTAACCATTTTGGTTAGGTTAGGTTAGGTTTTTTTAATTTCATTTAAATTAGGACTATTTACACTGATCGATATATTATGACCATTTAATATAAATTGTGACCGGAAAAATAAAATCCCTTTTAAATGTATGCCTTTTTCCAAACACACAACATTTATTTAAATTCATATTGAAGATATACACGAATAATATTATTCATTTGATCCCCTGTATATGGTATTGATATTTAATATTGTTGAACTTTATTATATTTTGAATAATGTTAACTGCCGAAGACAATGTCTTTATAAAAAGTAAACAACTATTTACTCTGTACATTTTTGTCCCAGCAAAGGATCATCGAGATGGTATTTTTAACTAAAATTCTATCTCTCTGAAGGAGACAATTCCTGTTATTTTTACTGCTCTGTGTGTTTCTATTGGTAAAAGCTTTGCCCTAGTGGCCAGGCTGGACTGACCTCAAGTCCTAGAAAAGCGATATACAATTTAGATTTGTTTGTATTTTAGATGTCTTAGGGTCTTTGTCACGTCACATTACTCTTTTATCCTCGAGTTGATCTTGTGAGTGACTTCCATGTGACTGATAGTCTTCCATGTTCTCAAATAAATACGTACATAAAAAATAGTCAATTATCAAAAACGGCTAGTCATATTCAGTGCAGCAGTTATCCATCCACTGGACCAGGGTAGTTGAATCATTAATCAATTCGCCCAAATTAAATCTAAATTTGACCATGTAATTTTGCAGTCGTCATTTATCGGAAATTCAACTAGATTTGTCGAACGGGGTGGTCACGGCACGTGTCGGTCAGGTTTTATCAAGTCCCGGGTTCGTGCAATGGCGTGGAACCCGATTACGCAAGGGGTGCTCACTGCATAGGCCGATGCGATGTCCACTAAACGAATTCTAACGCTGATTGTGAGGGAGTGATATCGTTCGGACGCCTCCAGGAATTCAACAAGGCCTGAAACTATTTGTAACTGGCAAACAATTTTTCAAAAATAATGGTATTTTTTTTTTTCTATTCCATTATACTAGAAACTTTTTCGTATAATAGATAATATGTAGTAATCAAAAGTACACCGATTTTTTTTAGTATGAACTAGCATTTTTTTGCAACTTAAACTCTACAAACTGTTTTCTTTATATCACAATCTAAACATCACTCATTTATTTACTACTACGACTTTTCTTTGATATTCATATTACAGAATATCTTCTAAGAAGATATTCGCTTTAGCGCACTCACAAAACCTTATTAAGTGGAATCTAAGTGATGTGATCAGATTAAATCTTAGATTTCCTTTACTAGTACGTATTACGCAACCCACTAAGCCACTTGATTAATTAATTGGAAGATTTGTACGGCTTGCACGTAATTCAATCTTCTTATTCAAACTGCAAGAAAGAGTATTCATGTACGATTACATATTGTGTCTTGAAAATTAAGAAATAATATAGCGCTTTTAAAGTAAGCATTAAATTACATCATCATAAAATGCTAATTTGTAAAGTTAAATCGTTCATGTTTTTTTAAAATAAAATTTGTAAACTCTGACGATATTTAACTTTGTTTATACTTTAAATATAAAAAAAAATGTTTATCGCTGATACATATGTTACGATCTTTACCTAAAAAATACTATAGGTTTTATTCACCTGTTGAGAGATTTGGTGAATGGTAATGATACTTTAAGTAAATTTTGTATGAAACAACAAGATTGTAAGCAGATAATAATTGTTATTGAAAAGAAATATTGAAAGGAGCTTTTATTGAATTTCAAGTTATTAAAACTCAAAAGAGGAAAATTTACATTCTTTAATTAGTGTCAATTAACATTCATAAACTAAACCAAAATGTGTTTGATGATGATTTATAGCTACCGCTAACAGTATCCCAAAAAGAAATAAATACTACTAGATTCTTTAGACGTTTTGCAGTGATAACTTTTTTTATTAGGCTTTCATTTCCTGGTATAAATAAATTATTATTATCTACTTACAAAATAATAAACGTAAGCATTTAAAACGTGAATGCCATTTTAATATACTGTAACTCGTGGATGGAATTATTAATATAATAAATATAGGAGCCGTTATTTGGTTATGTAAGCTTAAATGGGATGTGATTGGTTAGATCCGGCCATAGAAATTAATTTAGAAAGACAAAGGATGCAGTCAATGACGAATCTGCTTCATATATAATAATTTGTTGTCGGTAGGTGGAAGTTATGCCATTATTTATAGTAGTGGGCGGAATTTATAAATTATGATACACATAAAATGAAAATACTGTTTGAATACTAAAACTAATAACTGTATTTTTTTGCGGTTGATTTAAAATCAGACAATTCGTCAGCATAGACTTGTAAAAGAATTTTCTAGGTTTGCTTGACCAATTATCTATTCTTAAAAACTCTATAAAGACTCGTCAGACTGCCAGGAGAGTTTTTGTCAAATTTTGAAGCTGATTTTGATTATAGAGTATTATAATATTAAAAGAAAATTGATGTGTTTAATTATTATTATATTTTTGTAAAAGTCTAAAATATAATATGTAGATAGTTTCATGATTATTAATGTGTTATTTTTTTGCAGAAAACCTATTGATAACATTGTTGTTCTAGGGTTAATAGGTTCTAAGGTGTTAATAGGCTTGATATATATTTCAATAGATTGAAGAGCATTTTCAGATTTATAATTTAGCCAAAAATATGTAAATTCATGCTATTTATTTCTGTTTATTCAATATATTAGGGAAAATTAGGATTGGCGTAGATTACAAATTGCAACGCATACAAGACAAACAGAAATAAATCATCGCTGCTACAATTACTTATTATTTGCAAGAGGAATTTAAACTACTAGAAGACAGTAAACTTTTTAGCTTATAAGATTCTTACATAATATTCATTTTTAACTGATACTTCGGTTATATTTTATTTAAAATAAAAAGTGACAAATACGTGCAATATATTTATATAGGTCTTAGTATATTTTACTTCATATCTACTATATCTGAATATTTATATATTTAAAATTGAATTTCAGTTATTAATATTGAAAAAAATGAAAGGAAACCCCAATTAATATGCATTCATAAAATATGGCTGAAAATACGAATAGGCAATAAAGAAAGAAATTTAATTGACCTAGATGTTGAAAATCAAAAGCCGGATTCAATGGCCGAAAAGGGATTGAATTTTATTTTCCAATAAATTAAACCGGGCCTTTTTGCGTTGATAAAATGTTAAATTTACCAAATATAAATTGAACCAGCAAAAGATCCAATACGGTTAACTGAGCCGATTAAGTTTGCAATGTAATCTAAAAATATAATGATCGATTTGCATATTGGGTTTACGTGTAAACATTTCTATGTAGCACATGTAATGTATCTCATATTTACATAATTCTTCATGAAAGCCTTTGCTATTGAAATGAAATGATAACTTAAAAAAAACATATTGTTGCTATTAAGTATATTTTATAGATGTTGTGCAAATTAATGTATTGTTATTTTTGAAATTATTTTTTGGTCTACCAATTCAATCAGTCCCCGGATAAGACTGAAATAATCTAATATAAAATTAAATGTAATAACTTTATTCATTGAATTTACTTGGTAGAACTACTAATAAATATAAAAACTGTAGAACTAAATACGTTTCTATTTTTACCCTATTGTAATAACTTTGTTACTTCAACTGTTGTGCTACACGTGTATCGCTGCTTTAACAATATTTTGTAACAAAACAAGTGGAATAACAAAGTTATCAAATTAAATTTTATATTAAAATACTTTTAAAAAGTTACCTCTAGAATCCATCGAAGATATGAGATAATCTAATCAGCCTAAATCGAGATTTACAAAATTTAATGTTTTTTAAGAGTGAACATTTTCCTCAAGTGAGTAAAATGTTATTTTTTAATGACTTTTCCGGTCCTGCTTCATGTAAATTGATAATTTGTTCATTTCGTTTTTTTTATTGAATATACAGTATATTTTATATACCGTGTCTGCTCTCAAAGTGTAGCATATGAACTCCTTATAAACATATAAGTGTTTCTTTTATTCAACCCATCTTTATTTCCAAAAATAGTAGGAATAGAAATACAATACTTTTGGTTTGCTAATTGCTGTCATTACGTCCCGTTTTTAGGATAGGATGGGTGAGATGAGGAAATTCAAGACACCACAAACATCTATGCTTTCGAAAACAAATCGATACACCGGTAGAAAAAAAATGCTGTTTGCACTAGGATTCAAACCCGTGAGATGCATCACGGACAGTGGCGGATTAAGCACATGAGAGGCCCCAGGCGCAAGAAAATTTGGAGGCCCTTTTTCACGGATACCATAAAAACGTCAGAAAAATCAAACTGAGTATATGAGTTAAATTATATAAGTTATTTTTGAGGCCCCTAAAAATTGGAGGCCCCAAGCGCGCGCCTCATTTTCTTATACGATAATCCGCCACTGGTCACGGAAGCTAACGTCGTCAACACTGCGATGTACCCGATAAAATATATATAAAATATATATATAGATGATATTATAAAAGAACCAACACGAATTTTCAAATAAACGCATAAAAAGGCTTATACGTATTTATACGTTGTTGCGTATTTGTACGCCGCATCTACTTAAAAGCGACATCGTAAAAAATGTATTATTTTGTGAGATAATACCGTATTTTGCGCATGGACGATTTACCGTCAACACAATACACGCATAATGCCGAATAAAACAGAGGTAACATTGAAATAATTCCAAATAGTGACAGCATGCGTATCACAATACCTTACGTCCTAGTAGAGCTTCAAATAAGCTCAGCTCAATCGTAAACTTCTACAAAAAATAGATGGAAATGTGCACAGTGATACAGAACAAGTTTTGTTGTTTTTTTTTTTAATCTAACCAACAGCAATATAAGTCTTTTGCCTTGACTATTAGGTGAAATTGGAGAGGATGAGTAAAAAGCAGTTCTCGTAGAAACACTTCTGTTGAGATAAACTCCATTATAATTCAATATGCTACACATTGGGAACGGACATGGTTTATAAAATATATTGTATTTTGTTTATCCATGTCCGCTCCCAATGTGGAGCATATGGCCTCCTAGTGGAAGTATCTCAACAGAAGTTTTTATACGAGAACTGTTTGTTTCTCAGTCGCTCAATCTAGTAGTAGGGAAAGAAGGATAAGGCTAGAATAAGACTAGTGGTCAACTAATTGCTTTTGTTACACCCAGTTATTAAAGGATCAGAAGGGTGGGAGGAGAGGAAATTGTATATCTGAAAAAAAACCCGGAACGAACCAATTATCAATTTACATTTTTACTGTTATTGTAATTGTTGGCGTTACAGGAAATTATTTTATATTGACACTGCGCCAAATATTTGTTTTTTTTTAATCATATGAAATAAATCTCTCTCAAGATAAGTTCGAGACGAATACACGTTTAAGAAATTCATGTCCCAAGTCTTCAATTTGAATTAGAAAATATATTTTTTTCATAGACGTGAACTCAGTTCGATCTGATCGCAAAGGTAAAGCTCTTACCATTAGACCACAGATGCCGACAGATGATTCATTTGACAAGGTATATTTGTTATATAATAAAATATTTATCTAAAGTTAGATATTATTGCATTGTTGTTCTGCTGACGTAGATGTAAACGTTTTTTCAAAATAAAATATTCTGTATAAAATATAGTATACAGACCGACAACCACAGTCACATGTTGTAGTGTAGGGTTTTCCAAACATTTTCTGGAATGGAACACTTCGCAAGTCCGGAAAATATAACGGAACACTTAGCTGAATTTTTAAGATTTTTTAAAACTGTTTTGCAGCGTATAAGACCATTCCATTTTTTTCGGAACACCTACTCTGGCTCCGCGGAACATAGTTTGGGAAACCCTGTTGTAGTGTATGCACGAGGGAATAGTAACGCTGATGCTAACTGGTGGTTTGTTTTAGAGAGTTACGCTACGTCCTGCTTGGGCGATGTCACAGCGAACGCAAATGGAACACAGCTTAAATCGAATCAAAATATCAAACAAACTGACTGTTTTGTCAGTGTATATTTAGAAACATTTAAATTTCCGTGTTAAACAACAATGAGAAAAATACTGAAAATTGGTCGTCAATCTTCGTAAAAAGCTGATATTGAAAGAAAACGATGTTTATCGTATGCCAAACTCTTTTAGGTATGGCCATTTGGCATCACGCACGCTTGCCAAAGTTTTACCATAACACGAGTCATCGTACACGTGAGCGCTCGTATTCATTCGACATTCAATTACGAACCACTCATAACGCTTCTGAGAGCTTCCCGTAAAAGTGAAAACGAAAGTTCTACGAGAGAGAAAAGAGTTGCGAGAAAAACAAACATAAAAACAACGTATACGTTCCTATTACGTTTGGAAAACAGCCAACTAAGGGTATGCAAGTTTATTGCGAGTGTAAAGGAAACAATATTTACACAATATAAGTTTTATAACCGCATATATTTTCTGCGTCGCTAAAATTGATCGTATAATAATCCCAATTTTATTCCAGGTTCTTATTTTTTATTTGGTAAATATGTGAGTCGTCTTAAAATTATTATTCGAATTTCAGGTGCTGTCCAAATATGGCGGTATGCCGTAGATATGGTAAAGGAGTCTGATATAATATAATATAATGTGATGCTTTATAATGCAGATGATAATAGTGAAAAAGGTCTAAGCTTTGTTTTAGAATGTGTAAGAGTGGAAAGAATCATTAGTGCTCTCAATTGCAAAATTAATCAGAATGGATTTTCCAGATTTTTACCATTTGGTCACGACGATATGAGGCGTCCAGTTACAAAAGTGATATATACACACTTTGTTAAAATCAAGATTTTTTTTTCGTATTCTATAGGCAATTTTTGCACAAAATGAAAAAAAATATATGTTCAAAAACTCGCTTACGTAAAAAAATCTTAAATAGCTATTGATAGGAATATTTCAAATCTGATTGATTCTGGAATCTGTTATTTGTATTGTAAAATTTTATTTGTCAGTTAATAAACGCTATCTTTTTTTAAATTTAAACTAAGACTTTGGAGTAGGAGTCGGAGTTGGAGTCGCGGTATTTTGGCTGAAGTCGCAATCGTGAAAAATGAGCGGCTCAAAATTTGTATTACTTAATTTTAAATTTGCAATTTACTTAGAACTACTTCTCGTTACTTACATATCGACTGTGGAAAGGAAAAAGGACGTAACCCACACATATCAAATTTTACAGGAGGCGCTAAAAACGTGTTTTGATGATTTTGTGACATATGCAAATTATGAATTATACACAACCTTGAAGAGCATGGATACTTCTAAACTCGTGTTTAATTGACATAACTTAGTATTCATTAAAGAAATTATCTCGGAAAAACCTTTATTTCAGTGTTTTTTCTTGGTTTTAATTTTTTACAAGGTCATCTTTTTCAAACTTAAAAGCTAAATTTAGATACTTATTCGACATTTTCAGCTTCCATCCTTTTTATATAATGTGTGTCAAGTTGTATACATTGTGATTATCGAAAAAAAGCTGTTTTGGAAAATTGAGGGTTACGTCCTTCTTCCTTTCCACAGTCGATATTGTTATAAAAGAAATACTGCTGAAGGAGTATATATTTTTCAGAATAATTCACCCCCCTGTGCCGTTGGGCCTATGGTGAATATACATTATTTTATTTCATTGCAACTTTTTTAGAAAGGAAGTGATAAATTTGATTTATATTGTGTTTAATAAAAATTCTTGCGTTGGAAGAATTAATTGTTTTACAAAAAAAAATGAAATGTGACTAACTTTAAATGTAAACACAAATTTATTATACCGGATAGCACGACATTTATAAATACAGCGGGAAATTTCATGTTACATAATGAAAAAAACAGGTACGATAGTATCGTAAAAATCGTTATGTTACATAAATCTTTCGCGGATTATGTTTTTTCGTCACATCACGTCCATTTATAAATGGTTATTACTTTTTCGCCTCGTTTGTGCGACACATTATTTGAGATTAAAAAAATTCACACATGCATCAATCTCATACAATCGTGCAATGACAACAATGTTAGTGACAACAATGTTAGTCAATTTATGAACGTACACATTTATATATTACCAGCGGGTTCCCGGCAAACGTTCCAATGCCACTCAAAGACAGAAAGTTTTTGTGTTTTGATTGTGTTTATTGAATTGCATATTTTCTTTTTCTGTCTGTTTGACGTTTGCTCCCGATTGTCAATGGTACGAAGCACGCGCCACCTATTGTAAGTTAATTGCACTATAACCTTCGCGCAAGTGCAAGCATACGTTGTCAGAATCAACTGTATGGCAAATATACAAACATTGATTTTTATATATAAGATATATGTAAGTTAATTTTACTATGAATATATCCTTACCGAAAGTGCAAGCAAAAAGTTTGTGAGCGGTGTGGCAACGCATAATGTACGAACAA
Organism: Himalopsyche anomala; assembly: GCA_031772345.1. Classification (NCBI taxonomy): domain Eukaryota; kingdom Metazoa; phylum Arthropoda; class Insecta; order Trichoptera; family Rhyacophilidae; genus Himalopsyche; species Himalopsyche anomala. Next base: position 679,160 of record CM062827.1, read on the forward strand.
ACAAACATTCATTTTGATATATTAGAAGATTAGATAATTTAGAAGCTAAGGATTAAAAACGACTAGATTTTTTTTTCTAAACATATACTTATTTAATGAAAAAAATAGACAGTTTTCATTATAAGATTATATTTTGACCTTTAATTGCATAAAAAACTACGAAGTTTTACACCAATATTACAGCGATATCTCATTTTAATTGATCAACGAAAAAAAGTTTTAATTGAGTGAACAACCTAGAATTACAAAAACTGCCGCATTTGTTTCCCGAGTCCTTAGATATTTTTGTCATAAAATGTAAAATCCTATAAATAATTGGATCAGCTCTTCCCGATTTACGTATTGCCACGCTCAAAAATCTGTGACATGAATTGTCAAGAAATCCTTTTACTTGATTAACCCAGGATAAGCAAAATGAAATAGATACACAAATAAATTATTAAAACAAAGTACAGAGACAGCCAAAGGGTACATGTGCTTTTGATTGGACTATCCGCCCTCTGTTATTCTTGCCAGGGTAAGCGAGAAGCCTTTTTCAGGGTTACAGTCCCATCATAATTTATTCATTAAATAATTGACATTGATACAAAGCAGGAAGGAGCTAAGGTCAGATTGGGAAAAAATCGTAATCCGCATAAAATATGTTTGAGATAATAGAAATCTAAACATTGAAACAATTTAGTACTTCAATTTTTATATATTGTTTCAGTTTGAGCAAAAAAAATTTGCTTCTATCACCAATTTGATATTGTTACTTTTAATAATTTGGTGGAATGACATTAAAAAATATATAATATAATGTCAGCAAATTATGTTCTTTAACATGTGTGAAATAGTAGAATTTTAATGTAGAAAAAAAAGCATTAAATAAATTTAAAAACTATAATTTAAGATTTCGACTGAAGGTGCTTGGTGGAATTTCAATATTAAATTTGAATCGTTCAAACTATGTACATTCTCACAGATTTTGTCACTAACGACCCGGGTTTCGCCTTTCGGCATCTTCAGGCGTTCAAGTGCACGGATGAACTTGAACTGACGCTTGGTAAATGAATGTTTCGTGTTTATATAATAAATAAATGTATCATTGAGTTTAGAGCCATTGCTGGCGAAAAGCTGCATAGCCTTCCGATTTTAAATGAAATATTAAACCTACCGGGATCTCCACTTCTATACCCTATATAAATATAATCATAAAACCTTTGCCGACAAACAAATAAATATAATTCTTGAAACTACTTACTACTCGAATCTGTGGGCATTCACGTAAGCTTATCCTTTTCGCTTTTTTTTATTCCGACACTAGTTAGCCTTTTAGCTGCCGTAGATAATTAAAAGTAATTACCTAGCACGCCGGCTATAATTTGCAACTATTAATTTAATTAATTATTGACGAGATAACTCGTCTCTGGTGTGTTGGGCACGAAAAAAATACGAGATATCTCGTCTGTGGCAGCCATCGAGTTAAAATTGTCTTGATTCCAGGACCCCGACTCTGACTTTGACTACAACTCCACAGCCTTGACAAATTCTACCTAAAAAATACTATTCCTAAACTACTATAAGAAAATGTTTCCAACGGAACGAAATATTTTCAACACAATTTTAACTAAGCTAAATGATTTCCACACTTGACGAGATGTTATTCCTCAGTAAACTATTTTTTTTTAATTATCAAGATAAAAATTTAATATAGACCGGAATTTGAACGCGAATCCTTCTGACCGTTATGATATATGAAATGAAAGTTAAAAACACGCAATGTGAAAGATTGTATTGTTTATATTGAAAATGATAATCAGGAAAAGGCTTTATAATCCTGGCTTCATGTCACTAAACCGAATTGTTCATCGTACCTTTCTTAACCAGACAGTCTGACAATAGGAATTATAAATCTGTTGAAACAAAAGGCTCTCAGTCTGGTGCAAGTAGCAAGGCCCCGGGGTGACAGTCATCTACACGAGCCAGCATCGTCACCCTGCAAATCGTCAGACAGGTGAAACGAGGGACTTCCTGTCGTGTGTAATAGCACCTCGTACTGTTTCTTCGCCCGACTTTGCTTCCGGTTGCCATACGTGACAACAAATGTGAGTATCTTCGCAAAATGTAGTGATAATACCATGTCATATCGTCAGGAATTTAGAACTACTTTGAATACCGTTTAACGAAGAATGGCTAATCATGGCTGTTGGATTTAAAAAGTATACTTCTTCGAAAGCAGTCGTTTATTGCAATTAATTTTATTACTGTGATTGTCATACAAGATTAAAAATAATTCTGATATGTTTAACTTTATTACAATGAAGTTCTACCAAGTAAATACCAATTCAATCAATTAATTGATTGTCATATTGTAAATTATATTATAAAAATCCAGAATTATTAATACAAACAAGTCTTTCAAATTTAGTGTTGGTGACCACTTTAATTTAATTGCTCTGTGATGCTATTGCATATTAGTAACATTTTAATTTGTTAGAGGCCAATTTAGTACCATTTATTAATATTTTGTATTCTTTATCTACATTTTTTTTTATATTTCTATTAAAAATTGTTTGATAATTTGATAATTCTTGATAATTTTACTTTTTTCAAGTGGATGGATAGCGCTCATTAATTTATATTATTTTCAATTAAAAATACTCTTCATGAATAAAACCGGTCCTGATCATGTATATAATTGTAAAATGAGTATACAATAGTGTTTTTATATTTTGACTTTAATGCATTTCTACTGTAAGTATTTACTAAGTATTGACACTGAACACCTTAACGAAGTATTTGAGTTTATATAGGTGAATTGGACTCAATACTTTTTTGAAATGTCTACTCATCAGTTTCTTTTTGGAACGTTTTATTATAATAAACAATAACACAAGTGAACACATAATTATTCATGTGTTTTTAGTTTAGTTACGTAACTTTTTTTTCGCTTTATAAAAAGTCAAATAAAATCATAATTTTGTAATGTGAAAAAAAATCCATTCATGAAAAAAACAACATATTTGAAAAGCTTCAAATTGACACAATAAAAGGGTAACTCTGTCAAAGTGCTACGTAACGTTCTCAGCTTTAATATTATCTAATTCAGGTGCATGCTAACAACAAGGCAGCGAAAGGTAATACCATTAAAAATGCTTTTATCGAAATATGGAGAATACAAAATGATTTCCGCACTACACATTCAATTTTCCTGAATCGTTTCTCTTGTGTTTTATAGAACTCCCTAATTGGACTCTCATTAGTAGCATGGGAACGTAACTATTCATTTTATGCTAAACGTTATTAATAATTTAATCAATATCAAATATTTATATGTTTATTTTTCTTTTAATCGATTGAAAAATATTTTATGTCATTAAAATACATTTTTTTTCGTTTCAATTTTTTTCCATATCAGATTCTTATGTAAATAATATGAAATACTAATGTAGTTTATTTTAATAGAAATGGTTATACAAGAACTGATTGTTACTCGAAGAGAGTAGGGATAGAAGGATAGGGCAAGACTAGTGGTTCGCTAATCGCCCACAATCTTTCCCGTCGTAAAGATAGAATGAATGTAAGGGAATTATCTGACATCACAAATATCTATGGCTTCGAACATAAATTTATAAATCAATCAATTTATGAAACTGTCTGTACTGGGATTCGAGATAGTAAACTCGACGTTAAGCCAGCGACGTTGACCACTCGACAACCGACTCGTATACTGCTGAATTTCTCTGTTATATATTATTGTTTCACATAAAATAAAATAACAATATACTCTGATTCACATTCAAAATATCTAGACATGTAAATACAACTTGGCATTCATATTATTAATTCATTTTATTCTGTCTGCAGCTCGGCGCAAACTTTACAACTGGCGGAATCAAAATAAGCGTTGCAACAAGTCTAAAATATTTTTCCGACTCGTTTCATATTTTTTGCTTAAAATAAAATTATTCCGAGCGAATAAAACAAAACATAAAAACAAGAGAGAGTCACAGGAAAGAACTGAACAAATTGAAAAGTGTAAAAATCATATCACGAGAGTTAATGGAAAATTACATACACACACCTTTGATTGCTGCAATGATAAGGTAAAAAATCAAGGTTGCAAATATTTTTTTTAATTAGTTCATTAAATTATTTGTAAAAAATCGAGTCAAAATAAACTACATATTATAAGAGCTTTCAGTAACTTTTTGTGCTAAAATGACAAGTGAAATATCAATATAATTAAAAACAAGCAACAAATTTAAGTATCGATTTTTTTCCGACTGTGTTTAATATGTTTTAAATTATTCAAGTTTACTAGTCGATTTTCCTAGACAAAATATTTTTCTAAATATAAATTTAACTCAAAATAATTTGAAAATAATATTTTCATTATAAAGTTGTCCATATAATAGGTATTTGGATAGTGCAAATACATTATTTATTTAAGTTTTTGTTAGGTTATGATAGGTAATTAATACAAGGGATGGTAAGTTTTTCTTAACTTGATTACCTAACATTAATAATTGTGCACGTAATATTTTTTTTTTTACTTTATTCTTTTTATCTCAGTGAATAATTTTATATTGCAATACTGTGTTAATGACAGTTTTACTTATACTTATATTTGATGCCGTTTCAAATCTGATCGGATAATTTTAAATCTGTTTTAGACGAATTCATAAAATGCTTTTTTGTAGACAGTTTGTAATACTGATTTCATTGTAAATTATTAAAAAATTTTAAGAAAATCTTATTTTTTTATCTCCTGCTCAATTTGTTTTGTCGCTAAAGCGGTATTGCATTTCAATCGATGATACATTATAACATATTAAAAAATAAAATAACTAATTCGGACCTGAATTCGTCTAGAAAAATGTTGAACGTGCAGTTCGTACCATTCTCACGCAAAAGAGTTTTTGCAAAAGGTTTCAATAGAAGAAAAGTGCTAACAAGAAGGATTCGTTAGTAGTTACTGTTAGTCGCTCACTACCAACACCTTTCTGCTCGTACTCCAAAAACGAATGCGTAAGGTTTTTTTCATATTGTAGCCACCACTGAAGAATATAATATACTTTTAGTACAGGTTTTTCTTTCGGAATAACGAAAGTGACAAAGATATTACTTGCTAGACTAGCAAAACATTTACCTACATTGAGAAAAACTGTTCAAATTAATTCGTATACTATTTCTTTTAAATAAACAGTTTACGTCAAAAATCAATGCCAAATAATATAACGTAAAATTTTATAAAACAAACAAGCTAGGAGTAGACTTTTTTATTTTTCAAAAGCATCTTTATTATCAAACGTATAAACATCTATATGTTTGCTTTTATTGAATCTTGTGGATTATTTCAATACTGATCAGTTAAATGAGAACATCGACCTCCCTTGTTCAAAAGCTTTGAAGGGAGAGACTAAGAGATTCGGTTGTATAATTACCATAGAAACCCTAGTTCGCGAAATTCATATAATATATCGTTTAGAAGCACAAATAATTATACTAATCAAGAAATATACTTAATATACTTAACTGAGTAAAAAGTACTGGATAATTTACCCTGAATCAATTCAAATGTTTCAGACTGTTAATATTATTTAATTTGAATATAAATATCGCGTTTGGTAATGTATAAAAACAGTTACTTAAGATTTGCAATATGAAGCTATTTTATTTATATTTTCAGTAAATTTAGTGATCACTTTTTGAGAAAATGTTTCATTTATATAAAAATAAAATTGATAGGTTATATCACTGGATTTAGTAACTGTGGTGTGACAATCAGTGTTATAAAAAAATATAGTGATATTTGTAATTATTTTATACTGTAATATGTACATATAAGAATAATAAAAGCCAAAATCAATGTGAAGCCATTTTACTTTTAGAAGTTTTATCATAAAAATATGAAGTATTCTTTTACCAATAACAATGATAAATGACGTAGTGAATGTCTAAGAAAGAAAATAATATCCAATCGTTGTAAACAAAGCCTCAATTTCTATACCAATGAATTTTTCCCTTCACCAGATATACATATACAATAGAACCTTTTACATTCTTTCGCGTAAGCTGTACGTATGTGTGTACATATGTGAGTAGTTTCTTGCAAACAACACATTTGAAAACAAGTATGCCGTGAAAAACACTAATCCACCCCCTCCTAGCAAACAACCCGTCGCTGTGGCAGTAGCTTTTCATGGATAGAGTAGCTTTTCCTTGCGGGGTGATTTTGGAGTGAAGCCGAGACAAAGAAAGGACGGCTCTTTGTTGACGTCGTGAAAATCGCAGTTAGTTATCGTAATTTTGCAGACCGAAAATATTAGCTTTTTTTGTTATCTATTATAGCACAATGTTTCTTTCGCAGATTCTGAATGTATTTATGAAACTAATTCAGTCAGATTAGAAAACTTTTGATTTCTTTTATATTCAATAATCGAATATCATTTATAAACTTTATGGAAAATGGATAGTCAATCGACGACCAAACAAAATTCAAATTGATGTAACATATCGATACTGTTTTGTTATCGGAACATTTTATTATTATATTAAGCCAACACCATTTTGTATTTTATTTAACCATGCCCTGATAGAGAGTTTATCTCGACAATTGTTTTTACAAGAATTGTTTGATATTGATATTGATATATATATTTTAATCCATTTCTGCTCTCAATGTGGAGCATATGGCCTCCTAATGGAGGTATATCAAAATAAGTTGTTCTTTTTTTTAAAATCATGTCCGCTCCCAATGTGGAGCATATGGACTCTTAATGGAGTTTATCTCAACAGAAGTGTTTCTACGAGAACTGCTTGTTACTCAGTTGCTCAACCTCTCTTTTTCCAAAGAGAGTAGGGATAGAAGGATAGGGCTAGGACAGGACTAGTCTTAAGCTTATCGCTCTCGATACGCCTTGTTCATAGGATAGGATGGGTGGGAGTGGGGAATTAAGGGCATCACATACATCCATGCCTACGAACAGAAATTCATAAATCGATCGAAAAATCAATTTATAAAACTGTCCGCTCCGGGATTTGAACCCGTGCCTTTCGTAACCGAAGCCAACGACGTTGACCACTCGACCACACAGGCGACTCATTTCATATTTGGTGCCGTTTAATAAATAATCATTGCCGAGAATAAAATAATAGTCCAAATGAATAATAAATACTCTATTAATAATAGTGATTTAAAAATATATATATTATCACAAATTACTTTTACTAATTCAGTTGAAACACTGTTGATTGGACTGAGTTACGAAAAGGTTTCTTATCAAGGCGGGGATGAGGTAGCACGGAACTCAATGCTCAAGAGCGACTCTTGCAAACTGCAGGCGGAAGTCTAAAAGACTTGATCCCGCCCAGACGCATTGTTTTGAATCTTGCCTTAGGTGATCGACTCATCTTCAACTTTGCCAAGTGGGGTTATTGAAGGGATCATAAATACGAGACGAGACATCGCTTGCCACCAACTTGTCGTTGTGGGGGCACAATTATTTCATTAGGAGTTTAAGAGAGCTAATCAAGTTGTAGAGTCGGGGGGGGGGGCTATATCACAGGTATTAAAGTATCTCCTGCTGTGCTGAAGACTGATGTCGTTATATTTTTTACAAGTAAAAAAAATATCAACGTATTATTCTCTTGAGTAAAAAGCATACCAATCAACTATTTAATAATATAAATATATGTATTCAAATCGCCTGTTGTCAAGTTTCCATCAAAATTATTAGATTTTCTTAAATTTAAATCGTTCAAATTATGTACATTCTCACAGATTTTGTCACTAACGACCCGGGTTTCGCCTTCCGTCCACTTGAACGCCTGAAGATGCCGAAAGTCGAAACCCGGGTAGTTAGTGACAAAATATGTGAGAATGTACATAGTTTGAACGATTCAAATTTAATATTGAATTTCCACCAAGCACCTTCAGTCGAAATCTTAAATTAGATTGTCTTAGCTGTAACCACCATTTTAACATTTTTTTTAAACGTGGTATATATATTTGTCGGGTCAGTAGCGAAGTGGCCAACGTCGATAGCTGACATGAACATGACGGATCTCAGGGGTCCGTATACCGTTCCGAATAGCATTTTTTCTATCGATTGCTGTTCGAAGGCATGGATGTTTGTGATGTCTAAAAATTACTCCTGTCTCAATCCTATCGTATCTATCCTTACTCTCTTGGGCAATTGAGAAAAAAGCAGTTGTCGTTCTTCTTATTGGATAGCTCCATAAGGAGGCAATATGCTCCACATTGATAGCGGACAAGAATAATATATATATATACATATGGAAATATAATATATTGAAAACAGATGCCTGCGGCGAATGCTAGGAGTGCGGTGGTCTGACTTTGTCAGGAACACGGAGATTAGAGAGCGAACTAACCAGCCTCTTATTACGTCCAAAATAAAGAAGCGGCGATGGACTTGGCTTGGACATGTGCTGATGATGAGTGTCTGAATCCTGCCTGTCTCATCTACCAACCAAATGGATCCAGACCTGGGGGGAACCAAAAAGACTGGCGGGGGAAAGAGAATCTTGGAGGAACTTTGTGGTGACCATACGCTCCGTATAGGGAGCGGATATGAAAAAATTACACATATATATATATATGTATTTTTTTAATATATATATATGTGTGTGTGTGTGTGTGAACACAACATGCTTAAAAATATTGTAAACAAACTCTGCTGAGATTATTACATGATGTTGTAAAATCAATAAATTGAGAAATCACACAGAAAATTGTAAAGAACTAAAAATAACTCAATAAATCTTTAGTCATACAAAGACTGAATGTAAATAAAAATTTAACTGGACCTTTGTCTGACTATTTATAAAAGAAAACATTTATAGGAAAACCCATCGGAATTTTTCTTTAAACAATATATTATTACTATATTTCCACAAAAATGATTTAAGTGCATAATAAATCACACAAACATACAAACAGCTTCGACGTTTGAAAGACATTTGATGAAAGATGAAGACTGATAAAGTTGATTGATTCTATTAAAAATATGCTGAAAGAATATTAATTGGAGCAGTGTAAACAAGATGGTGAAATTGCAACTAAAAACCAATCTCTGAGAAAATAGCACGATCAATAACAACGTTTATAGATTGTTTGCTCAATTGATTTAATATTTTTCGAAGAAAGGGCACCACTAATCGAATAATATTGGCCGGGAATTTCTTCCCCAGAGGATGTTTTTCGTTTGATAAATTTGTCTTCTCCGTTAGGGTAGATAAATGAAGTAATAATTATTATATACAATTAAATTTATACATCACCGAAAATAGAATCAGTGTTATTTATAAAGTGAATATTTTTATAAAAATAAAAAGTTATTGCTTCAAAAAATGAAATACTCACGTGTACTAATTCAATTTCCAATTTAATAAGATCAGGACCCGCTTGGCTAATGACGAGCACTATTAACTAATAAGAATATACAATCTTACAATGCTATATGTACAAAACAAAAAAAATGTAAAAATGAGTATTTTATTTTTTGAATAATAAAATAATGCCTTTCCAACAAGTGTTAACAGTGAGCAAATACCCGTAATGTGAACATTATTATTTAGTCTGTTTTTACAGTAAGATCAAAACCGGTATCGTTTGACAAATTAATGGGAATGTTCGTTTGATAAGAAAAAGTATTAAAATATTTATAAAAAAAACTGCTAAAGAATACTTAAATGTTTGAAAAGTTAGAATTTATAACAAGCTCCAAAAAGATGTTTTATAATCGCTTGAGACCAACTCAATGATAGAAGTCATCATTTACACCCATGTTCAATATATCAAATTGAAATTGAATAAATAAATATATATTATAGTTGATATTTATTATTTACCAAGTTGGGATTTCCTCAGATCCATCTAATCACTTGGGTAAAGAAAGCTCTTACTAACATACCACAAACTAACAATCAATCATAAATTGTCATCACAGTGCCACCAGTCAACACTCACACTGACAAACTTTCTACATCTTATGCAGCTACCTAAGCACAGTGTTTGCATTATATATATAAATCATTTTTTTACCATGTCCGCTCCCAATGTGGAGCATATGGACTCCTAATGGAGTTTATCTCAACATATGTGTTTCTACGAGAACTGCTTGTTACTCAGTTGCTCAACCTCTCTTTTTCTAAAGAGAGTAGGAATGGAAAGATAAGGCTAGAACAGGACTAGTGGTTAGCTAATCGCTCTCAATACGCCCAGTTCATAGGATAAGATGGTTGGGAGGGGGGAATTTAAAACATCACATACATCCATGCCTTCGAACAGAAATTCATAAATCAATTGAAAAATCAATTTATATAACTGTCCGTACTGGGATTCGGACCCGTGACCTCCGTATCCGAAGCCAACGACGTTGACCACTTGACCACACAGGCGGCATAAATCAATATAATATACATATATTGTTATTAAGATGTAATTTTTGTTATAATACTGCATATTTTATTACGAATTCACTTAGGTTACTTTATAGGTTTGATTCTAATACAAAACAAAACAATTTTAATAAGCCTAGATTCTCATATTTAAATTAATTGTACACCCAGCTGTAGCCAATTTATGCTCACATGTACAAAAGGAATTAATTAGTTAGTAACATAGGTATGAAACTGATTCAACGAATTATTATTTCAAATTTCGTAAATTACTGATTAAATTTGTGTTTGCTGGCAATGAAATATAATTCATTAGAGAATAAAACTGAAGGCAATGTAATTGTAAATGGTACCCGCATTTATTCTCGATTCTAGTTAACTCTATTACAGAATGTGTATGACAGCATGACATACATATAACAAGCTTGTCATACACGGAACAGTTTTGAATTAAAATCGTGATTAATTCTTAGAGAGATTACAGCGATAATGTATTTATTTGCACAAACACAAAAATAATTATATATTAACAATTTGTTATGGTGAAAAGATATTAAATAATAATATTAAGATGCAAAAAAATACATTTATACTAATTACCACATTTATTTATTAAGATCAGGACCGGTTTTCCAAAAAAAGATTCCAGAGAGCTAAACAAATTTCAAAAATCACATTTTTCTAAACGAGCAAAATTTTCTGAAATCCGCCAGCTGACTTTTTACCAGTGATTGATTCAGGGATCCCGAAAACCCACACCCTAAATAATTGGAAACCCCAAATTTCTCCAAGAATCTCAACCAATAGCGACACGATTTTATGGTAAATGATCGATCCCGGGATCACAAAAAGGGCCCGGGATTTGATGCTTTTATTGACACCATATTTTACTCACTATTGGTGTAGAAGTAAAATAATATTTGTATTTTAAACTATAAAAGAATAAAAGAAACTTTTATCTCCACTATTTTAATATCAGTACATTGACATATTTCGATTAGAATCAATTGAATAATTGGGTATGTAAATAGATTTTCGAATATCCGAAAATTGGCAGTTTATCAAATATTCGAATATTTAAAATAGCTTGATAAAAACTGAATAGGAGGATTTTTTGAGAACCAGAAATGCTTTGGCGTTGACAATTTTAAATCTGTTGAATCTTTGTATGTAGCATTGTGCAATAAGGTGCAGTATAGAGTACAAAAATCCCACGTATTGTACAGAGGTGTCCATATTTTTGCCACGCAATTTAAGCAGGGCACCGTCGGAAGCGGTGTTGCCCTGTTGATGCTGCTCGCAGAAAAAGCTATTAAAAACTTTTAAATTGCTCCCGAGGGAGAACTTCGGACACGAAAAAGGTGATAATTGGATTTTACGTGACATGTTCGTAATGCACGAAAACAGCGGATTTTTCATCGTAATAATCCGAAAATTCATCAACCAGTAAACGCGACACTCGGTTTTATAAAATAAAATGCATAACAAATAAATTCAAAAATATGTCGAAGCGTCCACTCCGATTATGTTTACAGCTACTGAATTTTTATCTTGTAATTGAACTCAACGTAGTACCCATCTTCACCTACTGCTTTTGACACTGCTTAAATAATTATTGTTAAAAGTGTATCCATCAATCCATAAATTAACCATTATTTGTTGCTATTATTCACTAAGTACAACATGTCCAACTCGTAGCCCCGCAGGTCACATGTATCCCATTTTCATGGTTTCAAACTTTCTAAGCTTTTGATATTGATAAAAAAAAACAAATTCTATATGATTATTAAGTTTGTGAGTGATTAACTATTATCTGGGGGGTCGTATCACGCCGTCAGACATTCGTTTGTAGTAATGTGAATGTTATGCAGGACAGCGTTAGCTGACTGAGCAAGACAAAGTGAAGGTAGTGTAGTTTTATTGCATGGATATGGAACTGGCCGGCTGCTATCTTGCTTTAATAGGCAGAGTAAGAGCGAGACGGCTGTAATTTTGTCAATTGGATAAAATTTGGAAATCTGGAAAAATCATTCGGTCAAAGTTAGTACGGTCGGTGACTCGGTCACAAAAGTGTGGCACATCAAAGACACACAATATTTTATCTGGCCTATCAAATGAATTTAGTCTAACACCTCTAAACTAAAGTATGGTTGAAAAAAATGGCACTGTGTAATGGGTTGACTTCTATAGAACGATTTCGTAGTACCGAAACAGTTATAAACATCTTTATGACTTATGCTTAAAAAATATATCATAAATTGCTATTTTTATCATATAGTATCAGAGTACCAAGAAATTTTCCAAGTCAGTGGATAGATACTTTTTATTTTTCAGTTTCTTGACAGCAAAGCAATTTGAACTGTATCATAATCTAAGACTAAGATTGATATAGCTTCAGTCTTTATTAAAAAATACTTTTACAAAAGCCACAGACTGAGCGGTCGTTAAAACTTTCTGATTGAATGAAATACTTTTTGGTTATAAAGATCCTTTCACCATCAACCCCTGCACAAAAGTTACATGCCAATATTTACATAAGAAAGGTAAAAGGTAAAAATAGGATTTATGAAAAACCGCAAAAAAGTGAGTTGCATGTAACTTAGATATATTATTAAAACTTTCGGAAACTTTTATAGATTACTTTTTTATAAAAATACTCATTCCACGACTTTTCTTTTTGATATCTTAGGTCTTGAAAATGATTTTGCTGTTTATTTAACGGTGGAAACACATTCATTTTATAATAAAAGACATGAACTAACATGTGCATATTTCTTACCACTGCACCATAACTGTTGAAAAAAATAGTCAATGTTATATGATGTATTATAAATTCATAAGAAACATAAATGTATTAGAATAAATTACACATAATTTGCAACCAAATCTAAAAACATTTTTTTGAACTAATTAGATTTGATAAATTGAGTCTCGGTAATTAGTAAATAGCGCCATTAAAGTAATTACGATTTGGTTATAATTGTGTTGGGGAGTATAAATAATTAAAATTAATACTCTGTATACTTCGTCAACTTATCGACTGTGGAAAGGAAAAAAAGATGTAACCCACAGCTTTTTTCAATAATCACCACATATACAACTTGATACACATTCTATCAAAAAATTTTAAACTAAAAATGCCGAATTAGCTTTTAAGGTTAAAAAAAAGAAGGACCTGTGAAAATTGCGAAGAAGAAAAAAGGCATAAAAAAGGTTTTTTTTCAAATAATTAATATGAGATAAAATCAATTAGAAAAACCAGTTTATCAGTCTCCATGCACTAAAACGTTGTGTATATTTCATAATTTGTCTTTGGCCCAAAATCATCAAAAAAACTTTATTTGTGTCTCCTGTAAAACTTGTTATGAGTGGGTTACGCCCTTTTTCCTTTCCACAGTCGTATATGTATTTTTAATTCTTACAACTATGCTATTTATAACATACGAATTTTCTATTGTTTGTTATTTCGATTATTTCAGTAATAAATGAGAAAAGTAGTTTTTTTTTGTTGATATTACGACAAATAGTTGTGTTAAAATTATTTTTTACAATTTGGCTAACGTAAAAATGAGGTCATCCTTTCGTGCAGGTAATGATTTTACTTCACATGCCTAGGTTTCGTAAATCATTAATCATTACGTACATGTATGTAAATTCTCATATACAAAAAATATATTTTTACAATGAATAATAACTTACGTCGTTTTCGTTTCTTGTATCCGCATTTTGCTGATGTTCACTGTTATTTTTTTAAATTAACTCGTATTCGTTTCCTTCAAAACAATTCATATTATTTTCTTGATTCATTCAAAATATTTTCAGAAAAAAACACTCTTTTTTATCACGACATATCAATCCTATAATATAGCACTGATTTTTACTGACTATTTTAGTTTTACTTGCGTGCCAGTCAAAGTATTATAAAATGAAACAAATCATTCAGTATTTTAATTGTAATAATCGATATTTGAACAATTGAACAAAACATAAGTTCTTTCAAGACACGTTTATTTACAAAAACAAAAATTTGTTCAAATTACACATTTATTTAATATGATTAAGTTCGAGTATTTTCAATTGATAATAATAAACATTAAAACAAAGATTTTTTTACAAAACCATGTAAAACTTTATTGCGTTAAGTATTCACAGTTTATTTATATAAAAGTTGGCCGTCAATTTCAGCTTTATAATTTGTTATAGATTTATTAAGACCATTCAGTATGAAACTTGCAACGGTTTTGGAATGTCTTGTCAGAATAATATTTTTTAATAATATTAAAAGCTATAACCAATTTCAAGCCCGTTTTTAAGCAACGTAAATAAATCAATATCTTTTCTATTGCCATTTTTTTTTATTTCATGATACTTTTAATCATCTGTGTGAACCTTTTACATATACCAAATCTCTATCAGGGAAACCAACGTCGTACCCACTATCACTCGTCGTGGATTTAAAACCTTTACTGGACGCATTAATAGCAGCGTCAATCGCTTTTTTATTATTGCTGAGAGTGTATTAAGAGTCGTAAGTGTAACGCTAGTAAAATGTGGCGATATATAAGAAATTTTTTTATTTCTGTGAGTTGAGACTAACTCGTTGTACGTATGATGTATTAGTCAATAATATAGATGTCAGAGAAAAATTAAAAAAGTGAATAGTGACAAATTTCTTTCGGAGAAAAAAAAAAGAAGAAAAACAAAATGGCGGCCGCGGCAAGACATACAAACTGAATTACGAAGTGAATAGAAACATTATCCGCTATTAATATACAGATATTTCTGAGAACGTCTTCTACTGCTGAGGAGTGTGAGAACCAGATGTAATGTACATATGTCTAAGACGTAGTTATTATGACACAGGAATTTAATTCAACTAGACAATCATAAATAAAGGCATATGTATCCAAAACATTGATTTGTTTAAAAGGTAAATAAAACAAAAAATATTGAGTACTACAGCATTTGACTTAAAGCTACGTCCTACGTAAAATACTTTCGATTATTTTAATGTATTACGCAATTGTACATTTTTGAGGTATTATTACGCGTAATTTTGACTTTAAAAAAGCTCTATCGAGGTAGGTACGGTGCAATCTACATCTACAATAAAAGCGTACGTTAAAAAGCTCGCCTGGGAGGCAGAAGTCCCTTCATCTACGTCTGTCGTAATTTATTGTTATTGCGACGTATCTACGAGCGCGAGGAGGTATGTGAGTTGTAAAATGAATGGCGAAGGGCGTCGACTGGCAATCAGCCCTCGAATGGTTATGGTTTAATCAGACATTGTGCAAATTAATTTCTTTATTCGAGTGCTTTGTAAAATGCTCTTAACAAAAAGACTCAATTTCGAGCTCTGATTAAAATGTTTGTATTTATTTTTTTGCTGTAAAATAAATAAAGCGTATGTAGAATTATATATATATCTCTCACAAGCGAGATGTAGAATTATTTAAAGCTTATTAATACAGTTTTCTTATTTTACCAAAGCCTTGTTATTATTGAAAGAAGAACATTTGAAATTATCATAAATTAGATAATGTGGCTGAAATGAACTAATGATTTACGACAAAAAACTTTAACGAGGAAAAGGGTTGCTTGGAAATCAGAAAAGAAGATGGATTAAACTGAAGAAGCAGAGAATGACGTTTCTTTTTATATTAATAACACAAAGCTTTGTATTGATACTTCGATTTAATGACACGGTTTAACTTTTAAAAGCCCAGCGGTCCCGTACGGGACCAGTGATTATGGTACATTTTGCTATCGGATTACACTGATTATGATAATAGTATTCAAAATATGAATACAAGCTTACATAAATGATGACTTTGAGATACCGATCCACTATTTTATTTTTGTCATATTGAGTAATATAAACATCTGCGTTACAAAGTCGAATCTTGGAATATGCGGTGTGTTAGGAGAGCCGTAATAAATCAGCTTTATCCACACCATACAACATATTTCAATGGGGATACAGATTTTTTTCCATACCTAGAAAATTTTCTATTCTTTTGTAATTTTATGGTTTAAATTTTTAAAGTGTGGTCTAATTTGTATCGTTTTAATTCTTTAACTTAAATGTATAATAATATAAAAATGTGAAAAATTGTAAATAAAGCTTTTTTTAGTTATAAACAATCAATAATCTTGCTAATGCTTTTTATTTTACCCACATAAGCTAACTAGTTTTAGAGATATAATTATTTTTATAAAAGCTACGGGTCATGCAAATATTTCGCAAAAAGTCCACGGGCGTTTAAAGGTTAATGACCATTTTCGCTAAATAATATTGCATTATCAGCTGAAAATGGAACTAGTCCTCATCGTAATAAACTAAATATTTTTTAAAAAATGAATTTTATTCATTGCACAGTGATTAACGTCATTGGCTTCAATCCCAGAAAAAAACAATGATTTATTGATTTTTGTTCGATGTCGATGTTTGTGGTGTCTAAAAATTCCCTCCTAATCTTCCAATCCAAAAATAACAGGGCCTAGCGAGAACGATTTGCTTACCACTAGTCCTGTTCTAACTATATCTTTAATATCCTTACTTTCTTCAAAAATAAAAGAGGTAAGGCAACTGAGTAACAAACAGTTTTCGTAGAAAAATTCTGTTGAGATACCTCCATATGCTCCATATTAGACATGCCATTTATATATATAAAGACTTTTTACAAAAATTTTACAGAACAACGCTGCTAATTCTATATGCTCTAAATATATGCTGCTAAAATATTCCGAAAACTTGGTGTGAGCTATGACTATTGCATGGAATATGGCAATGTTTAACACATGGTGCGAGAACGTATTTACGGGGGTGGAGGAGATGTTACAATTTTGACATATTTTAACAAAATGTTAAAATATGACAAATCTTATAGTTGAAATTTTAGGTATTAATTAAATACACAGATACATTTATTTGATGAAAAAGGATGTTAAAATCAACACATTTGCTGTGCACTTTTATCATTTATGCAATGTCTTATAAAGCTATATTTTACGTGTCAGCACAAAGTGGCGCAATTTATCACTTAAAGTGCCAAGCAAATATTGCATTAACTTTTGCTTCCACCTCGTGCAATTTACAATCACTCAAATTTATTATTTATAATGATATGGAAAATATTCAAATATGCAAGCTTAAGTTCTTCCATTCAAAATTGCTTTATTTAAAAAAAACTTTTGGATAAAATATAGGTTTTGAAAAAGTATTGTTTTAAATCGTAAAATTAAGTTAAGACGTAAATGCATATTTAAAATTATAATTATTTTAAATAGCTTTTCATTTCGCTTAAAGTGTATAATTCTTTTGTCTGCATGTTTTATGAAACAAGTATTTTTTTTAAAAAAGGTAATTTCAATAAATTTTCTCCGGTCGACCAAGCACTAGATTTTAAAATAATCAATAGAATATATTAATTACGTTTTATACATCATATATTTATGCAGTAGCACAGCGAGAGGTTTTGCCACCCTCCCCCCACTCATAATTAAGTGTGTGTATGTATTTAATTTAGTGGTGGATTGACGTTATTTTTTTTAACAAAGGTCTATTAAAATCTAAAAGATTAAAACGCAGGTGGTGTTATTTTGTTAATATATATATATTATTATTTTGTAATTTATTGATATTGAAGAATCAAAATGCATATTTTTAAAACGTGCCCAAAAATGATTTTGTCAATTGTCTGATTTATTATGTTGGAGTTAATATTATAAAAAAATATATACTATTAGGAATTTACCATGTAAAACATGAACTAGTATTTTTTCTAGAAATGGGCATTTTTATAAGCGAATATTTATTTCTAAAGCATAAATAAGGCGAAAGAAAACATGAATAAGATAATAATGCTTGCATTGATTTTGTACACAAAACAATTTTTAGAAATTGCCACCCTCCAAAAACTGCCGTCCACCACCCCCCCTCATATTACGCCAATGCATTCACGAAAGAGTGCTTATATTATATTAAGAAAAAATTGTTTCATATAAAAGCTCGAATTTATTTTCGAATAGTATTCTAAAATTTCGATAAACTTTTAACACTGTAACTTTTTTAATTTTAAACAAAAACAAATAAATATATGTGTACCAATAAAAAATGCGATATAAATGCAAATATTGATCATTTAAAATCGTTGATTAAACAAATCAGTGTTTATATCTGACATTATTATGAAATATATAAATATTCATTTCATTTGAAATTGGCGGCAAAATATGTAAGGTTACTAATTATTAATTTTGAGATAAAATCAAGTCAGTTTGAATGAAATTAAAAACTTAATTGGCTCTTATAACAAATACTTCTGAGAAACTGAATGATTTTCACATAACTATCTCGAAGCTATGCTACAAATATTTCTCAAAAGACTCTGTTCTGACATATAATTGAAAATGGCTTCATCAAGTTTTCATTACCGCTGGCATTCGGTGGAAGCATGCCGCACTGTAGAGCTAGGAGAGCAAGGTTCATTTCCCATTTACGGTTCAGTTATTAGATTGGATGTCGCCCCCAAATTGGTCATGTTTTCTGGCTGAAGGGGCCGAGATGTAAGCATTACTACCTGCTACATTCGAATTCAAATGAAAAAGGGTTAGGTGATACTCGTGCCAGTGTTGCCAACTGATAAACATGCAACGGGGAATGTCCTGATTTTGGGAAGGAAATAATCAAAAGCACCTGTGATACAGCGATTGTACTCATAACGTAACCCTTTTATCCTTACACGCGTCGTTGAATATATTTTTTAGATGTGTTTATTCGTAAATCCACTTTGTTTCATATATTTCTTTGTTTCTTGGCCGCTATAATGATATATTTAAAATATTTTTTTAGTTTTATAACGTAAGTATTGATATAATAATAATTTCTCTTTAGAAAACAAGACTTTACTACTGACCGTAATTACCCGATATTTCAAAACCATTGCAGATTTTATTATTGAAGGTTAATTAAAAATAAAATAATATTACTTAAAATTTAAAAGTTAATCTTAAAAATAAACTTTGTTGTTAAATTATCCCAACTACTGAATTACGTGTATTACGAAATATAAAAATAATAGAAAGATGAAAGTATACAAACAAATTTTGTAGATAGTTTCATTAGTAGAAAAGTGTTGATATTTCTAAATGGATTACTAAGAGAACTCGAGTCATTAAATGAAAGTATATAAATTTTTAAACTATCACAGTAAAATAATCGGTATACGTGACATAAAATTAATCTAAGTTTGAAAATTAAATATGATTTTTTATTTGATCACATTATCGCACTTAAAAATATTAACTATCTAATCCACAGGTTCCCAACCTATGGGTCGCCAACTTTTTTCGATTTCGGATTTGAACAACAAAACTAAAACTACAGTCAACTAAAATTACCTCATTGAAAAAATGCCTTTTTCAACTTCACATGCTTTTATAAAAAGGAGTCGCCACCCGAAAAAGGTTGGGAACCTATGATCTAATCCCTACGACAAAGGTACGCCTCTGCGAAACGTTTTCTTGGATATTAAGAATATTTATTATTTTATATTGCTTTAATTAAAAAAGATGCCTATGAATAATTTATTCGTAACTGTTATGATATCATATGTTTGTATTTAAAGCTTCTCAATTTTAATTGTCAAAAAACGAAAAAGTTTTTTTTTTATATTGTATTATATATGTATGCATGAGAACATTACGTAGGCAAAGTAGATAATTTTTGAATAGGCAACTATATTCATATATTTAACTCTATATATGGATTGAGTTTATATTTTACGTACATTTTTATGTTATGAAATAAAAAAAAAATTAAGAAAAATACGTTAAATATTATTTTAGATAAATAAAAATGACCATCCACTCAATATCTATCCTCGTTTCCCTTAATTTGTAGCACTTTATTTTCATAGAATTAATTTGTATACTACAAAAAATAAACTATAATATTACTATTTCGAAATAAAATATTCACTGCCTACTCAATAGAAATTATTAACGAATGTTTAAATCTATCATTTATTATTAGAGCCCCTTTTAATATCATAAATTTATGACACTTATTCCTTTATCGTAATAACTGTATTATTATTACAAATATTTACGAAAACATAACACACTTATAAACAAAGGTTGGTACAGCGAAAAACAAAAACAACGCGAGATTCGCGATACAGTCCCCACTCGATCGGATGGCTACCAGCGCCAACTGAATTGGCAAGCTCCCCCAGGACTCGCTGATCTCCGACCACTTTGTATGCGGAAGACAGACTGTACCAACGCCTGGTTGGCTGGTCCTGGTAATCTGACAGTCACGTGGATTGAGCCATTAGGGTCGCGGATTACTGCGTCCAGGAAATGTGCGTTTAGGGTAAGTCCGAGCGCGATTGTTTCTGTACAAGCGGGAATGATTGATTGATTGATTATCTCTGTGTGCAAAAACACTGTTATACGCCATTTTTTCTGTTTAATAACAACTGGTATAAATGATACAAAAAGCGTGACAAATTGAATTGGGATTATGTAAGCCATAACTACATACGTGCGTTATATATTTACATTAATACATTATACATAATAAAAATAATAAAACATTTTTAGTACTTTGTCCATATAAAATTTATTTGACAGGTTTCGCTCATCGCGAGCATTATCAACTGATAAGAAAAATATATAAACAGTGCTATTTATACAAATTAAATTGAAATAAACTGTTAACAATGAAAAGGATTTACAAATTACATTATTAAATTTGAATCGTTCAAATTATGTACACTCCCACTGATTTTGTCACTAACGACCCGGGTTTCGCCTTTCGGCATCTTCAGGCGATGAAATTGAACTGACCTGTCACTGAACTTGAACTGTCAGTTCTAGTTCATCCGTGCACTTGAACACCTGAAGATACCGAAAGGAGAAACCCGGGTCATTAGTGACAAAATCTGTGAGAGTGTACATAATTTGAACGATTCAAATTTAATATTGAAATTCCAACAAGCACCTTCAGTCGAAATCTTAAATTACATTATAATTACACAAAATTAAAATGCTTAACACCTATAACATTGAATTGAAAAATCACCAAAGACTAATAAATATAAGTGGCAAATGATGTCAATTATAAACCCCATTAAAATTTGGGAAATTTTAGAGAACATAAGACGAAATAGCTATCAACCATATATAAAATATTATTTGTAGAACTTTAATAATTTTATATTTTTCACATTATAAGAACGTTGAACATAACTTTTTTCAGAAGTTTGATTTATAAGAAAAGAAAATGGTTTTGATTGATTTCTCAACATTTTACGATTACGAAAACTGTCCCAATTGTTTTCCGATCCCTCAGATGTACTTATACGTACATATATATATATATATGTGATGAAAATATTGTATGATTGATTTTAAATTTCAAAAATCAACACCGTTCTTGTTCAATAATATTTTCATTAGCATCTCCCGCGTATATTGCATCACAGATCAAATCACAACGGCTTCACTCACTTTTCTGTCTATAAATAGAGACGAGTGGATATATGCCAACATTGCTAACTCAATAAAGACGACATATTGACGTTCGTATCATTATTCTAACAAAGGCCCTGTTTACACGCAACTCTGACAGAACATCGTACACATTGTTTGTTTAAAAATAGCTTCAAAAGCTTTGTTGAATGAGCGCTGAACGAGGGCGTCGCAGTGGTGAGCGTTCTACACAAAACGACTCAATTAAGTTATTTTATTTTATTAGACGCCTGTTGGGTGGTTGCATTGATCTATTATATTGCACATCATATAGTTATACTTAAATCTACAATAAAGTATTTATAATATCGAATTGATTTTTTATACAAAATGGCATCGGTCAACTATTAGTTCTTTTTAACTCTGTTCTTACATTCATCGATTTATGTTCAAAGGGAAGGATGTTTGTGTTTCCCCCTCACCCCACCTTTTGCAATTCTAAAATAACGGAGAGTAGCGCGAGCGAATAGTGAACTACTAGTCCTGTCCTAGCCTTATACCACTATCGCTACTACTCTTTTCGAAAAATAAAGCTTGAACAATTGAGTAACAAATAGTTCTCGTAGAAGAAAAAACTTCTGATGAGGTACTTCCATAAGAATATTTTATGCAACACATCGGGAGCGGAAGTGGACGTTTAAAAAACCTCGAGATACATTTAAATTTAAATTATTTTAATTTCAGTTACATCATCAGTGGAATAACAAATTAATCACATCAGTTTTATATTGGAAATCAGTTTTCATTAAGTAACTGACGAATCCACTGAAACATGCACACACAGAAAATCAAGACACGAAGAATTCAAAATTTGGCGATTTTGTTTTTGTTAAAAAAAAGCTTTGGTTATTTTTCTTACAGTTGTAATCATGTTTCAAACTGTTTCTACTAAAGATAAAAATCTTGATCAACAAAAATACTAATGATTTCGGCGATACGTAGTTACATTAAACTGTCAATGAAATTAATTCTGACCCAATCGCTAGACCCATTCTTCTGAAAGGTTTATAACAAAAAGACTGATTGATAGGTTATCTCTACGCTTTCCATATGGGAGATGGCCATTGAATAGGACGCATTTTTTAAGGTTTGATAAATCATAATATTTGGGCAATTTTTTTTTGTCTTGTAGAATACTTTCGTGTGAGATATACGTTATCCTCTTTCTGCAGCTTTTTATAAGCCATAAAATATATTATAGGTAATGGTATACCGTTCGATATCTACATACAAATAGGTGCATGCCCACAATGGACCCGGAATCCCTTGCCTTATTTAAATGCAAAAAGTTTTCCACACGTTCCGAGCAAGCTACGCGGTGCCCCGCTCGCTCGCTTATAAATTGCTTGCATTATATTTCGTTCGCGATGTTCCGGTTGCAGTATGTTAAACGCCTCCAAAAAACGATCCTTGTAAGCAAAATACGGTATTAAATTGAGCTCTAAATAAAGCTATTCAAACAAAAAAAATGGACGTATGTTTATTTTTTGACAGCTTGCAGCTTGCTTGAAATACCGGAAAATTGATTAAGTTCTAAATGTAACTACAAATAAAATACAATTAATCAATTCTCAAATCATCTTTGTTGAATTCACTGGTTATTTTGCAGGATTTATTTTCATTTATATCAACAGTGATGACTCTGTTATTCCACTGGTATGAAAATTTATTAATATTAATTTAATGATACTTAAATCATGTAGACTTTTTTATATTAATAAAATTAAGTACTTACAAATGAAGCGAAACGGACATAAGCATGCCTATAAATTATGATTTCTTTTAAATACAAAATGAAAATTGTCGCCCGCTGTGGTGTAATTGGTTTGAGCTTGCTCTACCGATCAGGTGGGTCTGGGTTCGATTCCCAGTGAGGTCAATGTTAAATTTGATTTTTTAAATTTTAATTTGAGATCTAAGACATGGGTGTTTGTGAAGTTAATTCTCCTAGAGTTAATCTTATGTGACTTACAAAAATTCTCATCGAGTATATCTCGTATGACCTTTCAACTTCAAAATATTTAACGCATTGGCGTAAGCTGTAATGTCAGATATATATTTTTTTAAATTTAAAATTAATAAAAAATTTATATAAGATATTATACCCATATAGATTTCGGGCATTGTGAGTTATTTGGTACATACCTGCTGAAATAGATAGAATATATTAAATTATGTAATATAGTTAATGGGCAATCTGACAGATATGAAAAACATTTTCATAAATTTAGCTCGAGAAGAAAAAACATTGGGAACGCATCGTGTTTCCAATAGCTAGCATAAAATAAATCAGCATTCAATTTTGATAATGACCGTAATGGGTAGAAAATATTCTTATATGTCGACAACGTATTGCTCGTACTTTAAAATAAAGCAAGAAATGTGTATAAAATCACAATTAAACGTACATATAATATAGCGAATGATATCTGAAACCTTCCAGCTCGTTACACTGAAACTTTACTGTACTCTGTCAATAAAATGTCTGAATACGGTGACCGACCACAACACAACCCCGTTACCTCGTAAGGGTAGTACAGCTACATTTCTTCTTTCGAAGAGGGTGACGAAAGTTTAACACCTTAACTATAATAAGTAAGAGACCAAAATGAAGAATAGGAGAAGTTGGTAAACCTGCGGACTTAACTACCCTAAATGTTATATGTTATATCCCTCATCTCCATCCATCTGCTTTATTCTAAAAAATTTAAAGTTTACGTTATATACATTTAACGTTTATTACACTTACTGCCGTAACAACCACAGTTATAGAATGTGAAATTAAAATGAGTGGAAGAAGTCGAGATAAATATGTTCAGATTAGAGCCTCCAATCCCGGGATCCCGAACAATTTTGCAATCCCGTAATCCCGGAATCGTGTTAGTACTAATTTCGGGATTCACTATAACACGTGAAAATCTGTAAGTATATCTGAAAAAAATCTCATTTGCGCTGGACTCACTGGCAGTTGTAACTCTTTGAAAGTATTGAGAATTATTTTGGAATCTTTAAATTCCTCACTTTTTTACCGGTGATCAATCCCGGGATTAAAAAAGGGCCCGGGATAAGATGCCCTAGTTTGGACCACCTTCTTGACTGTTTTATATTCCAACTAAGGTTTATACAAGACTTTCAAAAAAACTCTTGTCGATTAAAATATTTCTTAAAAATCTTGTTTAAGCCAAATTTAAGCCAAGATTAATTTTCATTTTTTTACAATACAATTCGACCCAATGATGATATTGTCATAGTAAGAAACTTATATTTCTTTAGGGGTCAGTTCAAGTAGTCAGCTGAGCTCATAAATGTCGGTTTTAATGATAGTGATATATATATATTTTAATCCATTTCTGCTCTCAATGAGGAGCATATGGCCTCTTAATGGAGGTATATCAAAATAAGTTTTTCTACGAGAACTTTTTGTTACTCAGTCGCTCAACCTCACTTTTTTTCAAAGTGAGTAGTGAGGAAAGAATGATAAGGCTAGAACAGGAGTCCTGTTCTAGCCAAGCGCACACACATACATTACAACACAGCGCACAAAAGTGACATCAGCTTTATCACCACCAATAGAAATTAATTGACATTAAATATTATCGTTAATTATTTTCATTATTAAAAATCTACCTTTTAGCTTAGTAGGTCTCAATACCGTTATGTGGTGCACAATTTTTTTTATTTCTTGTCAAAGTTGCACAGTCAATATCTTTTGCGTACATAACCTTCCGAAAATTAGAGGGAACATTGAACAGGACTAGTGGTTGACTAATCGCTATTGCTACACTCAGTTATTAAAAGATCAGAAGGATGGCAAGAGAGGAAATAATGTGAATTGACTTCACAAACATCCATTCTTCGATCACAGCTTTGAATTGAATAATTCACTGTGATCTTACCGGGAATCGAACCCAGACCTGCATGATCGATAGAGCAAGCTCTAACAAACTGAGCCACAGCAGGCGACATAGTGATATTTCTGTCGATTAAAATGTATTACTTGTTTTATTGATCGACTAAAAATAAATTGTTAAGAGACAGTCCCTTTGTTTCTGATGATAATAAATTATTAATATTTTGGCCATCGGTATGCCTGGCACCCCATTTGGAAATAATTTATTCAAACAATCATTGGTTTTGTCGATGGTATATATATATTATGGCTGGAGTTCGATCGTCTGATGGCATTTAAATTATAATGTACGACACGACCGAAAACAAGTTACGTGTCACCCGCCTCCCTTTTCAATGCTAATTGGACGGTACATCGTGTAAAATAGAGCTGCGTCGATAGAAACATTTCGATATTTTGCCATCGATCCTTCTGAAGTCAATTGTAACTGAGTTGCTGGTCGTGAAAACTCAAAACAGGTTTAAATATGCAACTCAAAATGTTTTAACAGAGTGGCGTAACTGATCTGAGTCATTCAATGCACGAAGGCTCAGCGAAAAGGGGGGCTCAAATTTTTTCGTATCCAATATAAAAAACTAATTTACTATATGTACAAACTAATTCGTCATGTATACAAAGAATTTTATTTTTCATAATTTAAATATGAATGCCGCCTGTGTGGTCGAGTGGTCAACATCGTTGGCTACCGCTACGGAGGGCACGGGTTCGAATCCCGGTACGGGCAGTTTTATAAATTGATTTTTCAATTGATTTATGAATTTCTGTTCAAAGGCATGGATGTATTTGATGTCTTGAATTCCCCCCTCCTACCCATCCTATCCTATGAACGGGGCGTATAGAGAGCGATTAGCTAACCACTAGTCCTGTCCTTGCCGTTTCCTTCTATTCCTACTCTCTTTGGAAAAAGAGAGGTTGAGCAACTGAGTAACAAGCAGTTCTCGTAGAAAAAATTCTGTTGAGATAAACTCCATTAGGAGTCCATATGCTCCATATTGCTCCACATGGAATAAAAAAAATAAAAAAAATATATGAATAATCTTTGGTCCACTGCCATCAGCGAATTAGACACAAGATCATCCAATCTCGGGATCCCGTTCAATCGTTCAACAGTGATATTTATACAAAAGTTAAGTAAGAAAAACAAGGTATGACAAACAATTGGTATTACAACTAAGCAAATAAATTGTAGCAAAATACAAGAAAAATAAACTATAAATAACAAGGCTTAAAGCCATTGCTTGCGAAAAGAATTAACACATGGGAATGCCTACAGGTTTGAATGGTGGATAATTTTAAGAATTATATTTATTTTTGTTTGTCGGAGAAATTTTATGATTATATTTACTCAGATATACATAGGGTATAAGAGTGGGGACTCGACAGATATACCTGCTTGTTCACAAAACTTGTGTGAATGTAATAATTTGAACGATTCAAAGTTAATATTGAAATTCTACCAAGCACCTTCAGTCGAAATCTTAAATTAAAAGACTTAACATATTGCGATAGGACATTCGACACCTTATCGTATTAAATAACATATTTCGTTCAAATCCAATTTTAATATTATAAATTTCAGAATACCTAGTAACTGCTAGTGTCTTCCCTCATGTAAAAATACATCCCTAAATAAAATGATACAAGGCGCCCTATTGTAAGGCGGAACAACTTCACGAGGGTCACAAATGGCCGCGGAAGCGATTAACTTGTCCGAGAACCATTGCGTATTCGATATAGCAACGCAAAGCTACATTTGAATCTAGCACTAAAGCTTCGTTATATCTTCACTGAAGGATTGGTATCGCAAATACATAGCTCTTTTCATAAAATTGAAATTGTAATGCAATTGATTTATCATTTCTCTTACTTTTATTCATAAATCGTACTAAAAAAAATGTTTAAAGCGTACATATTAACATGCTGTTAAAATTATTTATGAAAGAAAATAAATTTTAAGCATGATCAATATAATATATTGTAATAAAATATTGAGCCTTAAAAATATCCGCTGCTCTAGTCTTTACATTTTTTCTGAAGATTCTTGATAACTAAACTCGGGGCAGATCCGAGAATAACGGTAGCCGGTAAATTGCTCGAATGGAAATTGCTCGAATTACAAATTATTCGAATTGCTTGGTTATTTAAAAGATTTTTCACGACTTTTTCTACGAATTTCATTTTTATCTTGTGCGACACTTGTTTAGAGAGTGAAATATAAAAATAATTTTCGTAAGTATTTATTTTAACCGTGTTCGCTCCAAATGCGGAACATATAATCTTTTAATGGAGTTTATCTCAACAGAAGTGTTTCTACGAGAACTGCTTATTAATTAGTTACTCAAACTGTTTCTATATATTTCCAGAACACATAGAAGACTAGGGCTAATACAGAACAAACGGACAGAACAAACGGAAACAAATTGATTATCTTGTTATTCGAGCAATTTCCATTCGAGCAATTTACCGGGAACCGAGAATAACGCGGCCTTGGGCATGCGTTTTTACTAGGACTTATACCAAAACCGACTTTTGAAAAAACCTGGTTTTCGAATGCCAATATTGTTCGAAAATTATTTTTTAGTCGTTCGTAATTCGTATTTTTGTAGTTTTAAACAAATGAATAATTCAATTAAAATAGCGAGAAAAAGTTCATTTTTTTATGTATTATATTTATATACATAATATTACACAACAATTAATTATTTGGTGTTACTCCTCAGAAAATATGATTTAAGAAAACACAAAGCGTCCACTGATCGTTCTGTAACAAAATTTCCTTTATATCGAAAATACCCTTTCGCTGGGTAATGATGTGGGACATACATATGGTCTTTAAGCCATCAAATAAAAGATTCAAATTTTCTATCATTTTATTAATAGACTCGATTATGGAAAATTTGGCACAACCGGTTACCAAGTCGAAAAACCGGTTTTCGAATGTCACAAATTTAGCCAACAAACCGGTTTTTGAAAACCGACAAGCCCTAGTTTTTACCCCATTTAAAATATGTTGAATTATAAGAAAAACAATATTACAATACAATAAATAAATTTAAAAAAAAATAATATGATGTTTTTCGTGCATCAACAGTAGTCCAAATAACGAGTGGCGTGAAAAAATATGTTTATTAATCATTCCCAGTCACTTTGATCGTCCCTAACTTAGTTTTACTCTTTTTAAGTTACCTAAAATATGTTTTAATGTAATCTTTATGAGGCTGACAAAAGTTCAATTCAAGATAAGTATTCGTGAATGAGAAACTCGCCGTTTGACTTCAGCTATCTTTTTACTTGTGACAGAAGCAGTATTGTACTTTGGTGGAAAGTTTTACAATTTAAACAACGGGCACCCGTATACAGCAGAAACTCATTAAATAATATTGCCGAGATTTTGTGCAGGGAAGAAAAATGGTAAGAAACGAATTCAACTTATGAATTATATTTTAAAAAATATTTGTATAGATCTCTTATCACGCGACAGTCTGGCAACCCTCGTCTTCTCCCACTGATTATTCCGCAAAAATGGCGGGAACGCGAAAATGTATTCTTTTTATTGCTTCTCAGGGGTTGCGTTTAAAATGGCATGGGACAGAATAATACAATAAAAAGAAGGAATTATGAATGAGAAGTGGACCATTATATTAGATTTTATTTAAACCTTTCTGCATCCTGAGGCATTGAAATGTACAATACGAAAAAATAATATAATGATTAATTTATAATTAATTTGGCTGTTGATTAAGGCAAAGTTTCTTAACCTATGTAATAAGGTTAAAAACCCACGGACCATTAAAAATTAATTGTTTTGCGGACCACCAATATAAACTTTTATGAACGGATATTACTGTTTTTAAACTGCAGATTTTATTTGCGGCCCACCTAAAAATCTTCGCGGACCACCGGTTAAGAAACATTGGATTATGGTAAAACACTAAAATTTATTTCAAATGCCTGATGCAAGATTGCACGAGACTGACTTTTTAACCACGCCTTACGGTGCTTAAAGAAAGAAATATAGTTGTGTATTATTGTTTTTGTGTATTTTTTTCATATTATATAAATTATTACTGATTTAAAAGAACAAGAACTAATCATAAATTTCAATATATATTTATTTATTTAACTCCAAATGTGGAGCATATGGACTCATAATTGAGTTTATCTCAACAGAAGTGTTTCTATGAGAAGTGCCTGTTACCCTTTTTTCAAAGAGAGTAAGGATAGAAGGAAATAACTAGGACAGAACTAGTAGTTCACTAATGGATTAAATTAAATGGGTGCGAGGAAATTTTAGACATCATGTCCGTAATGTGGTTCAAACCCGTGATCTCCGTAACCGAATCTCACGACGTTGACCACTCGACCACGCAGCCGGCATGATAGCTGAGTCTATAAGAATAATTCCAAAATTAAGTTATATTATCTAGTTCTCGTTATTAACCAATGTTATCTCTGGTGTGAAATTTTCAACATTATGAAATACAATCTTTGGTTATGTAGATACGTGATTGCATAAAAAAAACTTTAAAAATAACGAATTTGTTGTGTCGGATGACAAAAGAACAAATAGTTCATATTTACGTAAATTTGTATGCCAATTCAAAATAAAAAGTAAATGTGAATAGCTCACTTAATTGAGTGTACATAATCACAATTTCCTTACGTGGAATTACTAAACTAGCTTACATGTTGGTAGAGGAAGGAACTCAGTATGTCGCCAGTTGGCGATGCTTAATGACCCGTCATTAGGAACCCGCTGCTAATGTCCTCAAGTGATTGTCATGGTTACTACAATACAAAGGTCAAATTAAGGTGAAGGTCATTCCTGAATGTTACCAATATCCTTTCACTAAATATGTTTAATATATTGTAGAAAACTACTAAAATATTTTTAAGTATTATCATGGCTAGTACTTGTTTCCATTTCTCTATTTTTAAAACTGACCGGTTTTGTTTAGCTCGCAAGTAATTTTAACTGGTTTTTTTTTTCATTTCAAGACAAAGATAATTAACGAGGTATATAAAAAATAGTAAAAGTACAACGCGGAAATAACGATTAATTTAAATTATAATTATTGATAGAAAAACATTGCGAAGAAAAATATTTTTAAATGCTTCTTGACGTGCATCACAAATATTTTTTTTGTTATTTAAGATTTCGACTGAAGGTGATTGGTGGAATTTCAATATTAAATTCAAATCGTTCAAATTTTGTACATTCACACAAGTTTTGTCACTAACGACCCAAGTTTCGCTTTTCGGTATCTTTAAGCGATCAAGTTCACCCGTCCAATTTATCTCATTTTTCTCTCTTCTCCATTAGAATAAATATTGATACAGAAGAAAAAAAAGACAGTCTGAAGATTGAATAAATAACACATAACCTTTGAAATAAAAACGTTTCTGATTCAATAATTCGACTGTGGAATGAAAAAAAGATGTAACCCACAGGTTTTTCAAAACAGCTTTTTTCGATAATCACAATGTACATATACAATTTGATACACGTTCTATCGAAAGGATGTAAGCTGCAAATGTCCAATTAGTATCTAAATTTAGGTTTTAAGTTTGAAAAATAAGTACCTGTGAAATTTGCAACTTTACAATATTGCAAAGTTATTGAACAAATTATAGATTGAGTCAATTAAACACCAGTTTATACAGTCTCCGTGCACTGTAAGGATGTATATATTTTATAATTTGCCTTTGGCCCAAAATCACCAAAAAACGTTTTTTGTGCCTACTGTAAAAAAAAATATGTGTGGGTTACGTCCTTCTTCCTTTACACAGTCGATATGTATACACTCAAATATACATATATAATATAACATGATGTGTAATTGATATGGGGCGTTTTCCACGCCCAATTCCCGTACGGATACTAACTGCATTCATGCACTTCTGCGTCTAGTAAATTATTGAAATTCTGTTTTGGATAGCTGAGTTAACTACGAATTCATCATTCATCACAACATAAACAATACTATAAGCTCTTATGCTTAAAATGACAATAATAATAAACTATATCATTTGATCAAATAATTACATTCGCGATACTATATTTTTTTAACAATACATTTTTACATTATGAATAAAATGGACTCCTAATAAAGCATCCCACTAAAATTTTCACTCAACTTTTCGCTTTAGAGAAGGATATGGTAGACCGGTAGGGGAATAGGGTTTGGGAAGGACTCGTAGTTAGCTAGCCGTTCTCTCTACAACCCATTTACTGGATCGGATAAGCGGAAAGTACGAATAAATAAAAACACCACAGACATCCATCAATGTTTTTTGAATAAAGTCATATATTGGTTGAAAAAATTAAGTATTTCAGTTTTCGATCAGGTATTTGAGTTCTTGATAACTTATTTGTGTCGTAGGAAAGCCCAAGAAAATTGATTTCTCAGCCATTAGAATAAATATATAACCTTTACGATAATACTTTAGATGGATTCGGTGGTAACTTTGTGGAATTTCATTTTAATATAGAATAAAATAACTTAGATTATTTCACGTATTGTGTTACAAAATGTGATACGTGTTTTCTAATCTAATTGATGCAACTCATTAGTTAATCATTTCTTAATGTAAATGTCATTTGCATTACCATTATCGTTTGTTTGTTTTTCTATCATCCCCTCCTTGCCTCCCATTTTTATTTGATTTTTATTATAATATATCAGAATAGTAAAATTAAAATCATTCGTACTTAAGCAAACATTTGCAAAAGTAGTTGTTTGAGGATGCCTCTGAAAGAGGCGAAACACGTGTCACATTTTGTAACACAATACATGGAATAATTTAAGTTATTTTATTTTATATTACCTTTACGATACTTTCAAAACAAGAATATGATTGTTATGATTAGTACAAAAGAGTGTTTTATTTTTATTTACTATTGACGTTGAACACCTTAAAAATGTCAAATTTATTTTATTTCGTATTAAAAAATATATTTATAATATTTATGTACTTAAATCATGAAAAGACAGTGTTTGTAACGTATTAACTCTCGGTGAAGAACAAATTGAGTGGCCTCGTTGACAACACTCCAAGTTCCCATGAACAAAATGCACAACTTTGCAATTATGAAACGCTTCAAACTGTATTGGTGTCTCCAGTTAATTGGACGATATGAACAGAATGGTGAATGGCGAGGAGTGGATCCTGATTGCCGATTTAGCATCGCGTTGAGACTTCAATTATATTGTCGACGATGCTGAGCTGATCTCCTGTCGTAGTTGAAATAAATTACCCTTCACTTGTATTTTATAATCTATATCAACACTAGTGATGCTCAAAAGATAATTATCAACCAGTTCGCTAAAAAAATGTTTGATTACTTATATAGTGATGATATAAAAGACTGCTAATATATTATTTTGAGGTGATTCATTAAACGACAAAATCTGTCAGTCAGTCACTTGAAAACGGTAGGAATTTAAAATATGCGTCGTTCTCGAATAGGGATTTTGAAGTCTCGACTTCTTTTATGTCCCGGAAAATTCTCGGGTCTCGAGGCCGTTGTACTGTAGTATTTTTTTATGAAAAAATCCATGCATGAACACCGTCGGTAACTCAAAATTAACTTACATGACAATATTGAATTGTTAATATTTATGTTGCTTTTTATTACACATAATTCGAGGGATTCGTTTAATTTCCCGACGAAACGACGATTTTTGGGTTTTTAATTGTATGGATATTATTGAAAAATAGTATTTGTCACATGTACGTACAGTAGTCATATTTTATTTTATTAAATGTATGATAGGTTTTGAAAGATTTTCACCTTTTTTTAATGCCTTCCGTAATATACAAAAGTTTTAAAGGTATAGAGATTCTTAAACTATAGTTTTATTGAATGAATAATATTTTTTTATGCATATTTTATTAAAAATTTAGCAGTCTCAAATCTTGGGTTGTTTTATTCAAATTTCCCGGGAACCGACACTGACAATAAGCATTAATTTCTCGCGAATTTATTCACGAGTTGTCTGTTAACAGAATCCTTATTCGCAAATGAACGATTTCAAGCGACTTTATCTTTGCAGTAAATGAGAACCATTCAATGAAATTATTATATCCGTCACGAATCATTTACTGTCCTACTTTGATACTGCTTCACCATTGGAAGGCAGAAATCAATTCTGAAAATTCAGATAAAATCATGCCCGATCCATTTATTTTGTCAATGGTAGAAAGAGTGAGAAAAAGAAAAGCTAACAAAGAACCCAATTACAAGTAAGTCATTTGTTTTCGTTACGCAGTGATACTTATTAATTATTTCCATGCTATCCGAAGCGAGTTCTTGGCATCAAAGGATACCGTTGGCCATATGTATGATATATAATACAAACATAATATTATGAAAGATAATATATAATATAATGAGTCTGAAAGCAGGGTATCGTATATGAATATGTATTCTGATGAAAAGGATCCTAAGGGATGTTATTTATTCAAGTCAAAAGGACGAGGGTCAATCATTATCCAGAAATATGTAGATGACGGACTGGAGTAGAAACGACTTAAAGAGGAATTGGGGACTTCTCCTTTCAATACCTTTTAAGTATATGTAACAAAAACAATATATGAACGTTTTTGTTAATGTAAAATAATTGCATACTTAGACATATCATTGTAAACTGTTTTTTCACAATTAATACTAGCTGTAAGCCCTCAACAGGGGGGGAGGGGGGAATTTTTGTAAACAAAATAAAAATCAGATTAATTAATATTATTGTTAATTTAAAATCTGCATTTTCTTATTCATTTTTAGAATGAATCGAGAGAGAAAACTGACAATATTAAAAACGAAAATGACTTTAACTTAAATCTAGCAATGTGAAGCCCTAACTCATAAGATTGGACTAAAAACTATATTTTGGGTCGTCAGTGTCGTCACCTCACATTATTTCTTCCCCTGTCGCGATCTTTCAATCACTTATAATTTTAGAGAACTTTCACGCCTCACTGTCGAGCAAGCATTACTTACAATTGACCATTAGTGATTATTATTATGTTAAGTATTTATTTGAGCGAAGCGATTGAATATAAATGATTGTATATAAGCTGCTACCCCACTCTAACTAGTGCTCCTGAAGAGAGATATCAAATGAATGTGTAACAAACAATCTTCCGAAACTAGTACATGGTACCACACGAAACAATTTAAAAATCAATGTGGGAATGATTCCGGGACCGCAATTTCGAAACCAAGTGGATTAAAAACAAACTATATTCATATCCATATTGTCATAATAATTCTATTAGTAAGCCATTCCAAAAATTTAATAATAGAACCATAAAAATAACTTTCTTCCATCATTGATGTAACTATGTACATTATTTATTAAAATGTGCTGTTATTTATCATTAAATTATATCAAACATTTTAATTCTCTTTTTATACAAAGCAAATGGCGTCTTCCCGCTCTTTTTATGGTCGTTAAAACAATAATAAAAGTTAACTTTTCATTACGCTACAATTTGGTCCACGAAAACGGATATTAAAGAAAAGATAACAGATATAATGGCTTCAAATATACTCTTTCTTGAGAGATAACTTTTTTATACTTTTTATATGTACTGTATGTTAAAAGCATACCGTAAACAAAATATTTCAAATATAAGAACTGTATGTTATAGTATATTACCAACATATTTAAAAAATAGTGGCCGAATGGTAACACTACATGGCTTCGGCACCAACCTACGAACACAGGTTCGATTCACAGTATTTACATAAATAATTTTGCAATCGATTTTCTCGGCCGTCTTTTCAAAAACTGAAAATTATTTTTAGAGAAGGCAATCCGTGTCGTTATCCTCTTTAATATTAAAACTTAAATAAACCATTTACAACCGGTTTCGTGAAATATTTGGTGAAATTTAATATAATACTATTGAGTATGGAGTGTACATATAAATACATTTTTTTTATCCATGTCCGCTCCCAATGTGGAGCATATGGCCTCCCAATGGAAGTATCTCAACAGGAGTTGACAATTCAATTCAACCAGACAATGTTTAATTACTTTTTTTGGGCTATTACAACTTGTTTCTACATTAGCGGACAATGTAGTCAATACGTGAATACATTTAAAAAATGGTTCCTCACCATGTTTGTTTCCAATATGGAGAATATGGACGCATAATGTAGTTTATCTTAATATAAACTTTTCTACGAGAACAACTTGTTATTCTATATTTTTTGAGCTAATTTGGATAGAAAAATAGTGGGAAAGGAAGGGTTTGAGTAATTTTAAACATGACGGACATCGATAAATCAATTTAAAGTAAATTTATGAAAATGTTCATACTAAGTAACCAAAACGAAAAACGTTGTCCACTCAATCACGCACCCGGTAATCTTAGTAAATCAGTTTTTACAAATAAATTTTAACAAAAAATAAATGCTCATTAATTCATCTTTTATTATAAATGATCAGGACCGGCTTTGCTCATGAGAATTATATAATGATAAGATAATACAATATTAAAATTAAAATAATAAAAGAT
The DNA here is from genome assembly GCA_031772345.1 of Himalopsyche anomala. Lineage (NCBI taxonomy): Eukaryota > Metazoa > Arthropoda > Insecta > Trichoptera > Rhyacophilidae > Himalopsyche > Himalopsyche anomala. The sequence continues at coordinate 715,545 of CM062827.1, forward strand.
TGTTAGTACTTTTTCCAACTGATCAATGAGCGAAACCGGTCCTGATCAAATAAATTTTATGTGGAAAAAGTACTAAAAAACTTTTATTATAATGCCATTCCATCAAGTATTGACAGTGAACACCTTAAAAGTGATAATACAATATTACAGTGTTATTTGTACAACACAATATAAAATTATTAGGGTGTAACAAAAAATTGGTAATGAAAGGAATTTCCAGATAAATATACAAAATATTAATAATTGGCACTAAATTATGATTTTTCACCAAGTATTGACAATGAACACCGTAAAAGTGACCAATAAATTTAATATTTAATTTCTGAATTGTAAATTCAACCAATTGTCCCCGGCATTCTTATGACTCACTCACAGCCACCATCAAAACATTTTACGTGTGATAAAAAACCATTATTACAGATAAGACAGTAATACTTTTTAGTGTTTTTTTACATCCGAAGATACTGAAAGGCTTTCAGGGCACTTTCTCAAAGACATAAATCTTCAAAGTCATCTTTCGCGACCTCATTTGAGCCCTGATTCTCCAAAATGTAAGTAGTCTTGACAAACGGCAGACGAGCGAGTCTGAAATATCTACGAAGGTAAATCTTGGCATAATCTATCCGAAAACGCTATCCCTTTCCCGTTTTGAGGGTTTATCTTGTTTAACCCTGCCATTAATCTAAGGCAGAGCTTTGCAACCTTTTTCTTATCTTAATGGCCAAGACGTCAGATAAAACACACACGGAAATTTTATTTTTATGGCTTTTGCAATATGATAAACAATACAAACTTAGTATGCATAAATATTGGAAAGTGACAAGGAAGTAATCCAGATTACTTTCCACAAAGTTTACTGTAAAATTGATTGACTTGGCTTTTACTTGGTATAATTCTATTATAAAAAACTAATTATAACGACTCTTTTTTAAACTTTTTTAAATACAAATTTATAGAGTCAAAAGTGGCGCCTTTGCATTTTACTAAAGGGGTATAAATAGTTATCAACTATATATAAAAAATATATTTTGTAGAAATAAATACTTTTTCATCTTATCTATAGTAAAACAAGCTCGTCTAAACTCACTCCATATTATGAACATGTCAAAATTCAGAGCAAAACCATAAAAAAATATTAAGGTTTTTTTACAGTGGCATCACCGCTTGCAGGTTGGTTCTATAGTATGGATATGAAATATTTCCAAAAACGAAATGTTTGACACCCTCAAAAATAGAAAAATTGATATTTGTTTCTCGTTTTCTCGACATCTTGAAGAACTCAGCAAATTGCTTTTTTTCCAAATTGATTATGAGATAATACTTTCGAAGGATTAGGTGGTAACTTTTTTGAAGTTTATTTTAATATAAAATTAAAAATAACTTAGGTTACTCCACGTATTGTGCTACAAACTGTGACACGTGTTTCGCCTCTTTCTGAAAGATGATTATGAGATAGTTCTACATGTTTTACGTATGCAATTTTTACGGGACCAAGCTTAAAATCCTGAAATTGAGACTATAAACTTGGATGCTCGATTTGTTTACCTACGTTGCCTGGATCGCGTCGATCTGAGACGCCAGTAATAAGAGCTTTTTGGATGCACTGTTTAGAGTAGTGAACATATTCAGCAACTAACTTTATGCATTGTTTTTTTTTATATTACTATTAAATTAAAACTGATTTTGATCGGTAATTGTGCTTTAATAATAAAAAGACAGTGAAGTTTTGCAACACTATTCATCATTAAACAACGATCTATAAGGCCACGTTTTTATTACTCAGCATGAAAAACGTTAATATAGTTCTCAATCACTAGCCAAAAGGTATAATTGTAACTTTCCTTTGGGTTTAAGGCAAACAATCCGATAGCAAGTACTTACCATTGCTTATCGCTTTATTCCACGTGTCGGCAATGATGGTACAAGCGCACATTATGTGAAAGGGATTACGCGTCTTCAGCATCACGAAGCTTGGGTAAATACCTGCCCATTGTTTAGTGCAGCTTCCTTATTATGCTATCATAATATCTTAGAATAATTACCATATTCATTTGAAATGCCAGTATGAGGGCTGTGGAGTGATTGAAAAATAAATCGACTCTGACTACGACTCCGACGTTAAATCAAAACACGACTCCGATTCCGATTGCGACTCTGAATTCGGTTTAAAAAATATTTTTTTCTTCCTTTGAAATAGTTTTTTTTTTCAATAATTTATATTTCTTCTAGCAATCAATACAATGAAAAGGCTTTTTTTCGAATATGTTCTCTGTGTGTTATTACGAATTACAATTTCCAAAACGAACGGATCTTCTTACATGAGTATAAGTTTTCATTTTATTAATTATATTTTTTCTTAATTTTTGGCCCATTGACAACTATTATTTAATGGCAAGGTTATATCTGTAAAATCCAAAGATAAATTAAACACAATCACTTGAGATTTATTCGAAACATGAAAATATTACAAACTAAAATCTTCAAATAAAAACAATTAAAATTTCGACTGTGGAAAGAAAAAATGACGTAATCCACACATAACAAATTTTACTGGAGACACAAACGATGATTTTGGGCCAAAGGCAAATTATACAATATCCACAAACTTTTTAAGCATGGAGACTGATAAACTGGTTTTGTATTGACTTTATCTGATATTAATGAAATATTTTTTACAGTCTTTTCTCTTGATCGCAATTTCCACATGTCATTCTTTTTAAAACTTCAAAGATAAATTTAGATACTAATTTGGCATTTTCAGCTTACATCCTTTTGATAGAATGTGTATTAAGTTGTATAGATTGTGATTATCGAAAAAAAGCTGTTTTGAAAAAACTGTGGATTACGTCATTTTTCCTTTCCACAGTCGATTTGATTATTTAATAGCTTGGCTACAGAAGTCAGTTAAGCACATACGAGACATAAGAAACAATATTAATACTAGGTTAGTAAATTTCATAATTGTTTTCTTTCCTATCAACACTACAATTATTTACGTAGAATTCAATTATCAAACTCCGAAGGGGCCAGGGTATGTGAATAAATAAGTTATAACCAAACCGAATTTCCCTTAACGTTGTTTTCATAATTAAAATTTTCCTCTCTAACATCCTATTCTGAACGACCTTTTTTAGTACAATTTTCACGTAAATATAATCACAATAATGGGCGCAGAGGTCCAAAAACAGCGCTCCTCTGACCTTTGCGTCCCAGAGTTTATAAAATAAATCTTCCTAAACTTTACCCAGCATTAATAACAAAGGTACGGGTCATTTCAACCTTTGACCAAAACCTCGTGTAATTTATGGATACTAAATACAAAACTCGATGTCCTATTATATTTATATAACATATCTGTTTGTACACAATTGGTGTCGATTGTTAATTGTATAGGAAATACTTGTAAGGTTGTAATTCTAAATTAAGCACATGACTATCTGAAAACAACATTGAGATAAATCAAAAATACTAGTTTCGTGATACAGTGGAACCCCGATCTACCGTTCTCGCATTATTCGTTTTCCCGCATGGAACGTATATTTTTCATAGTCCCGGCCAAACACACAAAAGAACAATGTTAAAGAATCCCGCATTAATCGTTCCCCAATTTACCGTTTTCCTTAATCTATCGTTTCAATATTTTGGTCCCGTCACAAATATTATCCCGATTGACCGTTTTCGTTGAATATTTTTCATAAATAGTTTTACCTCGCGTTTTTTTCAGTGGAACTCCGACCTAGCATTCTCGCTATCTTCGTTTTTTTGCATGGATCGTTTATTTTTTACTCGACCAAGACCCCGTCATAACAATATTTAGTAATTCCACGTTTATCATTCCCCGATTTACTGATTTCCTCGATCTATCATCTAAATATTATCGTCCCGTCCCAATTATTATCCCGATTGACCGTTTTTGTAGAACATTTTTTTAATAAAAATAAAAAAAGATTTTTAGTACTTTTTCCACTTGAAATTTATTTGATCAGGACCGGTTTCGCTCCTCACGAGAATTATCAACTGATAAGGAAAATAAATTAAACACATTTATTTTCCTTAACAGTTGATAATGCTCGTGAGGAACGAAACCGGTCCTGATCAAATAAATTTCAAGTGGAAAAAGTATTAAAAATCTTTTTTTATTTTTATTATAATGCCATTCCACCAAGTATTGACAGTGAACACCTTAAAAGCGAACATTTTTTTTTCGCTCAAATAGTTTTACATCGCATTTAGTTACATAAATAAATAATTTTTTTGAAAATTCTTTTTTGAAAAACATTTTTTGGTATTGTTTGAAAATTTCCCGCATTATTCGTTCATTTATTACGGTCCCTTGAAAAACGTAGAATCGAGGTTCCACTGAAATTAACTGCCTTTTTTTCAGTTTACCTGGATGTTTTATATTTTAATTCATTGTAATGAAGAGAGTTTTTAGGAACTTGATTTATTTCACTTCGGTTTGATCATTCAAACGCTTAATATAATATATACTTTAAACTCCCGAAGCGAACATACTAAAACACGTGTCTTTCGGCGTACACGAAACTAAAATGCTCTTTCTAAATTAAATTCTTAGTAAAATGGCATCAGGCGACGTCGGCACAACCATGAGCTTATTAACCTCAACGGTGAGCCAGACATTGTCAGATTTGTTCAAACTAAACGCTTACGTTGCACCGGACATGTATTACACATACATAGCATAAGCCAAAAAAAGTGTATTACATTCACAAGTCCTGAAGGAAGACGAAGCGATGGAAGACCACGACATCGTTGGATGGATGCGTGTTACAGGCCTGCTAGTATTAGAGATCAACATCTGGAGTGCGGAGGATCGAGTGGAGTGGAGTGGAGGAGATTGACTGTGGCAGCTAAGGAGGTTCACTCCGGAATGCACCGCCAAAAACAAGAATAAGAATAATATAAAAATGACAAATTGTATACACCTAGTGAGTGTCTTCAACTGATGGAATCATGAAAATGCATTTTTATTCTCTAAAAGTGCCAAAAATAACCGGCCAATCGTAATATGTTTAACATCGTTCAACAATATTGCTTCGTATACTGACATATTTTGAGTAGATGTGAGTGTGTATGTTTATTCTACCTGTTTAATTGTATTTTTTCAACAGCTAAAAATGGTCACTTGCTAATGAAAACTGGCTCTGATCATGTTTTAAAATATCAAGTCCAATCAAAGCTACTACATATATTGACTTAAATTAAAATAGCAACTATTGATATGTATATGATTTAATATGAATATGATATATTCATAAATGTATGTATCAAAAAGCTTTGGTTGATATATTTTACATATTCGTCAAACCTTTACATGTTGTTATTTCATATTTGTTTTTTTTTCTGTCATTAAAGAGCTTTCACCGAATGTCAATAGCCTTTAGCGTGTCGTCGATGTAAAAAAAAAACAGGCACGTCAATAAACAGGTTGCTATGTTTATCAGGGAGTATAAATATATAAATGTATTCATAGAATACAGTATTTAGTCTCACAATTTGTTTTCGAACCAATATTTTGCGACGAAGTCGTATTTTGATTTATTGAATTTTTTAATATTATATTTGAACGTGGCAAATTTGAAACATAAAATAATATTTTCCCAAAATGATATCTAAGTTCAGTTTTAATATTTACTGTCGTTTACCTACTGCTAGTTGTTAAAGGGAATCCCATCTAAAAATCATTGTGCAATCAAAAAAAATCAAAACACCATAGATCATAGTTTCTCAATATTTTTGGGCCCGTGGCCTTATTTGAGTCTCATATTTTTCCGTAAATACACGTTTTTTATGTGAGCATGTAAGTTTTTTTGAGACAAAGTGAAAAATCGAAAGATTCCAAAATAACTTTCAATTCCATGAAAATTTTGCTCGCTGGCAGATTTCACCCAGGAGTTTACGGATTTCCCAAAATGAAAAGATACAAGACCTTTTTTTAGCTCTTCCAGGAATTTGCCCGTGGCCCCCCAAGCTGTGCTGTAGTTCCTCTAAATACTTTTTTTAATTTAAAAAAAATATGCTAACCCAGTTCCCAGATTAATCCATTAAAAATTTTAATATGTAGTAATTTAATACAATTATTAAGCATTGAAAAAAAATGAAACAGTACTGAGCTTTTTTATTAATAATAAATATTGTATTATTGACCACGCTAGACTCACGTTATGTCAATCGATCTATTCTCACCTGTGGCCACGTAATGGTCGGTAAAAATAAATTACTGGCATGGAATTTTTCACATAGGTATTCATTACGGATTATGAAAGGTGAGCGGTGAAGACAATTGGGGAAAGTAATAATAATACACATAAAAAAATCTATAGTGAACATTTTTATGAGTTTGTAACCAAATCATTTGGCCACAGTTTTAATGATCATTGCAATTCAAATATGTTATGACAATTAGAATGAGTTGGCTATATTTTATATTCACATTTTTTTATGTGTAATTATTTGATTATTAACACTTTATGACCCGCTGTCGCCTTTTGGCGTAAGTTTCTCATTGACCGTTATGAACTGTTGGCGCCTTTTGGCGTTCGGAGCATACACCAATTTCATCATATCTGAAAAGTTCACATATCAAAAATATATGTAGATTATTCAAAAGTCTTGCAAAGTTTGTCAAAAGATAGCCGCCCCGCGCGAATATTTCGCGCAAAAACGCGCGGTAAATAAAGTGTTAAGATGAATGAATTTAAAACGACTTATCTTTTAACAGTTTTTTAAAAAAAATAATTAAATATTTCTGTATTATTAGGTTATATCTAAAGCCGAAAACTGAGTTGCAAATGACAAAACCTATAGATACTGATTTAATGGTGGAAGCGAATAGAATATATATTGTTTATCATTATTTGTGCTATTATTTATAAAAAAAAAACAGTATAATCTAGCGCTCATCTTTCTTAATTTATCTACGTAATTTTAATAAGAATTTTCATTTATTATAGCCTTTATTACGTCCGCCCGATTATGAGCTAGCCATTTCTTTATTAATTAAAAAAAATGGCATACGCAATGTTTGAACCTTTAGCATTGTATGTTTTTTTTTATATACAGGTAATATTAATTAATTAATTCATTACTATTAAAGGCTTGATTACAAATAATATAAAGTAACCCCGAACCATTTTTTATATATGTATTGTATGTACACATAAACATCGTCAATTCATGGATAGAAAATGATCGATATTAAGAGAAGGTTTTCGATTCACTTTTGTATGAAAGCCTTACTTACCAACCGAATTTTGTGTAAATTTTTATGAATTTTAATTCAAAAAATATATTATCTCTTCTTCTGCCTATTACATACATTCAGTTAAACATTCTCGTCATAACCGAAACCGGTCCTGATAATATTAAATAATTGTTAAATAAGTATGATTAGAAAACACAATAGAACTTCCAAAAACTTCGGGCATTTGATATATTTTGTTATATTTTCACATCAACACAACAATTACGTCACTTTCTAGATGTTCACTATCAATACCTGAGTTGTAGAAATACATCAAATCAAATGATAAAAGACAAAATGTTACATCCAAATACGGACCCCCATAAGCTCTTTTTCCAAGAAATTCTAGAAATAAACAGAGCGCAATTTAACAGTCTTCTGATTTTAAATGAAATATTAAACATGCCTGGGTCGCCACTGTTATACCCTATATAAATATAGTCACAAAACCTTTTCCGACAAAAAAAAATATGATTCTTAAAACTACTCACTACTCAAATTTATGGGCATTCCCATGGGCTTAATAGCTTTAAACTCAGTGATGCATTTAATTTTTACATAAACACGAAACATTCATTTTCTAAGCGTCAGTTCAAGTTCATTCGTGCACTTAAACGCCTGAAGACGCCGAAAGGCGAAACCCGGGTCGTTAGTGACAAAATCTGTGTGAATATATATATTTGAACGATTCAAATTTAATATTGAAATTTCACCAAGCACCTTCAGTCGAAATCTTAAATTAGATAAAAGACTCTTTTTACTAATTCTACATTTTTCAAATAAAAATATATATTGTCTGTTTATTTCTAAAATCAGAAAAACCGTATCTGTCAATATCTATACTCCAATAATCCATAAAGAATACGGATACAAATTATTTTATAGATTTTGTATTATAAACTAGAAACTATAATTATTGAAATATACATACAAATTCATTACTATTAGAAAAATTAATTTCTGCCAAGAAAATATCAATTCAATATATTATATCATATATAATATATTTAAAAAAAAAAACATCAGTCGGTTATTACCAAGGCTGTGGAGTCGTTAAGAAATTATACGACTCCGACTCTGACTCCAACCTAAGCTTAATACACTACTTTAAATATTTTTTAGACATTTAGGCCCTAGCGACTTGAATAAATCAACTTCGAGTACGACTCCAGTTCAAACAGTCTTACTCCATAGCCCTGGTTATTACAGAATATTACAGAAGGTAAAAAAATCCTCAAATTCGTTTTATAATATGATACATATAATGTAACAGAGAAATATTTTTTGATCAATCTGATATATCTGACTTAAAAATTGAATGGCGGGAAATAAAATAAAAATGGAATTACATTCCAGTTTTTAGAATCGCTTTGTCATTGCGCAGAGGAAAAAAATCAACTATGTTAAATATTCATAATGCACTTCCTCTGTTTATATTTGAAATTATTCTTACTGCACGTATGCACATTTATAACGCGATAGAAATTAAAATTAAATAACGCGGCATGCAATGAATGCATACAGATATAAAATATGAATAACCTCACAGACTGAATCTAAAATATGCCGCATTGATTAGTTACTCCGAACTATTTTTTATTTGTATTCGAAATCGGAAAAAAATATGATATTGTATTTTTTAATCCATGTCCGCTCCCAATGTGGAGCATATGGCCTCCTAATGGAGGTATCTCAATAGAAGTTTATCTACAAGAACTGTTTGTTACTCAGTCGCTCAACCTCACTTTTTTCAAAGTGAGTAATAGGGACAGAAGGATAAGGCTAGAAAAGGACTAGTAGTTGGCTAATCGCTATTGCTACACCCAGTTATTAAAGGATCAGAAGGATGGGAGGAGAGGAAATGGTGTGAATTGACATCACAAATACCCAGTCTTTGATCAAAACTTTGAATTGAATAATTCTCAAATTCACTGTGATCAAACCGGGAATCGAACTCAGACCTGCGTGATCGGTAGAGTTAGCTCTAACCAACTGGGCCACACCGGGCGATATGATATTATATAAAATATAAAAATATTTGGATAACTTACTAAAGTCTGAAAATGCTTTCCAAATTGGTGAAACACGTGTAACAATTTGTCACAGACTAACAAAGTTATCTAATTTTATTTTATATAAAAATGAATTTTCGCAAAGTTACCACTGAATCAATTGAAAATATAATTCATTATTTTGATACTATAGTCGTAAAATTATGACTCGAATTTCGTGTGACAGAAACAAAGTTTAATTTGACGCAATATTTTTTCAAATACTTTATTCTCTCTTATTTATTCTTTTACCATGTGGGCTATCAGTTCGTTCGGAAAAGTAAGTACATACATACCTTAGAAAAAAAATCATTGATCGATTGAAAAATGACGACATTGAGTTTTTGTCCACGTACTTCTTTCAAGTAGCATTTGAGATTAATGTCATTACACCTGCGAAGTGTATATAGTTTTAAAGTAAAATAAAAAATAAATAAAAATAACAATAGAAAAAATACGTCAACAGTCGTCGGTGTCGATTATATTGATTTGAGAAAGTTTTGCTCTTGAAATTCTGCCTTGCTGTATTTGCCTATACATAGATAGAAAAGATTGGGCTACAACAGGGCTAGTGGTTGGTTAATCGCTCTTGCTAAAAATCGATTTAAAAAAATGCTGATTTTACTAGGATTCGAGACCGTCAGGTCCAGCATGGAAGTCAACGACATTGACCACTCGAACACGCATGCGGCTGTTTCTTTACATTATATCATGGGCAGGGGTGGGCTGGAGGGGGCTCGGAGGGGCTCGCGCGAGCCCCTTGTTGAATTTTACCAAGGCCGGCGAGCCCCTTGTTAACTTATGAGAAAACAATATTCTCAGATCAAATTAGTATAAAACTGCAATTTCTATTTTTTATATTATCTACGACAGCTTTAGTATACACAATAGTACATTTTTAGCTATTTACAAGATTACGGTAAATTGCATATTGTTACATATTATAAGTGTATTAAGTAACTATCGATTGTTTATTTAAGTATTGCATAAATTTGCATGGGAGTGATAAGAAAATTCACTCCTTTCTCAGAACACTCTCTCTGAGAATTGCTACGATATTAGGCGAGCCCCTTGTTAACGTATTGATAGCCCACCGCTGATCATAGGTGTCCACCCGGTAGATCGCGATCGATCGGTCGATCCCAAAGCAAAATTAAGTCGATCCCGAAAGCTTCCGTGACTTTCGAAAAAGTATGTAATCTATATATATAAAACAAAGTCGGGTTATTTACACCACGTATATCTCGAGAATTACTCCAAGGATTTCAATGATCTTTGCTTTATAAAATTCCTTTTTGCCTAGAATAGCAGAATAAGCATTAAAACATCGGAAAAATATCACGGAAAATAAATTATAAAGAAAATAAATATCTTCATACAGAATAAAATTTTCAAATGACGAATAGCTTCATCAAACGATAAAATGTCGTAAGCTGGTTTCAGAAAAATCCACCAGATCGCACTGTTTTCTATATTTGTTTGTTTTTGCTTCTTTTGCGTACTACTGACTTATAAAAAATTTTAAATTTAGAATATGGATTAGAATAAAAGAAATCGATGATATGAAATTAAAACGAAAGAAAATCGGATAATATTGAAGTAAGGTTATATTTATAATTAGGTATATAAATTTTTGACAACAATATTTTGCACGAACGTTGTTTTACTCTGAGATGACACGTTATTACACTTGGAACGCTATATCGAAGAAATTTTAACGTCAAAAGCAAAGCGTTGCGGTTCCTGATCACCCGAATGACTATTGATGCTCTTGGTCGCATTTACACAGTTCATCCGAAAAATGACGAATGTTTCTACTTGCATGTCAAGAGCTCAATTTGCTTGAAAATTATACTTATTGGGACATGCCAATCACTGAAGAAATTGTTTCTGAATCTCCATGTCAGATACGCACATTATTTTCTATCATTATTTTGACATGCTTCACATCGAATCCATGTGAGCTCTGGAACAAGTTCAAGGATGACATTTTACATCGAATTCGTGTCAGTTCAAGGAATCCCGATCTCGAGGTGAATGAAGAGATAAATAACCAGGCTTTGATTTAGATCGAAGACATGTGTTACCTCATGTGAGGCATTTTGTTAATCAAGTTAGGAATGCCAACTTTAAACTAAATCGAAACTAAATCTTCAATATCCATTTAAAAAAAAAACTTTTAGGAATTTATGTCTCATGTTCATCACCGTCGCTAAAATATATACTGAAATGTGAAAAGACGAATGAAAGTACATAAAATCAGAAGGTATGTAAAAAAAAATCAGTATACTTTTCATGTATATTATATTGTTATAGAATACTATCAAATCATTATTTTATTTTTGATCCCCATATACAGTCAATCCTGTTTTTATGTGGTTTTTTTATGCGATTTCGAAGTAATGCGGTTTTTTAGAAATGCATTTTTTTAGATGTACCATATTTTACGATATAACTTGGCGAAGAAAGGTTTGATACCTTTAGCGAAAATTATATCGACGAATTACTTACAGATAAAGCTATAAGTGACGAAGATGTTCATAATTTAAATTTAATTATTGACAAAAAACCAGAAAACAATGACGAACTGAAAGAAATTCCAGTTTCTTCACTGCAAAAATAATTGAAGAAGGTATCCAACTTTTCAGTAAATTAGAAGATCATTTCTTTCTAAATGATTCAAATTCTGATCGCGCATTCAAGTTTCAACGATAACTTTAAAATATATATATATGGGTATAACAAACTGCATAACCAATTAATTATCGAAAAAGAAAATCTGAACAAACTCTGATCACTAATTTCATTGTTAGAAAACAGCCATAGTTTTATGAAATTGATGCGCATACTATTTCTTCCGAAAAAGAGTGATTTAGAACCACATGCTTTAAAACACACATAGAATTTTCATACAGTGATTATTTTTTAATATTTTTACGCCGTGGTTTTCCCCTTATTTTCATATACTTTGCGATTTAGTGTATATTTTAACTCGCTGTTTCAAAGTTATGCGGATTTTACAATTTAAGTAACGCACCCCAATTTTTGTATGGAAGTCAAGTTTTTTTATGCGATTTTTTTTTTGCGATATTTCGTGGAACGCATCTACCGCATAAAAACAGGATTGAATGTATAACTGTTGGTATGTGTGGAACATTAAACAAAAAAATAATATTTTTTTTTCTAATGAAAGATAATCTCATAAATATAATATTGAAGATTTAGAAAATGTTGCGTTCTTTGTTATAATGAGAATTTATATCATTTGGTAATATAAAAAATATGAAAATTTAGAATGAACTTTCGTAAAATTATAAAAAAGTATTATTTGAATAATTTTGAAAAGATCCCTGTCATTATGTTGGTGACATGCATAGAGAACAAATTTATCCTACCTAAATTTAATAGTCTTTGTTTGACAGTTACTGTCAAACAAAAGTAGTCGTTTGTCAACATTGTGAAGATGTAATTTTATTATTTAAAATACAGTGAAATAAAGAGGTATTAGCTATGCCAAGTATTTCTAAACCAATCAGTAAGAGTGCTCGGAATGGTTTTCTAAGAGTCTTTCAGTTCTGTGAACATGAAAAATCTGAAAAAAAAACAATAATTCCCTTCGGGTCGACATTTCGAATCATTTCGAACTGTCAATGGCGTCGTATTCCAAACATTTCGTGCCGCATGTCAATAGCTCAATTTGCTTGAAAACTAAACTCATTGGGACATGACAATCGCTGAAGCAATTGTTTCTGCGTCTCCAAGTCAGATACGCACATTATTTGCTATCATTTTTTTGACACGCTTCCCATCGAATCCACGTGAATTGTGGAAAAAGTACAAGGATGACATGTCCGAAGACACTTTACACCGAATTTGCGTCAGTTCAGGGAATCCCGATCTCGAGGTGAATGAGGAGATACATAACCAGGCGTTGCTTTTGATCGAAGATATGTGTTACCTCATGCGCTGCATGATGCGTCGCCAGATCGAGGAATGAACGACGCTTTCAATCGAGAATCGGAACGTAAACGTGAATATGATCGAGATGCATTGAACCAATCACTTCGAACGAATGTACCACTGTTGAACCCCCAACAGAAAGTGTACGATACTTTAATGAAGGCAATTGATGAGGGAAATGGTGGCTTATTTTTCCTCCGCATTGGAAGCACTCAACCGAACTATGAAAGATCAGCGCAATGACTCAAATGTTTTGGAGGCGCAATGATTCTACTATCTGGCGATTTTCGCCAAACACTACCAGTTATTCCAAGATCGACCGCTGCCGATGAAATAAACGCTTGACTTAAAACATCGACTCTGTGGCGCTATGTTAAGAAACTTCAGCTAACGACAAACATGCGAGTCGCATTTCTAAACGACCATCTGCCGCAGATTTCTCCAAGCATTTGCTGACTATCTGTAACGGCCGTGTTCCTGTCGACGAATCGAATGGATTGATTTCGTTTTTGCCGAATTTTTGAAATTTCGTCTCATCATTGCTAATCACAAACATCATAATTGGTTGAGTGAACGAGCAATTCTTGCAGCAAATAACAAAGATGTGGATCATTTCAACTTCACAATTCAAAATCAAATCGTTGGTCCACTGCATTCCTTTAAATCTATCGACTGTGCCACGTGAATAACATCATTTCAATGTAATTAAAATACTTTTCATTTTTAATTTTGCACATTTATTGAACTTAATTCATTTTGAGTATTCATTCAAACTGAATTTAACTCATCCAATAAATTAACACATTATTTATTGATTCTGAGGCGGTACGAAGTTCGTCGGGCCAGCTAGTTTACATATAAAATATACAAAAATAATATAATTGAATTATTTTGTAAGCACATACATATCTAATGATATGTATTTTGCATTTAAAATAAATATTTCTAAGTTTGAAGAAGGGAAAAAATCCTACTAAATTAAATTTCTTATAAGAATCATGCTAGAAGTCGATCGCGAGAAAACTCAATATTGAAAAGTCGATCCCAGGGAAAAATGGTTGGACACCCTTGCAATATATTAATTATAATCCCCAAACTTCTACAGAATGAAATAAAAAAAAACAATCATCCTAAATGTTAATAATAATTTTAGAAATAGTTTGAATCAAAGACCGTAATGAACTAAAAAAATAATAATACCGTCCTATTCATTTTTGATTAGTGTATTGATGGTGTTCATCAGATATTTTAGTAACATACAAATGTAGAACTGACATGTGAATGTATCTTTAAATTTAACCACAGAAATCGTCTTAAGGGGTGTATTTAAAAAAAACAAAGAAACACGATCTCCAAAATCAAGGCATTTAATTCAAAGTGTTACTTGATACGGGACTTGAGTGTTGTCATGAGAAATAGGTAACACGTGCACTAATTTCTTTGCGTGTACATTATGTGTAGGTTTATTCACAAAAGGAGAATACTCTCAGGCTTCGTATAACACGGTTAAAATATTGACTGTAGAAAGGAAAAAGGACGTAACCCACAGTTTTTTCAAAACAGCTTTTTTTATAATCACAATCTATACAACTTAATACACATTATATCAAAATGATTTAAGTTGAAAATGCCGAATTAGTATCTAAATTTAGCTTTTAAGTTTAAAAAAGAAGGGCATGTGAAAATTGCAATCAAGAAAAAAGATTGAATAAAATGTTTTTTTAAAAATCAGATAAATTCAATTAAAAACGAGTTTATCAGTCTCAGTATGTTTTGATGCAATATTTCAACCATTTCTTGTTGAATGAGTAATTCGATTGATATTCCATACGTTTTTTAATCAATGTCCGCTGCCAATGTGGAGCACATGGCTTTCTTATGGAGGTTTCTCAACTGTTTGTTAATCGGTCGCTCAACCTCTCTTTTTTTTAATGAGAGTAGTAGGGAAAGAAGGATAAGGCTAGGACAGAACTAGTGGTTAACCTATCGCTCTCGCTACGCCGAGTTATTAAAGGTTTGAAAGGGTGGGAGGGGAGGACATTTTATACATTACAGACACCCATGTCTTCGGAACAGAAATCGATAAGTCGATCGAAAAAATACTGTTCATACTGGGACTCGTGCCCGTGAGATATGGCACGAATGCCAACAACGCTAACCGCTGCGCCATATGAACCAATTTAATACGTAATATTGTAGTAATATCACAAGGTGTTGATGAAATTGCTTTTGATGTTTGTATATCGCTCAGCTGTTATAAACAGAGCTGGAATCTGTTGCGTGACAGCTCTCACACAAAAATAAAGCATTCGTTCTTATTAGGAAATATGTGTCAAACTTCTTAAAGGGTAAAATTAAGCATTCACCAGACCGATATAACTAAAGCGAAGCTTTTAACGAAAAGCTCTTCTCGCACTTATTCTAAAGAGCGTGAATTTTCTCACGCGTGGAAATAAGTGTTATGTAAATACCGGTTAATTGCCCAGTAATTAGAAACAAAGAGTTCAATTCAATTTTCTGTAAGAAGACGCAACATTGAGAGTTGGCGATGTTATGTGACTTTATTTTTATTTGAACTTAAATTTAATTGGAATAAACCCTGAGCGTTGAAATTATAGCACGACCCAAAGCTATGGCGGAAATATTTATTACATTCACATCAAGAGGGTTCGGGAGCATGTCTTGACGAAGACAATATTAAATAATGTTTTTTTTTAAATTAAGCCTTTTTATCCCCGATTACCATTGCTTGAATTTTCTGGCTTTATTAAATTTGAGTAATTTAGAAATAACAGTACATAGTTGTTAAGTCGTTTTGCCAAATAAATATTAATTGACTTTTATATAAACCAAATAATATTTATAAAAATCGAAACAGGATTGTGTCGTTCATCAATATTACCATGACTTACAATTAATATGATATTTTAATACATACACATTATTCACTGAAGATATAATCTAATATATAAAAATGAATGATAGTTCGTATTCTATGCGTTGTCACACCGCTCATCCGATTGCAATAAAACTTTGACAAACGTGTTGCTTGCACTTACGCGAAGATTATAGGCATATTAAAATTAGCTTAACGTTGGTCTTATATATAAAAATCAATGTTTGTTTGTCTGCCATACAGTTCTTTTTGACAACGTATGCTTGCACTTGCGCGAAGTTTATAGTACGATTAACTTACAGTAGGTGGTGCGTGTGTCGTACTACATACCATCAACAGCAAACGTCAAATAGACAGAAAAAGAAAACATGAACTTAATATGCACAATTAAAACACAAACACTTTTTTCTTTGAGTGGCATTCGACGCTTGCCCGGAACCAGTTAGTATATTATAAATATGTTTTAGCCCTTTACTAAATAAGGTTTAATACTCTGTACAGAATTATTTCTAATTATTCAAACTGTGACATTTACGTAATAAATATCACAAGCGGTACAGACGTTTTCTTTTATATGATATTATATTAATAAAAACACAATAATCCTTTGTACTTCATTCCACTTTATTTAATATGTCAGGACCGGTTTCGCTCATTACGAGCATCGTCAACTGACGATGACAGTTGAACGTACAACAGTTGACGATGCTCGTAATGAGCGAAACCGGTCCTGACATATTAAATAAAGTGGAATGAAGTACAAAGGATTATTGTGTTTTTATTAATATAATGCCTTTCCACCAAGTATTGACAGTGAACACCCTAAAAGTGATATGATATTATGCCGATTGTAGATAAAATATGCTTAGAATACTTTCCCAGTAGAGACAATGAATATATTGTCGCATTAATAATGCGACAGTTATCAGTAGTATCACATAAAGTTGTCACTGTTTTAGTTATATTTTTAATTGGCCCTAAAAATAGTAACATTATTTACGGACATAGAGAAAGGGACACAGAATCAACATGACGTGAGCATACAAATTACACGCAAAGGGTTTTATGTAAAGTTAAGTGAATATCCTGTCATATTAATGGATTCAAATTCAATATAAAACATTGTTTTATATACAGTGGAACCTCGCATAACGAGTTTAATTCGTTTCAGAGTCTTACTCGTTATGTGAAACACTCGTTATGCGAAACAATTTTTCCCATATAAAACGATGTAAAATACAATAATGCGTTCCATGCCGAAAATAAAATCAATTTTTATATGTTTAACGTTTATTAAAATAAAATTACATACTTATAAATTTTAAGCGTAACAACCTGAAATGCGATTTCGATTCGCAAAAAAACAATAAAAAATCGACTAGTTTATTAGTATGAATTTATGACAAATAATTAATTCTTTTTTTACTAGAAAGTAGGGATTCTGTGTCAAGACGTGCCGGGACTTGTCGGGTTTTTTGCTGTCTTAAGTCCCGGGACTTTTTTGGAAAAGTCTCAATAGGACAAAAAATGGTCTAAAAGCTGTATTGTGAAGTTACGGTCATAAATTTACTCCTGACGGCGGCTTCATTGATATTTTTTCTTTAAATGTACCGTTATCATCCCTTCTTAGTAAAAATTAACCGTAAGCATTGCATACATCCATTACATAAGAAAAATAATAATTATTAAACATCTTATAAAAAAATGCGATTTTTACTAGTGTGTACTTTCAAAATGCGCCGAGTGTATATAATACATAAATACATACATACATGATAATATTTAATTGTAATAAAATTATAATTTTATTGAAGGGGAAATAAAAGTCTCGAGTCCCGGGATGTCCCGGGACTTTGACTTTATCACGCCTCGAGTCCCGGGACTTTGAAAACCCCGAGACTTCAGAATCCCTACTAGAAAGCTGTCTAGAGACATTCAAAATTTGGTCGAAATGTGGCACAGCATTGTCATTGAATAAATTTGTAAAACGCATATCCACCTCTTTATTAGGGTGATGCTTCTCAATTTACGATGCACCAGTTTCCCATGCTTTTAGAATTACTCTTATTGCGCCAGAAGATTGTTGATCTGCTACTTCCTCCTTCCCCACTAACAAACTCTCCTCCATAACTTATTGCTGCGAAAAACAATGTAACTCTTGGCTGTGCTCTTCTACAAGCTCATCAATATCGTTGTCATCCACCCAGTTCCATGATATTAGAGTGGACACTCACAGGTGAGTGACGTGAAGATGGGGCTTTCTCTTACTCGTTATGCGAAATTTCGCTCGTTAAGGGAGCATTTTTTTCATAATTTGTTTTGTTCGTCATGCGAATTACTCGTTATGAGAGATGCTCGTTATGAGAGGTTCCACATTTATAAGATATATAGATAACCGTCCAGCGGTAGATTCATACCCTGGGTGGTCTCACTGGCCTCGTAATAAAAGTAAAACGCGTTATCAGCCGCTTGTGATGATAAATGTGTTCTTCGACTTTGAGTGAATATTTGTTTGGTACTTTTAGACTATTTTTTCAAATATATATTATATTTTTAAAACTGCATTGCAGCTGTAATATCATAAATATTTGTATTCCAATTAATAATAATGATTCATCCTACGTGAGAAATTGACGAGATTGATTTTGCATTTACTTTGTAGAACTCCATTATAAAAGGATAAAAATAGCAAAGTATTTAGTTCTGTAGTTTTTATATTTATTAGTTGATAGCTATTTTGGCTTTCGGCATCGTCAGAACTATGATTTAACATTTTTTCAGTGCTGTAT
Organism: Himalopsyche anomala; assembly: GCA_031772345.1. Taxonomy (NCBI): domain Eukaryota; kingdom Metazoa; phylum Arthropoda; class Insecta; order Trichoptera; family Rhyacophilidae; genus Himalopsyche; species Himalopsyche anomala. The sequence goes on from CM062827.1 coordinate 734,505, forward strand.
ATACTGGCTCCGAAGGGATACACAATACATCTTGTTATTCATTCTAACATCCCAATTACAATTACAATTATAATATTACAGTTATTAAGTATGACCAGTAGTGTAGTGGGGTCAGGTCGGCGACATGGCACCTGAAAATGAGCCAGAACGCCACCCTGCCACCTTTTTGACTTGTAACTTAATTTTCAAGTACATACATGTATTTAAAATCGTTTTTTTATTGTTTTAATTTTTAAAAAATGTGTTTTTTTTCAAACTTTGGACGAATATAAAAAAAATAGGGAAGAAATCAATGACCGACCTGATAACTACTCATTTACCACTACACCACAGTATGACCGTAGTGTTTCGAAGAACGATAAGCAATCTGGGGTTTTTCAACGTAAATTAGGATAAATTAAACTGATACATATTTATTAGTAATAACATTACATTACATCTATTAAATCTGAATTTAGTGTTTCGCAGTTTAATCATAGTTCTGACGATGGCGAAAGCCTAAATAGCTATCAACTAATAAATAAAAAAACTGTATAACTAAATACGTTGCTATTTTTACTCTATTATTGACGAATAAATACTATATACCAAGAATTACTACGATTCACGATTGCCCAGTGCTAGAAGTGAAAGCGGGCGGGAACAAACAAACGACATTAATTAACGGAAGTATCACCGGAAATAAAGTCGCCCTAGGAGATTTAAAGTAATTGATACGTTCTACCGAGAGGAGGCGATCGTTGCTGATCAGCTAAATGTGCCGTAAAATAATTCCATCTGTCTTTAACTATCACCAACATGTCGTAAAACTCCGATGTTGGCTGTTGTACAATAATTGTAGCTGTTTTATAACTATGATTAAATTTCATGTACCTACATAAGAACCGCTTCGACGTGGGTGTTAATAAATATTATAAAGCAACATACATTCATGTCTTCAAATTGAAAATATTTTTTTGACACAATTTGATGCATTTTAATTCATATGCTTTACTCCAAAGGGCTACACAATAAGATTGCTTAGCTAAGAAATATACAAGTAGCATTGGTATGGCCATAACATTATAACGGCATAATTTGATATGCATGTACAATTGATAAGAATATGCATGCATAATTTGATATGTACAATTGTAAAAAACATCCAGCAAATATTGTGCCCGCAAAATCAGATTCCGGGTTATCTTCGATGAGCGGATGGTCTAGCTTAGAAAAAAGCCCTGGGTTACCGAAAACCAATAGAACGCCATTTACATCAGCTTTTGTCAGTGACATTTAAAAATTTCAATATCAACAAACTGCGTCACCAAATCTAATGCAAGTACAATCAACACTCTATGCGGAGCCCAAACGCACAGCGGACTCATTCTACAGTGCCAAAAGAGGGAATATTAGTCTTGTGGCAAGCTCACAGAGACTCCATGTCCCTGTGAACTGGCTTTCTAAGGATTAGACCTCTCACCTCTGTAGCGATCGTGCCCTTTCGTCAGCAACGATGGTAAGGGAATACAAACTTCCAAAACATTAGCCATGAAGGAGACTCGAAGAACTTTGACGCTAACGTGACAGTGGTACTTAAAACTCCATAAATTTGCTATCCAAAAAATAATAATCTTATCAGAAATATAATGGTCAAAGTTACCCGTATTGACTGTACTTCTTACAATTTTTTAACATATACAAACTCACCCCTTCCACGGAACACGACGAATAGCTATAATATTAAGATAGCCTCTTGTTATGGTATTGGCAGCCCCCCGCTGCCCAGTGATAATTCTCTTTTGGCGATGTGATGGACTATTTACCCACTAAACGAGTTTGAGTATTTCCATGTAAGCGATCTTACCAATGAAATGATCAGTGTATATTTCTCAAGAATCAAGAAATCATTATCAAACGGCATTTATAAAAACAAAACCAACAGGCGGATGCAGTTTCCAAACAATCACAGCTTAGAAGTCATTTGAATCTGTTCTTTTACTTCGGTGGAGTTAGTTTTGTATTTCTCATCTGAACATCATTTGTTTTTTTACACCAACACGTGTTCAGAGTAAACTAAGGGAATTATTTATTAAACACGTGCATCACATGTCGAGTCACGAGTCGTAGATTTGATTCACAGAATACGTGACAAGAAAATGATAACTTTGTCTTCTAACTAACAAAACCAAACTTATATGACTCAATAGATACTATATAAGAATCAATACAAATCATTTACGTTTCCACTCAAACACTATTTTATTAATAGCAGTCTGAGTGGAAAAAAAAACACTGCCAAAGATCCATGAATCATTTATTATTTTCGTCAATATTAGGCGGAGTGAAATAAAATGACTCGCGGAGAATCCAATTGAAGTTTAGCTAAACTGTCATTGGTTTTTTCACTCAAACAATGTTTTTTTGGCGATTGAGCGTTTTTAACAATTCGTACTTCAACTTTTTACGAATAAAAAAATAGACACATATTTGAAGTACTTGGCGAGAGCGTTTTCATATTACAAAAAAATGTGCAACACTGATGACTCAAAAGTGAGCGCTGCTTCTCAAATTTAATAAGGGTTAAATCATTATTTGAGTCAATACAAGAAATAATGCATAAATAATATAGATATGACTGAAAACAGACTAAATGAGTGTAAATTGTGCACGTGTAAAGAAATAGTATGTTGGCATTATAAATGTTTGTGTAGTCGTTCAGCTCAAGTACATTCGTGCACTTTATAAAACCTGAAGATGCCGAAAGGCGAAACCCGGGTCGTCAACGACAAGATTAATGGAAGAGGACAGCATTCAGACAATTCAAATTTAAAAGTTTGTTTGAAGTGTTTTTACAATTTAAGAAGCGTAGGATAGATTTCTTACATAAATAAGTGAACCTTTTTTTGCATTATCTAATATTTTTATCACCAATCGCCACTGGTATAAAATAACATTTAATTTGATTTCTTCAATTGCGTATAATTAAATAAGATTGATAAAAAAATCCACTCCTACTCGGAACACCACGAATACCTTTGAGATTAAGCGAGCCACTTGTTAACTTATTGGCAGCCCACCGCTACTGTAAGCTTCTTAATTTAACAATATATAATATAATATATTATATTCAAGTTTTCATTGAATAGTGTTCTTGTAGTAATCACTGATTGACTCAATAAGTTATCGAACACTGAAGGGAGAATTACTACTTATTAGAGGTCTGCACGGGCCTAAATTTTACAAAATTACCCGGTCCGAGCCCGAAAAATTCAGCCCCGGCCCGGGCACGAGTCTAATACCCCGCTTGTTACCCGAACCCGGCCCGAAGCCGAAAAACGTTTTTTACAAATTTACAACAATTTACGATTCACTATAGAACTGGTAATAATTAAAATCGTTATGGCAGGCTTAAGACACGAACGTAGTCTGAAATATTTTCCTGAAGAAATAAATTCCTTACCCGGACCCGGCCCGAGCCCGAATCTCAATTGCACTTACCCGCCCAAACCCAGCCCCCGGGCTGAGTTGGGTAGAGGCCCGGGCCCGTGCAGACCTCTACTACATATAGTACACGATATATTATGTACATTTAAGCAAACATAGCTTAAAAAAATACTTCACTCGTGGGATTTACCACAAGCAAAAAAACCTCACAGATTTCTAGAAAACTACTTGATTTGGGAAGAAAAACTTCACCTACCTACCGACCCTTCGTCACTCCAAAGGAATGGCGGGTTCCGACATGGAGATAGCGATATATTTAGGTCCCAAAATAGATTGAAAAGTAAACGTGGTGCTTATGGCTTTTGGTGTAGTGCTAAAAAAAGACGGGACCAAATACTATTTTCGTTTCAAGCGAAAATTTGTGACTAAAATAATTAGAATTTAAAATAAAAACATAATTAACACCAGCAAAGATTTTAACTAACCGAAACGTCTTTAAATGTGGACTTTATTAGGCAGGACTACATAGCAAAATAACTTGGTAGAGAATATTGAGTCGGTTAATACAGTGCTTCCTAGCCTGCGTTCGCGAAAATTTTCATTCTTTCAAGATTTTTTATGATAAAATATGAACATGTGAAAAAAAAATCCGCAGATTATTGTTTTCAGATTTAGGGGTCCGTGGCATGGAAAAGGTTGGAAATCACTGGTTTAATATATTTTTTGAAGATTGCGTTACTGGTTTCATACATTGCACATTGTAAATTAGATTGTTCTATGAAAGTTAGGAATAGAAATTCAAAGATCTTTTTAGTAAAAATATACTGTCAAATCAAAAAAAGACATGAATATTCATAAATTTGTCAATAAGTTATTTTGGTATACGTTATAATATTTTTTCTTATTATTTTAATTTTAAAAAAAAAATATTTGACATTACAGCTTACGCCAATGCGTCAAATATTTTAAAGTTGAAAGATCATACGACATATACTCGATGAGAATTTTTGAAAGTCACATGAGATTAGCTCAAGGAGAATTGACTTTACAAACACCCATGTCTTAGATCTCAAATTAAAATTGAAAACAATCCAATCTGACATTGACCTTACCGGGAATCGAGCCCGGACCCACCTGATCGGTAGAGCAAGCTCTTACCAACTAGACCAAAGCAGGCGACAATAATAATGTGTTAATGGCTAGGTCACGTACTGAGGATACCCCCCGAAAAGCCTCAATTCTGCTTGCCTCTTCTTCTAACCGGTAACATCGGGTATTATCCATATGATGAACTCGGCGGAACTGATGAATGGTGACATGTCATGGAAGGAAGCAGGGAATTGGCGGGTAACAGAGAATTATGGAGTCACCGCGTGGTGGCCATATGCTCCACACATTGGGCGAAATCATGAAAGAAGCAGTGTTAATGGTAGCACTTATTTTATAAATATATGTATTCAGTACCGGCGTGAGATTATTTGGCGCCCTAGGCAACGGTTATTGGCGCGCCCCCTATTTAACAAACTGTGGAATATTTTTTATATGCATGTCCGTCCTCAATGTGTATCATATGGCCTTCTAATGGAGGTATCTCAACAAAAGTTTTCTACGAGAACTGTTTGTCTCAATCGCGCAACCTCTCTTTTTCGAAGTATAAGATAAGAAGATTTCGAAGTATAAGTAAGTATAAAAATAAGATACAAATTATAACGAACAGATACCAGGATTAAAAACCGTACTATTATTTGTTATTAGATTATAAAAAAATAATTTTATTACTCAATTTATGCGCCCTCTACTGATTTGCGCCTTAGGCGCATGCCTATTTCGCCTGTATGGTAGCGCTGGCCCTGTATGTATTATACATATTAACAATGGTGTCAATTTTTAAATTGATTTCGTACGTTGATTAATGTAACAGCATAAAATAGAGGAATATGGCTTCCATAAGTTTAGAATCTCAAAATCTGAGCAACATATTTGCCAAATCGTTCAAAGATCAATTGTCAATACGTTTTTTCTATCACCAAAGTAATGGGCATATAGATTAAATGAAAGTCGGCCAATTTCATCTGGCATGGGGGTGTTTGGGTAGCTGTTTTACGTTTTAGATGTACTTTTGGAATTTATTGTGCTTCTTGGCGAAATTTACACTGGAATTCCCCTAAAGTAAAAATTCCGATGTCGTCTAAGTCGCTCCTAGGAACGTACCCGCTGACGGCGATCACATTTGGAAAAGACAATAATGCTGTGAACAACATATCCCGATCGAAGAAAGTTGAACTAGTGGGATAAGTATCATTTATTACCAAAAATATTACATTATTTTTCTTTAAATTTAGTAGAAAACGTATACAGTGAAAGAGTTTCATTGCAAATATTCAATTTGATTAATATGAATTGAAAACGATTCTTCTTTTGGGAACAATAAACCAGATGTGACCATCCTAAAAAAAACAAATTGTGTGAAGCTAGAATGTCTAAGTTTTAGATATTTTGCATTCTAAAATTGACTTAATACTAAACTAATTAACTTTATCTCAATATAAAAATCAAATTAGATAACTTTTATATTATTATGGCTTAGAAATAAATGAACTTTCAGTTAGATGATTTGCAATTAAAGTGTAGCTCTCTGTAGAACTCTGTTTGACAACAATATTTTATTTTTGAATTAAAATAAAATATTATGTACACGGATGGCTGTGATAACAATTTTAAAATATAAAAAATATACATTAAATATGTATCATGTTATATATTCAACAAAATCAAAAATCAAGTTCACTTACTTGTACCAGTAAAAACCATCCAATCCAAAATCGCAATAATTTTTTCCTCTTTTATTATTTGGCAGTGGCGGATTAAGCACTTTGGAGGCCCTAGGCGCAATAAATTTTGGAGGCCCTGTTTTCCGAATAACATAAAAGTGTTGCAAAACTTTTCGTAGAATAATAATGAATATTGAAAACTGAAATTAAAATATAAGGATTTATATAATTTATGCTATTTTGAGGTCCCTAAAATTTGAAGGCTCTAAGCGCGCGCCTCTTGCGCTTATGGGGTAATCCGCCACTGTTATTTGGTAAACAAACTGTGACACTGACACGTGTTTCGCGACTTTGGGAGCATTTTTAGACTTAATTTATTGTAAGGTTGTGTATTTATAAATGTATAGCGATAGTTTAAAGATGATTCTCGAATATACGAAACACGTGACATAATTAATGACACAATCAGTGAAATAACAAATATATCGAAAATATTGACTATCGCTTCGTAGCGTGATTTTTCGTAATGAAATATATTAACGTTATCTTTATATTTTATTAGAAATATTACATAATGCCTTTATCCATCAGTGTTCACAAATTATTGTATAAATACGGAGGCAACGAGTACGTCATATAACATAGTTCAAGAGTCAAAATATTTGTACAAAAGGACATGGACAATCTGGTAATTCGTAAGATTTCTGATTTCGTTACATCAAAGATAAGAAATAGTATTTGAAACAAATAAGAATCGACCATATCTACAAAACTAGTCTGTTTTGGAGGAAATACACAGATTAACAGAAAGAAACTTTTCAAAACTAGCTCGAAATTAGTTCGAGAAAAAAAAAGCCACATACAACGAAGCCAAAAGGGTTAAATGTGAATTTCACTATTGACTTATCTCATTATAGTTAATATTTGAATTTTTTTTTAACCATGTCCGCTCCCAATGTGGAGCATATGGACTCCTAATGGAGTTTATCTCAACAGAAGTGTTTCTACGAGAACTGCTTGTTACTTAGTTGCTCAACCTCTCTTTTTCCAAAGAGAGTAGGGATAGAAGGATAGAGAGCTAGGACAGGACTAGTGGTAAGCTAATCGCTCTCGATACGCCCCGTTCATAGGATAGGATGGGTGGGAGATAGGGAATTCAAGACATCACATACATCCATGCCTTCGAACAGAAATTCATAAATCGATTGAAAAATCAATTTTATAAAACTGTCCGTACCGGGATTTGAACCCGTGCCCTTCGTAACCGAAGCCAACAACGCTGACCACTCGGCCACACAGGCGGCTATTATTTGCCACATATTTGAATACTCCCGTATTATATATTCAAATTTAGATGTTATATAAATCTGATGGAGTTAGTTAGATAAGGAGCAAACATTCAAAAAGTGATTTGTCACAAATTTTGAAAAATGCCGTTTAATACCAGTCATCATAGAATGGAAATCACAATTAGTGTTCAAAAAAGATTTTTTCCTATAAGTAAAATGATTTACAAATTTGACACATCCATTTGAGTGCTGAGGAGCGCGATCGCGCTTTTTGGTGTTTGAACCGTGATTTCTTCTACACTCTAATCATTATTTTACAAGCTCTGTATTTGTGTGACAAATCACTTTTTGAATGCTTGCTCCTCAGATATGATAATGAAATAACTTTTATGTCATAGACATAGATTGTGTATTCTCATAAAAAATATCTTTCATATCGATGCCGTGCCATGTTACTCTTATCATAATTGACATTCTTGGCACGTAATAATTCTCAACGAGATGACTGAACAAAGTCTTCGGATTATCAAAATATTAAGCAAACTAATCAATGTGTAATGTTAGCTAAAAAGACATATCAAGGTTCATATGATCTTATAACTGGACTCACATGAAAATATAAAGTATTTTTTGACATGCTTCGTTATATTATTATTTCATCTTAAAAGTTTTTCAATCCTCCCTTTGCTTATTTGTCTTTCTATTGAAACATTATATGATTAATCTAGATAGTAATCGTTGTGTTTTTTTCTTATTTAAATGAATTACAATAATTAAGTAGTATTGACAAAATTATATACGAAAAGATATGATGACAAATTTTGCTGTCAAATATATGTGGCATCCGCACGAATATTTTGTTCCGAAAGATTTCGTTTTACAGGTACAAATTATTTAAGCTAGTGTACTGTAAGATTTTTTAATTAAACATGTGTACGAGTGGAAAGCATTGTTGTAAATTTTCTGAAGCAACTTGGATACTAATGCAGAATTAATTCCGCTGATTTCATTAATGTAAGTAAGTATCTGTACTCAGGTACAAAAGGGTCTTTTATTAGCGCTCCGTCAATGCTTTAAGCTCAGTGTAAGGGAGAAAAGCTCTTAGGCCAAGGTGTGCCTTTGAATAAAATGAGCTCCTTAGTAATAAAACACCATCGATGAGAATGAAAGAAATTATATACAGCAGAGCAATATTACACTTTCAACGCAGAAGTTACTGTTATTTAAGAAATTCAGAATGCACGTGAACAATGATAATATTCTTTCCCTTATTAGATTACGCCTCGTAACTTTTATGAATGTTTTATTCAAATTCCAATAGATCAAATATTTTTTCCTGTCTTTCGTGCCAAACGTTCAACGCTCTTGTTCATTATTAGTCTTATCGGCTTACAGTGTCTACGTGTTCGAATAAACGAATTTTCTAAATTTACTATTCAATCGATTTTTAGATTTGTATTCAAAGGTACGGATCGCTGTGATGTTTTTATTCTCTTCTTTCTTTTTTTACCATGTCCGCTACCAATATGGAGCATATGGACTCCTAATGGAGTTTATCTCAACAAAAATGTTTCTACGAGAACTGCTTGTTACTCAGTTACTCAACCTCTCTTTTTCCAAAGAGAGTAGGAATAGAAGGAAAGGGCTAGGACAGGACTAGTGGTTAGCTAATCGCTCTCGATACGCCCCGTTCACAGGATAGTATGGGTGGGAGGGGGGAATTCAAGACATCTTTATCACAACAAGACATCACATACATCCATGCCTTCGAACAGAAATTCATAAATCGATTGATAAAAATTAACTTATAAAACTGCCCGTACTGGGATTCGAACCCGTTCCCTTCGTAGCGGTAGCCAACGATGTTGACCACTCGACCACACAGCCGACATATTCTCTTACCACCCATTTAATCCCAAAAACGATTTTTTGCTAGTCTTTTTAACAAGACCCATACTTATATTCTTAGCCTCTGTAAATAAGAAGGTTGAGCAACGAAATAACAATCAGTTTTAGTAAAAACAGTTTTAAGTTGACATAATCTATTAAGATTACATATGCTCCACATTGGGATTAAACATCATTGAAGAAAAAAAGCGTTTGAGGACATCTGGTCCAGGTTATTATATTTTTTTAAATTTTATCAAGGAAAGCTGGTATTAATTCGGAATTTTCATTTTCATTCTGTTATAATATTATAAGTGAAATATCATCAAGTAGATAAGTAGAGTGGAGGGGCAGAAAAATGTGTAATGATGTCCTGAAAACACTCCAGGGAAAACTTACAAGAAAATGAAACATCATTAAAAAATAATGAGAGTTGTCGGAATGTGGCGAAGTAGAAAAAAATATGTCCCCGTTTTTATTTTGTTTGCACATCATGGTTAAATTATTTTGTAGCTATGAACGCAAGCGTTTCGTCGTAATGATTTAGAACAGAGGTGGTGAACCTTTTCTTCTATAATGGCCGCATTCATTTTTCTGATTCGACATCGAGAAATTTGAACTCCTCAATTCGCTATACTTTTCCCCCAGATATCTTCAAACCTCGCTTTTTTTTTAGCTCACCGAGGAATTTGAAATCCTCAATTCGCTATACTTTTTCCCCAGATATCTCCAAATCTCGTTTTTCCAGAATTGGCCAAAAGGCCGCGGGTTCCCCACCTCTGATTTAGAATATATGTATATAAAATAAAACATTTTTTTAAAATACTAATACAGTGAATAGAGTTTTAGCCGAATCCCTTGAGACCAACTAGAGCAGCCATACTCAACCTTTTTTTCCTCCGGGCCGCATTCCGATATTTGCTTCTCTACGTGGGCCGCAACATATTTATGGTATACTCCTTTTTTTTTAGCTCACCGAGGAATTTGAAATCCACGATTTGGTAAGAGCTTACTGGGCCGCATGCGGCCGCAGGTTGAGTATGGCTGAACTAGAGGAAGAAAAAGTTGACAAACAACCGTACTCAACATTATATTTGATCTTGAAAAAAATCAATACATACATGATATTAATATGAGCAGGAATTTGAACTTGGAAAACTTAATTAAGTAATTCTTCTTTTAACATTATTCATTCATTCTGTCGTATCTGAGCATGGAGAGCATCGATTTCTTTTGAAGAACCCATTTCGACAATCGTGATTAGTGTTGGGTTATCATGGAAATGGTGATGATGATAATAGTATTAGACTATCAACAACACTACCCATATAAGTCGAGGTGTACACATCTATCTACACCTAATAAAATATAACTTTTATCTACCTGCAATGCGAGATATAATGGGTGTCTACTAAGAATTCTGTGTCGAGACGTCCCGGGACTTGTAGGGTTTTTTGGAAAATGTCCCGGTAATTATGACTGTGATTTATAATGTGCTTATAAATGTTTTTTCACTATTTCACAAAGGTACCAATGTATCAATAGGACAAAAAATGGTCTAAAAGCTGTATTGTGAAGTAACGGTCATAAATTTACTCCTGACGGCGGCTTCATTGATATTCTTTCATTAAATGTACCGTTATCATTCCTTTTTAGTAAAAATTAACCGTAAGCATTGCACACATCCATTACATAAGAAAAATAATAATTATTAAACATCGTATTAAAAAAACGCGATTTTTACTAGTGCGTACTTTCAAAAGGCGCCGAGTGTATGTAATACATAAATACATACAACATGATAATATTTAATTGTAATAAAATTATAATTTTATTGAAGGGGAAATAAAAGTCTCGAGTCCCGGGACTTTGAAAACCCCGAGACTTCAGAATCCCTAGTGTCTACATGTCATTTCAGAAAGCTCGCATTGATTGATTTGTTTCGAAAGTGAAATTTGATATCGGTTGAAACCCACTGCTTAGAAATTCAATATTTTTGGTTTTGCTTGTCCGGATTATTATTGTACATATTAGAATATATTCGATATTTTTTAACAATAATTCTACTTTTCCAATCGGATACTATCCAATTGATAGGAGTAAGTTGAATGTATTCGTTTCAGACTTCCATAATATATTATATTTTATCATTTTAGACCAGGGATACATCTTTCTATATCGACAGGTCTTCAGGTACACAGATGACGTCGAATTAATAGTCGACAAGTGATTAAAATCACTGACATAACTAAAAAATAAGATTTTTAGCTTCAATTATTACTAACGTTGAGAATTTTTATTAAATCAAAAACAGGAAAGTAATCAAGGAAATCATTACAAACATGTCTAGTAATAAATAATAGTAAAAAGAAATATTCAATTAAAACAAATTATTAAGGAGGCCCTTTTTCTTTAGTAAAATGAAATCATTTATAATTACTTAATTAGTTAAGTATTCTATAATAGCAGGTAAAACTATCTGGTCTCACATACTAGATATGTCAATGAAGATCTTTTAAATTCATATTTCTTTTACTTGGTTTATTTATGTCATTTAATTTTTTACTTCAGATTAGTAATTACTTGTCAGAGCGCTTTAAAATTTTAACTACAGATAACGATTAAAAATTTAATTAATTAATAATTTGTATCGTTATCTTTAAATTTTTGAAGTATATCTCAATATGTACACTCATACGAAATTGTATATAAATAACATGGTTATAACCAGGGGTGGGCTGGAGGGGGCTCGGGGGGGCTCGCGCGAGCCCCTTGTTAAATTTCGACGCGGCCGGCGAGCCCCTTGTTAAGATAAGAAAATCATTCGTCTTAGTTCAAATCAGCACATAACTGCAATTTCTGTCGATGGTTAAATTTTATTATGAAACAAGAATTAGTTCCCCCTTCGTTTTTTCATTCAGCGCTGTGGGCTTCCGTGCCAGACCTCACGGGTTCGAGTCCCAGTACGAAACAGCATCTTTTCGATAGATTTATCAATTTTCTGTTCGAAGGCATAGGTTTTTATGATGTCTAAAAGTTCCCCTCCACTCTTCCGATCCTTCAATTCAACTGGGCGTTAAGTGAGCGATTAGTTAATCACTAGTCCTGTCTTAGCCTTATCATTCTATCTCTACTACTCTCATTAGAAAAGAGAGGTTGAGTGACTAAGTAACAAACAATTCTTGTAGAAAAAAAAACTTTTATTGAGATATCTTCATTAGGAGGCCATATGCGCGACATTGGGAGCGGACATGAATGAACAAAAAAAAATGAATAAGATTTACCGAGCCCCTTGTTAAGATATTGGCAGCCCACCGCTGGTTTTAACTATTTTTCATCTGTTGATAATACTTTCTATAAGTAAAACTGGTTTTGATCATTGTAAAAAATGTTTTTCAACTAAAAACTGACAGTGAACAAACACCTTAAAAGTGAAACTATTCTATAAAGATTCTTTGAGGGTGAGGTGTATATAGTTTTCACTCAGCGTGTTCTTGAGATCATATAAGAGTTGCCAAAAAGCCTCCCTCTACTAGATTTTACGTAATTACCAAAAGTGGAACATTTCCAAATTTTATTTTCTATAATTTTCTCAATCCCGAAATCACGGGATTAGTACTGTCACAATCCCGGGATCCCGGGATTGGATACCCTAGTCAAAACGTCTTACTCGTTTGGTTCCAATAAATAATATCTAGGAATGGGAAAGCTTCTTAGTGTGATATAAATAGTAATGGCGTGTCTTTACCTGGAAAAACTTTAAAATACTATCGCTAGAAATATATGATTCAAACTAGAATCGTACAGTATTTCCTGATAATAATATTATATTATGTATCTGTAATTCTGAGTCATACGCATATTATACTATATTAGATCTCAACGACCCGAAAAAATAATATCTCTTTGTTAGTCACCCCTTATTTATGCTTCAGCGCCATTCCTTTGAAACGGAAGCTGCTTCGGTTTCTACATTTTTGTATTATTTATAGTTTACGAGGTTTTACAATTAATTAAGTATAATACGTCAGATAGAATATATTAACTTATGGGAATGTTAAAAAAACATTTGAGGCATGAAATATTAAAGCTGGGCTTAATTTTGTTTTAAAACAAATATTTAATGAGGTCATTTGATAAATTTAAATCGTACATATTCCAACAGACCGCCAAATTATAATATTGTGCCATAAACAATAAAATACGAAATCTGCCTTTTGTCAATATTTCGTTTTATGTGAATGCTATATAGATGCGGACTTTTTGGTATTATATGACATACCATTACGAAATATTATTGAGTGAATAATCCTACGTTAGTAGCTAACCTTTTTTAATGGTTTAATACATTTTTCACCTCTGCACATAATTGGAAAATATATAAATATTTGACGTTTGTTATGGCATAGACAAGATTATAAAAACCTTTTAAATTATGGATAATTCTTACCATTGCCCTGGCAGTTCTTGGGGGTCGTCCAGTCCTGACGGTGTGGCCAACGTGTCGGTGTCTCCACCGTCTCCTTGCACCTGGTCACCCTGCTGCGGCCGCGGCCCTTCAATCGTAGTTACCTCTTCGATGTCCGAATCGATACCCTGAGCGAAGTCCATATAGAAGGAGTCCCGAGAATCGCTCGAGCCCCTTCTCAACTTTAATGACAGATCCGGCGAACTATCCTCCATCTTGGATCCTTCTCTTTTCAAATACAAACGGCGGGAATTCACGAGTGCGTTCAATAACTACGGCTCATTTTCAATTTAATAACTATCATCGAACACGCCAAAAAAGGCCAATATTTTGCGTTGCTCTTATTTACATTGGACTCGGATTCTTTCATAAGAATATGTTTTGAGCATACAATATGGACATTTTTGAAAAAAATATTTTCAAAGAACAGTTTTGTTTATTTACAAATCTCATAAGAACTTGTTGGTGTATTTGTCTGCCCGAATTTAGGCGAAAGGCTTCTTATTTTTCTTGCACATCAAATAAATCGGTGACATTTTTTTTTTAATTACTACAACACTAAACACGTTAATTTATTTTGAAACACTTCAATCAATCATTTAATCGGAACACTTTCGATAAATATTTTATAACTGAACACAGATATTTTATTTAAAAGCGAATATAGTGAGGATTTGAACATTAATTTCATATTTGTGTACCTAGTATATTAAACAAATTTCATACCGGTAGCGGATAATAAAACGAAACTTTCCGGTTGACACTCCCGGGTGGGCGAAAGCGAATAAAAAAAACCTCCATTGTCCCACAAAGTTACAATCGAGTTGTACTACGAAAACGTTTTGAAGCTGCTATCCGAACAGAGCAGTGCTCACTCATTCAGCACTCTTGCATTTCGCTCTCTCATTCACACTGACAAATCGTAACAACATCGATGTTTACATTTTTATTATACGTTTTTCATCTTCAATATGACAGATCAGAAGTTTATTAGAATCCAACTGGAACACAATAAAATTACCAACAATGTGACATCGGTACATTCTACAAAGTTATTCATAAAATCCGTGATTTTTCGATTTTAACTGACGTGAAATCACGAACATGGTCGAAGTAATAACATCACAATTTACACTGTGTGTGAATAAAAACAAAACACTTTAAAATCGAGTATTATAGCACAAACACTGTATTAAAAAATAAACATTACAGCAATAAAATTTTATCACAACAATGCGACAATATTATAGGATTTTAATAAAATACGATCGTGTTTCCGGGAATATGAACAAATTTCAAGAACGACATCCTCCCCTCGCATCGGTCGACTCCTGTTTGAGGGAATTTTTAAATAGTTCCCTATTTTACCGCCAGTTGTGCCCTTTACGCTCTCTACAGGATAATGCCAGCAATTCTGGAAGGGCGAAACGGAACGAAGGGCATTCACATCATCCCTTTGGTAAAGGACGACGGACGAGATCAATCTGCTCAGCAATCTACCTATAACTGTGTTCTAAATTTATCATATATTTCTACGCTATTTTCACGACTACTTTTTTCGATCGTTCCTAACAATATATTATTGCAGTAGATATATTTGTTTCATGCCTAATTTATGTTAACGGAAGATTCTGTAAATACGATTATGAAATTAGACAAAATGATTCTCCATTAAATATTCTGAATCCAAATATCTTACAACTTCTGATGATTCAATTATGTTTCTTGAACGTTTCAGGTACGTAAAGTCATAGTCATGAAAAAAACCGCGTATCCGATTTTTTTTTATTAATTAATGTAAAGAAAAAGAAGTCAGAGTCACACGTTTTTTAAGACTCCAACTCTACAGCTCTTATTAAAACATTGTAATACATTAACACATAGTAGCGTTACGAGAATTATTGTACTACTTAAGACAATTTGTATTTTTATATTATATATTTTCATGCAAAGAGTGGGAGGGGGTTATAAAAATTAAAATGGATATTAAATTTGAGCAATTCAAATTTTTTACATTCCCACATGTTTTGTCACTTACGACCTGGGTTAAGCCTTTAGGCATATATATGCAGGCGTTCAAGTGCACGGCACTTCCGTCAAAATCTTATATTATATAATGTTTTATCGGTATATTACATTAATTCTTAAATATTTTATATATTATAATTCTTGAATGTTGAAGTACAAAACATTTGTAATTTTAATGGAAAGATATACAGAACATGAAAGCATTGACGTTACGCCACTAAAAATACTATGTTATTTTTTGAGATTATCAACAGCTTTTTTTGTTTTAAAATTAAGTCAGTTATTTGTTGTGAATTATAATAAAAAAAAACTCAATTCGATCTGCATTTTTAAATGGTTCTCATTTTGTCACCTCGTAATTAGGATTACTTCCTATTATTGATCTTAACCTTACTGCTAAACAAATTATTTTAATAATAAACAACCATTTCAATCGGACCAAGAATGTAAAAATAAATTTAAATATTTATAACGCTTGACACTGTCATCTAGCGTTAACAACTTCGGCAAATATATAGAAATTTATAATCAAGTAGAATTGAAAACTTTGTCTGATGTTTTTAAAAGATGTCGCTACTTTTATTTTATTTGCTAAGTTGTCGATGGATTGAAAAAAAGTTGCTTTTTTAGTACACGCTTGGTGTCTTCACGCTTGGTTGTGGGGCTTTATGGATTTCTCCAATTGCCCTTTCAGCTGGTGTTGGGGTATTGATTTTTTTTTTTTTTTTTTTTTTTTTTTCCCCCTTTCGTGTTTGGCCCTGTCCCGCTGTATTGGATACAGAGGTGGGACAGGGTGGTCTGTGGTTATTAATATATTTATATATATATAAATATATATATATTTTTTTTTTTTTTTTTTTTGATACAGAAATACATTACTATACAATTACATTACATTACATTACAGAACATTACATTACAACACATACTACTGTGACTTTACATACATTCATACCTACATACATGCATACATACATTGGGGGTTCATTCATGCCTAATAACAGGAGAAACAGAAAAATAGAGAACATTCAATATAGAACATACAACATAAAAGATTTACAGCAATTACACAACTACGACATATACATTGTTACATACATTCATATCTCCATACATACATTCATATATCCATACATACGTTCATATATCCATACATTGGAGTTTCATTCATACTTAATACAGAAGTAAAAATATACAGTGGGCTAGTCCCTTCCTTTGTCGTACCTTACATTACACGTGTAGGAGATGGGTGGAAGGAAATTCGTGTCGGTTGTGGCGAACAGGCGTGTGGATAGGGATCGTGTGGGAATTAGGGTGGTTTGAGAAGGAGAACCTTCCTTGGCCGTGGTATGTCTGTATGTGGGTATGATATGTAATCGTTTAGTAGCGATTTGATTGTGTCGTTTGGGTGGTCTGCCATGTCGCTGTAGAATTTCTTCGACAGCTTCATGACGTGTTCGAGTATGGTGTCTGTTTTGGTGTCTCTGTGGAGAGTGGTATTTCGAACGAACCAGGGTGCGCCTGTTATCATTCGAAGTGATTTGTTCTGTATAGTTTGGAGCGTCTGGATGTGTTTCATGCTAGCGTATGCCCATATCGGGCATGCGTAAGTCATGATAGGACGGGTGATCGCGGTGTACAAGAGTAGCTTGCTGTTTATTGCAAGTTTACTTTTGTGCCCAATCATCGGGTAGAGTTGGCCCGTGACTTGGGATGCCTGTTTTTTTTTTACAGCTATATGTCTGCAGAAGTTTAATCGCGAATCAAGTGTGAGGCCGAGGTATTTTACCGTTCGTGCCCACGGGATGTCTGTGTTTCGCATCCGGATGCGTTTGATATTCTTATCGTGTCTGTTTGGCCTGCGACTGAAGGTTATTGCAGTGCTTTTTTCTGGATGTATTTGAATGCGCCAGTTGGCGCACCAGGCTTGAATGTCCTCACTTGCTTTTTGTGCAAGTGAGGTGGCTCTATTTCTGTTTAGCGATCGTGCTAGGATCGCTGTGTCGTCTGCATATTGCGCGACGATTGTTTCGTTTCTCCCGGGTATGAAGGCGGGTATTGGAATATCGTGAGTGTATAGATTGTACAGCAGGGGCGATAAGGCGGACCCCTGCGGCACACCGGCTGTTGGCGTACGCGTCGTCGATTTTTCGCCGTTAACTTTTACGCTGAAAGATCTATTAGTCATGAATGAATTTATAATTTTTAACATTGGTCTTTCGAGGCCGGCCTCGGAGAGTTTGACTATCATACCTTCTAGCCAAACCTTATCGAAAGCTTTGGCTATGTCGAGAAATAGGCCTGTGGTAAAACATCGGCGGTTGAAGCCTTCGGAGATGAATTCCACAACTCTGAGTAGCTGGTGATTGGTGGAATGTCTGTGACGGAAGCCGTGTTGCTCATTCGGAATGAGTTTTTTTTCCGTCACAAATTCTTCCAGACGGGATTTGATTACACGCTCCAGTAGCTTTCCCATTGTCGGGAGTAGGCTAATGGGTCTGTGATTTTCTGGAATCTGGTGTGGTTTGCCCGGTTTCGGGATTAAAATGACGTTTTTTAGTACAGATTTGATCCTCTGTTTATATACAGTAAAACCCCCATTTACACTATAGTCGGGACCGTGTAATTGGGGATAGTGTAATTGGGGGTGGGAATCTCATACAAAATTAGGGATTTGATTTTTTTCCGCTGAAAATCCAAAACTAAGATTTCCCTTCGTTTTGCAAAAAAAAAAATATGGTCCAAATATTTAGTTTTTGTAGTGGTAAGTATCCCGCACACAGACAGACGCTCAGCTATGCGTGTATAGCCTGGCACGTGTTGAATACACAGACGCTAGCCAACATTTCACTGTATGCGCGGCACAGACGACCGTTTCGTAGTAACGACAATGGAATGCGACCGTGCAATTGGGGAATTTGCGACAAATATTTCAAGCCAATGCGTAATTCGGGGTAGTGTAATTGGGGGTTCCACTGCATACGAATATACTTTTTTTTAATAGAAAACACAAGTATTTTAATTGATTGAACATTTTTATTTAAAAAAAAGACAAACTAGTTTATGAACTTGTTTTAACGCTGATTTTGATAAATCTATACTCGCTACCTATTCGGAGCATATGACCACAACACAATTCCTCCAATATTATCTATCCTGCCAGTCTCTTTGATTATTTCCAGGACATTGCAGCACCCTCTAGCTCCGCTAAGTACACAGTGGTGTAGCTATAAATTTGGGGCCTTCATGAAAACGTCACACAAGGCCTCCGTACGCATTTTTTTATATTGATTATGTAGAAATTTGGGTCTTCCTTTCGTTGGGTTCTCATGCATTGCATGACTCTGCTATGAGGTGGCTACGCCACTACAAATACACCCTATCAATGATCTTAAGTGGCCTTCCATGATGACGGGATCTATCTAGTTCAGCCATACTCAACCTTTTTTTCTTCCAGGCCGCATTCTGATTTTTGCTTCTCTACGTAGGCTGCAACATATTTATAGTAAACTGTAAATATAACACACTATACTGCACACATATGTATGCATTATGATGTCAAAATAAAACTATTTTATTTTATGTAAATATATACATTTATGTATTCATATATTTTTCATAGTAAAAAATAACAATGATCAACAAATAAAAAATACGTAAAAAGTATACAAAAATACCAATGTATCCAAAATATTAAATCGTTTACCTAAAAATTAATATTAATTTTGAAATTGAGTCAAACTTTTAACTATCTTTTAAAAATATTTGGTGACTATAATTATTTTGGGCCGCACGTAAGAGCTGATTGGGCCGCATGCGGCCCGCGGGCTGCAAGTTGAGTATGGCTGATCTAGTTGGTTACAATGACAGGCAGCGTTCAAACTTTTTTGGGGCATCCGCAAAACAATATATTCAGGCCAATATTTCAAAGCACAGTTACTACAGGTTACTCTGTGCTTTCTTAATGTGCCATGACATAACATCGTAAAGCATCACTGTTCCACGTTACTTAGATTGCCGCAACTATCCCTAGTCGGATTGCGAGCTTTTTACATGAATCTCCATGTGCCTGAAGTTTTAAGACCAATGCCATTTGAGTTGTAACATCTATTGTTTCTTGAATACCCTGGACAGATTTGACAAATATGACAGCATTGTCGGCATACCCGAGGTATCATAGCTTGAGATTTAAGGCAACGGCCAGGTCATTCTGAGTAAATCAGTCAGGTGAAATCGACTTACTCAGAATGAAGAAGAAGATTATAACAAAGAGTAACAGAGCTAAGACGCAGCTCCGTCTGACTCTGGTTGTGACCAACGTTCCCTCTAAGCCGAAGGGTTAGATGCGCGGAAACTTCAAAGGCTACGCGGACCGATTATTGAACAATTGTTTTGTAGTGCGCGCCAATCCGGAACGAGTGCGCGGTGGTTTCCCAACTTCTGCGCGGACGCGCGCAGATTAGAGAGAACGTTGGTTGTGACCCCATGTTATTCAGTAGTTATTTCACCGAATAATGTCGTCTATTTCAATAGATGAAAAATGTGATTTTGTTGTCAAAAATAATGATTTTGAAGTCTTGTTTATGGTTGAAGCCGGCTACACAATTTAATATCTTGGCAACATTTCATTATTAAATGGCGGAGTGGCATTTGTGTAGCGTGCGCGTATAGTATATTTCCAACAGATGTATTAATTTGTATAAAACTATTTAATTACGGCATCAAAATGAGTACAGATAACATAGAAAAGCTTTACAAAAACTACGGCGTATTGGCTGATGCTAAAGACAAAATAACGGAGGTTAGTTCTTGAGAAATAACTATCTTCTACCAACGTTCTTTCAAAATATATATTTACTAATCTAGTGTAAACGTTTTTTTCAGCACGAGAAAGAATATGTTGAAATAATTGAAGCGGTTAAAGGTACAGACAAGGAGAAAAGATTGGCATCTCAATTCATTGCTAAATTCTTCAAACACTTTCCTAACCTGGCTGATCAAGCCATTGAAGCTCAACTCGACCTTTGCGAAGATGATGATATTGCAGTAAGTTCTGACTGTATTATGCTATTTGATAACAGAGTAAATGTACGAGCTGCATTCGGAGAGGTTTGATAAATACTAAGTATGCTTTACAGATATTTTCTTATTACATGACACAGTAAAAGAAAGTAAACATCTTGTAGTCAGCATATACTCAGTCATCGTTATCAAAATTTAGCATGGTAATATACTCTTGACGACGCATATTAATACTGTTTTGTGCACATTAGTGCCCTTCTAAATAAACAGTAACAGCAGTGACTTAATGCAAGGAATTTTAAACTGATATTATGTTCTTATGGTTGACAAATATAACAACACAAAAGATAACAATTACACAAAACAAATGTAGCATTATAAAAGGTAAATTTGTCATACTTCATCGTACGGACTATTGCGGCGAAAAACTTCACAAACTGAGCTAAAAACCACTCCACGATTTAAAATTATTATCTGAGATCATGGGAATCGCGTTAAAACCACACATTATTAAGAAGAACACTGATAAATAAATTATATAAAGTATGACTTCATCGCACGACAGACAGAACGGCGCGCGCGCCCTTCTGGAATGCTGAGGCGAATGCCCGAATGTTTCGTATTTCGCTAATTATCAGTGTTCTCGTAAATGTGTGGTTTAACGCGATTCCCATGATCTCAGATAATAATTTAATCGTGGAGTGGTTTTTAGCTCATTTGTGAAGTTTTCGCCGAATAGTCGTACGATGAAGTATGACAAATTTACCTTATAAAATACCAATCATGACAACTGGGTGCTTAAATATTATAACTGTATCATTATTGTTACGAGTTTGGCAAGTGTCATTGAGTGAATTTGCAATTAGTCACTTGCAACTCATTCATAATATGACACATGGCAAACATGCTGTATATTTATACTGATGGTATCTTTATATCCCCAACACTAATAATGATGTCGGATCTTATGGCCTAGTGGTTACACAACGTCACAGCCCTGGCCATGAGATAAAAAGCTGAAATATTCAATATTCACTCCATATAATAGCTTTTCTATGATGCTGTGAGATATACTACCACTAACTTTTATTACTTTCTCTTCATGGTATCTACTATTGAAATAGAAACATTTATTTGGCGGGGCAGGCAGATTATCAATCTGTTAACCATTTTTTCTTTATTCACTCACCGTATTTTAAATGAGAAGACAATGACTTGATTATTTGTAACATGCAATCTTGTTTATAAATCGTGTTGAATAGTTGGCTAAAAACCCATAATTTAAGAAAATTGAATATTTGACTCGCAAATATATATTTTTAATATCTTATTATGAAACATTCCGTTCCGAAGCAAACGTAGTACAAAATCGATTCTTTTAGAGATATGAAACAAATTTAAAATATCAATCAACATCACAGTAAAACAATAAACAGGCAATATTATCATAACTATATTGATACTTTTACAGATCAGAAAGCAAGCCATCAAAGATTTACCGAGTCTATGTAAAGACAGCAAGGAGCACACTCAAAGAATTGCTGATATTCTTGCCCAGCTTCTGCAAGCCGATGACACAACCGAGCTTAACATGGTGAACAACTCAATTATGACCCTCATGAAGTTGGAACCGAAGGGAGCTCTCAGCGGGCTCTTCTCGCAGATACAGCAAGGGGCCGATAATGAACTCGTTCGTGTCAGATGCATCAAGTTTTTGTCATCGAAAGTTAAGCAACTCGGAAAGGAATATATTAACAAAGAAACGGAAGACTATATTATCGCAGAATGCAAGAAAGTCCTCGAGGTAAATGTCTGAATATAATTATATTCCGATTTTTATTATAATTTTGTTCATCTACCTATTTGGTGATAGTAAAACCAATATCTAAATAAGGAATTAAAATTATTATTTGATATTAAATTTGTTTTGTTTTAGGATGTAAATGCAGAGGAATTTGACCAGATAATGGAATTCTTGGGCTGGACGCGTTTGGGCCGAACGTCAACCGGACATCACGAATTAATTGACATAGTTGCTGCTCAAGCTTTATCCGAAGAAGAATTCTTAGCTGGAGAGTCTGAACACGTCGACAGACTCGTCCAGTGTGTTGGACATGCCCTCCCTTATTTTTCTGTAAGTGTTATTAATCACTAAATGTGAAGTCTCATTTTTGGTTTTTCCATAATCATAAGTTGAAGTTGATGTTTATACAAATGTTTTTTTGGTAAAAAAAAGTACATTTTTCAAAAAAAAAATAATTTGCAAAAAATAATAAAACAATCCGACTACCAAAAATCACATATATATATGTTTTTTATCCATATGTGAAGAAATAATGACTATTCAATTAAAACATGGGAATGGCAATAAATATTAGACAACATAATATTCTGTTGCGGCCATACTCCTCAAAGGGTTAATAATTCAGTAGAGTGGAGTTTTCATCTATGTGCAAAATATTATATCTCTTTTAGGCAATGTCATCCATTCTGCAATATTTTAATCTTATTTTTGAAAATGTTTTTTAGACGCAAAATGATTCCACAAAATTTGTGTCATACTTCTGCGAGCATGTCTTACCCAAACTGGAAGAGGTACCTAGCCCCAGCGAGGAGAGTGGCGACTCAAAACTTGAACTTTTGAAAAATTTCTCAGAACTGACCCTGAACTGCGGCACTTTAGAAAAGGCTGACACCAATGTTGAGACCGTCTATGATTCCTTAATTGTAAGTCATTTGAATTTTTTTGCAATCGTTCCAAAATATCATTTTCTCCACTTCACTCGATCCTCCGCCCTCCTATGCCAGTTACCGACTTCTAGCACTTGCAGGTCCTGTGACACTCCATCCATCCAACAAAGTTGTGGTCTTCCAACACTTTGTCTTCCCTCAGGGGTTGTAAATGTAAGACATTTTGTTGATGCGTGATATATGTCTGGCACAGTGTAAGGTGTTCAGTTTTAACAAATCCGACAATGTTTGGCTCTCGCCATAGAGGTTATTGATCTCACGTTTGTGCCGACGTCGCCGGATACGATCCTCGCAAACAGATAGCTCTTTGAAGCTAAGCGTCAGTTCTCTCACTCATACGCCAGGCTTTATAGAAAGTGAACTTCGTATTTTGTGATCAACGGGAGGAGTTGAACTGTTTATCCAGTCCATAAAAGCATCTATTATCTGCTTACAATTCTCCTTTTGATTTTCTTTCTCACTCTATTCTGGAAATCAACTAGGGATCCAAGATACGCGAACTCGTCGATCGTTTCGGTAATTTGGCTATCAAGGATAAAGTTATCCATTTTTAGTTTCAGCTTTGTGACTGGCATATATTTTGTTTTTTTTTTTGTTGTATTTACTTTCAATAGAATGTCACTTTCCGTTTATTCCAAGGCCACAAAGGCTTCTATATCCTTCTTTTAATGACATTCTAACCATTTATCAAGAACTTGGAGGAGGTGTATAGGTAATATATATTTCTTTGTTTTTGTACATAATCCTATATGAAGATAAAAAGAAAATGGCCAGTGACAATGATATTTTGAAGTGAGCTGTTAATAAAACATACTGTCATTTCAAACTATAAAGTATTATCTGCTAGTAGTGGCCCTCAGGAATTAGTAATTGCTACTATTCACTCATTATTTTTCAGTATTATATAACAACTGCAATGTCACCTAACGCAATGGTCAAGCCACCAGTAGGGGGCACTAGCTGAGTTCATTTGTATGAAAGATTGAGAAAAACGGATGTGTAATAATAAATTCTTGAACATCGGTGATAAAATTTTCTGTATGAAATTGTCCATAGCGTTAAGTTAAGCAGGTACTTAATTTACACGCCCTGGCTGTTCAAAATTTGCAACAAGACTGGAAAATGTCGACGTCCTAATGTGTCCTAGACTGCTAGTGTCATCCACTTGTCTTAAGCGCCTGCATTTGAAGATTCTGAACTTAACCCGCTTTCACTGAGCGTCTCGTGTGTGAAATTTTTATTTAACCTATTGAAAAATTGTACTGCGACTGAGCTGTGGTCGCGTTCGGTGGCCAAGTGTGCGCTGTAGCTTATCTGTCCAATGGCTCTAACAAATGTATTCCAGCTTGCTGAATGAATCTGTCAGTATTATTATTTAATAATCAATTTAACTAAAAAACACATACTACGTTTTAAATAAATGTTGATAATATCACTCGCATCTTTTTACTTTCATTTTGTGACAAAATTTAATAAAAAACATCCTTTTCAGAAATTCATGCCTCTACCACCTGTGGTTACAGAGAACCTGGAGACGGAGGAAACTATCCCTGTTTTGGAATTCTCACACGTCGAATGCTTATTGTTCGCCTTCCATCAACTCGCAAAGCAAAGTCCTGATTTTCTCACAGTTGACGCGGCTAGACTGAAAGAGTTTCGACTACGTTTGCAATATTTTGCTCGACTTACTCAAGGATATATAAAAAAATTGAAGGAGGCTACCGATGTAAGTATCTCCCTTAATTTATCAAATGCCCTAGAACAGGGATGGCGAACCTTTTTCGCAGGTGGGTCAAATTTGATTAAAAAAAAAAATTAAAAATCATGTCACCGGTCACATATAGGATCCCGGGATTGGGATTAGCTCACCGAGGAATTTGAAATCCTCAATTTGCTATACTTTTTCCCCGGGTTATCTCCAAACCTCGATTTTTTTTAGCTCACCGAGGAATTTGAAAGCCTCGATTTGGTATACAAATATAGCCTGGGTTGTCACAGAAACTCATTTTTTTTTTTTTACCTCACAGGAATTTGAAATCCTCGATTTGCTATACTTTTTCCCAGATTGTCACTGAAACTAGTTTTTCATTATTTCTAAAAGTTCAAGCGGGTCAGATAATTTCTCACGGGTCACACGGTGACCCGCGGGTCCCTGGTTCGCCATCCCTGCTCTAGAAGAAACCGTCATGTACCAGATGGATTTGATAAATAAAATATTACCACTCTAGGTCCGCCGCAACTGTTTTTTGTTTTCGTGTAAGATACTTTTGTGTAGCAATCAATTTGAACTTGTGTAGGTTTGCTATAATGCAATCACAGGTGGCGCAATTGTTGATATATATCCATATTTGGCTTTTGCATTTTAACCCATTTTCCCTGAACTTTGTTAGATAAAATGACCCCTTGATTGTAAAAAATACTTTTGAACAGGTTCAATCCGTTTGATTGAGCAATTTCCACAAAATCAAACACTTCTGATATTGAATAATGTATGTAAGCATGGTAACAAGAAGAGCTAAATGTTCCAAATTGGGTAAAATTTTACAGGAAGTGTTTTGATTATTTTCTCATCGATTGTACCAAATCTCTTCTGTTTCCAGGGAAAAACCAATGAGGAACTGAAATCTGACGAGAATAAAATAAAAATGGTCGCCCTGAAGACAACGTCTAACATCAACACGTTGATAAAAGACCTTTTCCATACTCCTCCCAGCTACAAGAGTGTAGTACATTTATCATTCCAAACAAAGTCTAAAAAATCAACGGTAAGACATGTCTTATAAATCATAGTTATCTATAACTCGTCAACTAAAACATTTTTTCAAAAAATTAGTAAATCATCGATAAACAAGGAACTTTGTTTTCAGACTGAAAGGGAATCATCGAAGCCATCATCGAGGGAGCCGCACCAGTCATCTGGAGAGAAACGACACAAACCGATAACATTTGATCAAGACGAAGCTAACAATAGATCAGCTGAGAAGCGAGCCAGAACTGACCGTGGCAGCAACCAAAAAATGTATGCACCGCCATCGGGGAAATACAGCAACAGATTTGCGGGAAGTACCAATTCTTCTCAAGGAAACGGAAATGGCGCCGCAGGTGGCGGTCGATGGAGACGAGGCGGGGGCGGAGGGAGAAATTTTGGAAGAAATAATTCTAGGAACGGAGGAGGTCCATATAGGAGAAATCAATATTAAATACAATAGCGCAAACTGGTACCATATCACAATAATTGATCTTCCTGTTACAACTCTGCGTGATGATATCAGAGAATCGGTTCGATGACATATATTGTTTTGGACTGTGAAGAACTACGTGCTCTTCGTCAATACAGCTCTTTGTCTGTCTTATTTGAAATTGTGTGAAAGTGTGTTAGATTATTATGAATAGATCTAATCTGTACTCATCTTTTGTTAGGTATAAAAAAATGTCGAGTTAAATACCCACAAATGTCACGCTGCGTCCATCCTTTATTTTCTCCTTAAAATAATCCAACATACCCTGCATTTTTCCCAAGTCACCTTTTCCTTATTTCATTTGTTTGTTTCAGGTGTTCGGATAAAGCTCAGGTGACAGTATTTCCGCAGGGAGACTGATTTTTTGCTTGTAGGGCGTCAAGGGAGCAGATTTGGGAGTTACTTTTACTTGATTGCAAAGCGCTGATAAATATTCTTATGAGACAAAAAAATATAAATATATACCTAGTCGATAAGTATGTCTACTTGACAGATAAACATAGTTCCAATTTATAAAAATCTTTCAGAATAAATAAGACTATAATTAAATGTTTGATTTGTAAGATTTTCTTATCAAAATAGTTTTTAGGGTGTTCACTGTCGAAACTTAGTGGAAAGGCATTATTTGCATTTATTTGATTTACAGTTTTTTTATATATTTAAAAAATACATCGGAAATTTTTCATATCGACATATTGTAATCATAAGCTGTTTTCATATTTTTTTATAGTTATTCGATAAGAAAATATTTAATCTAGGTTTTTGCCAATTTTAAAAAATAATATCAGACTGAAATAATCATTTATAAATATTTTCCTAAATCTTCTAAGCCAAAAAGGTTACTGCCCCTTGACATTCTATATTTTATCTGTATGGCATATTTTTATTTGAACGGTTTTTTTTTTTCATTTTAGGTCACTATCGCATATGATGTCCGGTGGTAAATGAATTTCCTTTATTTTTACAGATGCAGACTGTCTGTGTGATGAGCCGAGCGTTATTGTTATTTTATTATGATATGTACGCTATTTCAGCATAACATTTTCAGACCTTTTTCTTGGATGGCGAGACAGCAAATGTAATACAAAATATTATTTAAAATAATGGTTTTTTTTATAGTGAATCAGTAGGAGTAAAATCGTATTATGTTTCCTTCATTTAGATAGATTTTTATATTTTAAATTATTACCAAATGTTCACAACGGACAAGGAACGGCACAATTTTTCTTTAATTTGAATGCTAACATTTTTTAAGAAAAAATTTGTATTAAAACAACCTCGATTCTTTTTGTGTAGCTGTGCTTTTTATGTTGTATAACAATGGTATATTTCATCATCAAAACGGTCAATTCCGCTTAATTGAGCCTTTTGGATCAAAACATTTATTCCCCTACCAGCGGCGGCCGGTTATAAAAGCCATGTTTATGATTTTTTTTTAGTGAATTTAAGAAGTGTACATAAGAATATGTAAAATATATTAAACAATAATACCTATACACAATACAAATTCTTCAACTAGCAAAATAGTTTATTTCTTCATTGTTTCACTTGAATTTAGTTTCTCGTCTTGTTTTTGTAAGATGCAATTTAACAAAATCAGCACAGGTCTTCAGTGCGGTTTTTCAGCTCCTGTAATTGCAGTCTTGCATAGAATAATGTCAATAATTTTATCACATAGGTATACTCATCAGTATTGTCATGCTACCATCGACCGTAGTATCCATATATATACTAGTTACTCTCAAAGGTCGCAAGTGAACTCTTTAAAACGCAGTGCATACTGGTTTTGAAGAGTCCCAATTTAATCGCACCGTGTCTCAGATAACTGAACTAAATTATGAGATTTGTCCCAATTAAGCGGAATCAACTGTAGTTTGTAAATCCGTGTTTAGGAGTTTGCGGTTAACCTGATGAGTAATTATATGGTTAAAGGACACAACCCCCTCTATTATAATTGTATATTTGATGGAAAATGTTTAAAACAAATATACATTTAATTGATTGGGAGCCATCGTGGAATTGTATATTTTTTTTACAGTGAGCTTTTATTTCATTATTTTTCATTTCAGTTCTTTCTTTCGCCTTGATTTTTTATTGGAGTTTACTTTTTTTATAATCATAATTTCAGATGTATTCGGTTTTGGGCAATCTACACAAGAAGATGTATAAATTGTGTATTTATAAAAAGTATTAAAAAGTTTCAGCTAGTTGCGGGTCTACAGAAAAAAGCAGCCATTGTGTCATTAATACTTAATATTATGTCTTTGTCGACTAGCAATCCTTTTCACCATCCCGACAATACTTTATACTCCATTCTCTATCTAAATAGTTATAATGTTTATGTATTCTCATTGACAGTTAATAAAAAAATTTCAATATAAAAACCATTTATTTTTCATTTGAAAATACCCTTTTGAACTAGATCTTTAATATAATGCTTTTTCACAAAGAATAGACAATTAACTAGATGGTTGCCACAGACGAGATATCTTGTCAAATTTTTCATGCTCAACACGCCAGACGAGTTGCCTCGTCAATAACTAATTAAATTAAGAATTGAAAATTATAGCCGGCGTGCTAGGTACAAACGTAATTTTTTCTACGGCAGTCAAAAGGTTAACACGTTCATTGCCTATTAAAAAATGTCAGCATTGATGCTAAGAAATTCTGATGTTTTTGATACACACTAAAGTAATGACCCGATGTGATGTTCTAGTGTTTTTGCAGATTTATTTTATTTATAACAATTTGGGTAAAAAAATAATTTAAATTTGTAAAAATTACTTTATTTCATACACGGAAATATTTATTTTATTTGAAAATATTTACAGTAATTGTAAATGTGACAGTTAATATATTTTTTTAAATGCAATGAATTTAAGCAATGCTCTGTTTCGCTAATAATGCACAGGCAGTAAAAAATGGAATATTTTGTTGCCCTCCAGTATCCCCATCGCCAAATATATTGTATAAAAAAAATAGCTCAGTTGTAACGGTGTACTTTTTATGCATGGCTTTTATATATGACTTCTTAAAAGATTTATTTTTAACTTTGCATACGAAATCAGTAGTTATCACCAACGTTGTCTCTAAGCTGTGCTCGGGCTTGCCGCTACGCAGCAATTTGAAAGCCCCCGCGCACTCATTCCGGGTTGGCGCGCGCTCCAAGATATTCAATAAATATTTGATTGGACCGCGCAGCTTACCTCTTGGCTTAGGGAGCATTGGTTATCGCTATTTTCGAAATGAACATTTTAAAATTCTGACTACGTTCATCTTTAGATTGAATCAATTAGAAATAAATTTGTCACTTTACTCTGCTCATTATGAATATGATTCACATAACATATTTTCATTTAAGAATCAATTTTCTTTTAGTTATTAAAATAAGTTTCTTTTTCTCTTTGAATTTTTATTTTTTTAAAAAAACAAGAAATTGCCAAGCCAAACAGAAAATTAAACTAAAAATCGATTTTGTTAACAGTAATGTGTAAGTATAACAGAAGTTCTGTATTATCAAAAAACAACAAGGTAAAGTTAATAAAGCACATATTACAAGTTTTATTTTTATTTGACGAATAAGATTCTTAGACAAAAAATCTCAATTATAAAAAACCATACGTAATTTACAATGAATTATTAAGGTGAGTTGATTCCTAGTTAAAAAATAATTTGCAATAAAATGTGTACATCGGGAACTAAAATTTTAAAAGTTCAATTTATACCAGTTATTTCATAATTCTGTTGACATATTATGTACTATCAGTGTTGTACACATGAGTGCTATATAAAATATACTGAAATCATGATCAAGATCCCGTTTTCATCGCCCCTGATGAGTAGTGTACTGCATGTATATTATATCACCTTGGAAAAATCTTAATTTTAAAAAACAAATAAGGCCAACCAGTGCATCATATTTCGTTTCAATTTAAGGCAGTATGATTTTGACGACATTTTCAACCCGTTTTAAATTTGTATGTACACGCAGAATTTAATTGCCACTTCAACCGTGTGACTCTAAAAGTCTGTCCCCGGATAAACTATAAAAGCATCGTTGTTGAGATGAAAGAAAACATAAACTGGTTCGGCAGTGAGTTCAGTCACAATTAAGGGATATTCTGGTAATGCACATCTTTCCAGCTACCATTTAAATAGACAGGCAACCTACTCATTTGTAACTATATTACTAATCTACAAATTAATTCAAGTTCACCATAATGTAGTGACACAATGGACGTTGTGGTCAAACGTGGCAACTATTTGAAACACATTCCTGTCATATTTTGAGTAATATCTTCTCAAATACGTTATCAAAAGTTACTTGATATAAGTTTTATTATAATTTAAGATTTCGACTGAAGGTGCTTGGTGGAATTTCAATATTAAATTTGAATCATTCAAATTATGTACACTCCCACAGATTTTGTCACTAACGACCCGGGTTTCGCCTTTCGGCATCTTCAGGCGTTCAAGCGCACGGATGAACTTGAACTGACGCTTAGTAAATGGATGTTTCGTGTTTATATATTAAATAAATGTATCACTGAGTCTAAAGCCATCGCTGGCAAAAGGATAAGCTCATGGGAATTCCCAAAGATTTGAGTAGTGAGTGGTTTTAAGAATTATATTTATTTGTTTGTCGGCAAAGGTTTTATGATATTATTTATATAGGGTATAGAAGTGGAGAGCCCGGAAGGTTTAATATTTCGTTTAAAATCGGAAGACTGCAGCTGTGCCCTATTAATTTCTAAAATTTCCTGGAAAAAGAGCTTATGACTCCGTATTTGGGTGTAACATTTTTATCCCTTGTTCCTGATTGAACACGTGTCCTTCCGAAATTAAGTGATTAGCAAAAGTGGACGTGTCCTTTTTCAGTCTAAAGGCTGCCATATGCTCTAATACTCTGATGTTTAAAGTCCTCTCTGTTTTGCCGATATAATTTTTTTTACAACAAGAGCATTGTAATCTATAAATTCCAGATTTATTTAGGTAATGTATTTTATCTTTATTGTTAACTAATAATTTGCCTAAAGAGTTTTTACAGTAAAAGGCTGGTCTAACACTATCAGCTAGTTGTTTTTTAATTTTAAGACTTGTATTTCCTAAATAAACGATTCTACGCCAATACCTAGTATGATCTATGTCCTTTGACAATGTACCTTTAAATAACATTTTTTCTGCAAGTTTAGTTTGTTTTTTTGATAAAAGATTGTCTATAAGAGACATATCGTATCCATTGTTGATGGCGATTTGTTTGATGATTTTTAATTCGATATTAAAGTTCTTTTCATTCAAAGGAACACTCACAAGTCTATGAATTTCTGAATGAAAAGCGGCTAGTTTATAAGAAAATGGGTGCATTGAATCCTTATGTATCACGGTATCCGAAAATGTAGGCTTCCGAAATATTTTAAATTCGTGAGAACCGTTTTCAATATTAATATTTAGGTCAAGAAAGTTAATATTCTTGCCTCCGACTTCTAAAGTGAATTTAATATTTTTATCTAATGAATTTATAAAGTTATGAAAGTTAGTTATTTGTCTATCCGTTCCATTAAACAAGCAAATAATATCGGAACCAATAGACTATAGGTTTGGTTTCTGTTTTGTTTCTAAAAATTTTATCTTCTAAATAGTTCATGTACAATTCACCTAACAACGGTGATAGACAGTTCCCCATCGCAAGGCCTTCTGTTTGTTTATAAATTGTATTGTTAAATTGGAAATAATTCTGGCCAACGCAAACATCTAATATATTTAGTAACTCTTTTGTTACTATTGGGTTCAAATCTTTGGGAATTCCCATGAGCTTATCCTTTTGCCAGCGATGGCTTTAGACTCAGTGATACATTTATTTAATATATAAACACGAAACATCCATTTACTAAGCGTCAGTTCAAGTTCATCCGTGCGCTTGAACGCCTGAAGATGCCGAAAGGCAAAACCCGGGTCGTTAGTGACAAAATCTGTGGGAGTGTACATAATTTGAACGATTCAAATTTAAGTTTTATTATATTTAAATAACACAGTGGAACCTTGATCGATCATTCTTATACATAACATTATTTTTATCAATTGTTTTGAGACTTTCCCAGCATTCATCATTTTTGTTCCATTTCAATTTTAAGTAAAACTTATAATTTAGGGTTACCTTTGGGTAAATTTCGATCAATTATTATTCTGTAGTTTTTCAAAGATTGATAAATAATATAAGGTGAGTTAAAATTCTTATATAATATGAAATGTTGCTTATTCATGCGTTTCTTTGGCCATTGCCTGCGCTGCTCAAAAGTCTGAGCATAAGAATGTCCAACAACGATGGGTATATTATTTCATATTACTGCAGATTTTCATACACAAAAGTTCCCAGGTATGTCACTGATCAAGTAAACAGATCTTATTACATCTTATCCACAATTCCGCACATCATTTTATCTAGTTCATACAGAGGATCGGAGCATGATGATTCCTTCTGACTCGTGTCCATATGTTCATACACTTCAGTGGGCAGAAAAATTTTTGAGTCTGATTCGCATTGATCAGGTAAACTTTGTAAAGCATTTTGTAATATATCTTGAACTTTATCTAAATGTTTTTGAAACCTGAAAAAAACAAGTAAATTAATTTAATAACTTGATTAACGAAATCACAAACAAATTAGTCAACCAGATTGAGCTACATAACACGATGATAAATATTTTCTTCAAACATGTTCACTCTCAATATGAAGTATCTCGATTAAAATTATTCTAAGATAATTGATAGATATTCAGTTGTGCAACATCTTTTTTCAGAGGAGAGTGAGGATAGAAGGATGAGATTTGGACAGGACCAGTAGTTAACTAATCACTCTCGCTAGGCCCTCTTTTTAGGATCAGTTGAGTGGAAGGGAATTTAGACATTGCAGGCAATTCATTCCCATGAAGAAAAAATCATTAATAGATTTTCGAAGCGTCAGGTGATTACCATCATTAAGTTAAAAATCATACACAATTATTAACTGTAATATTTTGTGCTACAAATTGCAACACGTGTTTCGCCTATTTAAGAAGCATCATCAGATAGAATACTGTAAGGTTTACGAAAAAAAAATATTTATTTTCCATCATCACTTATGACATCATGCAAATGACTTATCTATCATAATAAGTTGAGTAGAAAAAAAATAGTACAATACAATTTGAAGGAAATTTCGGCAAAAAGTTATGCATCAATAAGAATTACGGTAATTATGTCATACAGTAGCACGTCGACTATTGCGGCGAAAAACTTCACAAACTAAGCTGAAAACAACGCCACGATTTAAAATTATTTTTTGAGGGCTTGATACGAAATATTTCGTATAATTTATCAGTGTTCTTCTTTTTAATGTGTGATTTTAACTCGATTTATCAATGCTTCAATAAATATTTTAAATCGTGGCGTTGTTTTAAACTACTTTGCCGCAATAGTCCATGTGTAAGTAAAGGATAATTTAAAAAGTATGGCGGTGTACAGTGAGAATATGTCATATTTTGGATAATTTATTTATCAGTGTTCTTCGTATTAATGTGTGATTTTAACGCGATCTATCAATGCTTCAATAAATATTTTAAATCGTGGATTTGTTTTCAGCTTAGTTTGTGAAGTTTTTCGCCGCAATAGTCGACGTGCTACTGTATGACATAATTACCAGAATTACCTCATAGCTGTTTCTACTCGTTGTCGTTTTTGAAGCTCCATCATAACTCTTAAAGTTTCACGAGCCTGGTGAGGACGGAATTCATTGAGTAGATGATGAATATGAATAAATAGGAGACTCAAATCTTCAACTTTCTCTGCACGCCTTGGAGAATCCGGACAATGAACCAGAAGGTCAAGGAGATCAAGGAAATTTGCTAATAATGAATGATTAAGTTTTTTCAATTCTCGCCGCCTTTCAAAATGGATTGGGTAAAGCCGGCGGAATCCCTGTAAAATATACAAGCCAACATTGGAAATGGATTGTTATTGTGGTAACAAATCTTGATCGGGAAGCAATTTATAAATAAACATAAAACATCGACGTTAGTGACAAAATCTGTGAGAATGTACATAGTTTAAACGATTCAAATTTAATAAAACATCGAGATTTTCTTTATAGGGAACAAAAAAAAAAGAATATTCATGGGACGTACCTGGCTTTCCAGTGATCTAATGATAGTATCGTCAGCATTAAAAGTATTTCCAAACATAGAATATGTATCATGTATTGGTCGAGGAGGCAAAGGTACTTTATTTCTTCTCACATTTTCGTCTGTGTATACGTTTATATACAGCATAGGTGGCAATGGTAATGAACTGACTTGTGTGGCTTCTGATGAAGACATTTTGTTGTCTCGATCAAACAAATAAAGAAGTGTGAATTTGTGAAAATAATAATTCTTTAGTAGGAGCTAGAAGTAAACGTCATACGTCAAATATTAGATTGTTTATGCATATATTTTAATTACTCTATGGTTTATGCTATGAGAAGAAATTGTTATAATGTTACCAGATTTTGAAAAAGGTTGCACTTATAAAATTTGTTACTGCCACCTACCGTATAGTAGCAAACGCACAAACAAGCGGAATTTGCTTTGTCTTGTCAATAAATTATATGTAGTAATGCTTATTAAAATTGCTTGTAGGGTATTTGATTTGATTTTTTCAATATTTATACTTTTGGGAAGTGATTTTTTATGCCTAAGGCATAAATTTCAATAAATATACAAAATTTATATTAAAAACAGTGAATTTCGTAAATGTTGTAATGATGGGAAGAAAACAATAATATTTACCAAGAATTTGACATACAATTATAACAAAACTTTACTATTCACTAAGTTTTTTTAGTTTACCTGTCCGAAGCACCTGTTTCAGTGAAATTAATAGCCTTTGTCTCTTGACTCATTGCATTCTCCTCTTTTATCTATGGATGCTGCGGGCAGTTTGTGTTTGTTTCTATGTCAAAATTTGATGTGGTGCCGTCTACTTCCGCCCGGTCTGGCATTTCGATTGAGAAAGGAAAGATTTTCAATATTAGATCGAGAGTGATTTGTGTAGGTGTATCGGACACTATGGAATTTTAATAAAACACCGCTTTAATGGTAAGCACTTAACATTTATTATGTTTTGAATTAGTTGTTATAATTCAAATAATGTCTGAGTCAGTTGTCTGTGTACGAATTTTTGATGGCCTATTCGAGATCGGAAATATCTCAGAATAAATTTATTTGTTGACATTGACGTCCCGGAATATTTGTGATATCGTTTGTATTTATTTGAGTGCCGTTTAATTTCAGGCTAATGGAATCTTCACGATGGTCGGCGCCGGCAAAGATGAGAAGGGGGAGGAAATCTTACGACAAGGGATGATGACTAAACGTTCGCAGAATAAGAAGCGATTCACGCCTGTCAATTATAAGCTGCGATGGTTCATCCTGACTAGAAAAGCTCTCACTTATTACGATATGGACGGGGAGGTAAATATTAATCTTAAAAATATTTTTGTATATTTCTTTGGAAAATGTAAACAATATCCCCGAAAAATATGGGAGCTTATTATGACATGTAAATTACTCTTGTATATACACATATTATGCACCTTAATCGAAAAGAGTCTACAATGGATGGAAAGGAAAGGATTTACTTGCTAAAATACTGTTTTATTTAGGCAGCTTTTTTATTTATAGTTTGTTTTTATGAACAATTTATTACATATTTCTCATTTGAAATTTGACTCAAGATTAACTGACAATCAATTAAATTTTGTATATCTTAATTTATGAGAAAATAATCCTAATGGAAGGCAATGTAAAAAATATAAACTGAACCATACAAATTTATTAAAAAAATAAATAATATAATCGGTTTAACATTCACCCTATGAGCATATTATCCATATATTGAACATGGTTGTTTCTATTGCTTTCAATCAATTCTTGTATTATTAATTGTAAATGGATATATATATATATTAAATTATATCTGAAGTTGGTTAATTAACCCTTTGAGGAGTAAGTTAATTTTTACTAAATTTGGTTTTTCTTGTATTTTGATTATTTTTACTATTACTACACACTAAAATAAATATAATTGTTTTTTTAATATGGGTCAATCTGAGAAGAATGTTTTATTTTAAGAATGAAATATTTTTTTCTAAAATTATAAAACGCCCAGTTTTAGGTGTAAGGTAAACTAATTAATTATTACTTTTAAATAATTTTCTAGAAGCCATTACTTCGAATTTGGGCCTAGACCATTCTTTGCTCTCATCTCTGTGCTTGTGGCTTTCTACTGATGTCAATTCCAGTAAGAGAATCAACCTGAAATGGAATTTTACGCTCAATATTTTATGGCTACCAATTTGTCCTTTTTAAAAAATTCTTTTGTTTGATTGAAACAAATCATAAAAATAATGCGTGTCGGAAATCATACATATATATGATTTTATCCATATCTGAAGAAATTATGACAATTCAATAAAAAAATAAATGAGAATGGGAAATAATGGAAGACTAAACAACATTTGAATGCACATATTTGTGGATACTCATCAAAGGGTTAATAAAACTGCGATATCAAACTGGAATCTGCATTGTTCCATTTACTATCTAATGAAGTAAAATAATTATTACTCATCCAGCCTAACTTCATTTTAGAATTTCTACTGAAAACTTTTTCATTGATTTGCAATTTTAATAATCACTAAAAATTTCAAATGAATTAAAAATCTACACTTATAATTGAAGGCTCTGGAAACAAAAACGGCAGTGTTCATGTTTTGCCAAAAATGATTTATGTATTTCATCGCGTATAGCTGGTAATTCCACATTTATGTAGCAGTAAGTTAATTTTTTTTTTAAATTACGTTCTAACATGTATATTTTTACAAAAGTGGCCGTTTACGTAGTCCTGTATAGCAAATACGGCAGTTCTTAAATTTGATTAAAATAGCAATATAATACATACAAGAATATTTAACATTACTTTTTCACTTTTGAATTGATTTGCCAAAATTTTAGAATTATGAAAACTGTCCCCTATATTCCCCAAGCCCTCAATTATAAGAGATCTATCTGAATCATAATTCCTTCTTAATGGAGTCATATATATATAAGATAATGGTTGAGTATTATTTTATGATTATTTAGATTTTTTTGCTTTTGTAAAATATATTAATTGTAAGTTTCACGCAATATCGTAAACAGAAAGTTATATATACAAAATTGGAAGAATAGTATATGAATTTGAACCAATGAAAATAAATTCAAAAAGATACAAGATCAGATTATATAGAAGGAAAAAGTTTCAATGAATTTGGCATACAGGCAATGATGTACGGTGTGCATATGAGTCAAGCTGCCACAAATGGCAACATGACTACACTGAGCAGGTGCCTTCCTGTGTTGTTAAACTTGCAAGAACTCCGCACGGTAGTATGTCAAAAGACCGCAAGAAGTTGATATACTTTATGATTTATATTTTTATCATAAATTTTAGTTTTGCCGTTGTATATAATAATATGCACAAATGGCAATGTTGAAATAAAACTTTTAAGGGGTACAACTAAGGATCCCAACTATTCGTCATCGTCAACAATTCAAATGTAATCGAATATTCAAATAGTTTCTAAAGTATGAAACTATTATTAACACTTTAAGTACTGAAATGTCTAAAATAGGATTGCGAAGCCACAGGAGACATAGAGACCCCAGTATTTACTTTTTCACCAAATCGCTACAGAATACCGTAAAAAATATACATTGCCCTTTATTCATCAGAGTTAAGAAAGATGCGTTTTAGGGTAATGAATGGATTCTTTCGATACTCTGTACACAAATTCTCTGGACAAGAATACTCCTTACACTTATTCTTCCGAACACAGAACCTTCCGTAGACAGAATAATCCCGACACAGAATATTCTGTACATTTAAATATATACATATGTTTATTACACATTCATTTGACAACTGTAAAAAATGTCTTTAATCAAATTTGAAACATATTCATCAAATTTTAATTGCAACAATTGTTTTCCATATTGAAAATTATTTGGGAAAATTGACATTACACATTTCACATTGTAATAGAACAATTATTTTAATATTTAAAAAGATTGAATATACAGAATATTCTGTGTACGGAGTATTTTTATGTCCAGAAGGTTCTGTGTGAGGACGGTTTTTTGTTCAGAAGATTCGGTTTACGGAATATTCTTGTTTGGAGAATTCGTATTCAGAAGAATCACCGAACCGTTCGGATATAGTTCAATATGAATTAATAGTCAACAACAAGTTTGGCTGTATTCTTGTTATATTGGCAGTAGACATTGCAATATCAAAATATTCGGTTATTAAAAATAATGTGAGTGTCAGAAATCATAGATTTATATATTTTTAATCCATACGAGAAGGAATATGAATAGTTGAATACACCGCACGAGCAATGTTCCCGCTAAGCTTTGCACGTATGCGCGCGCACACCTCACAAAATGTGCCCGCACACATTTTTCCATCCCTGCACAAGGCCACACACAGAAATATTGTAAAAATAATTTTGTTTCACCAAATTTTAATATTTGCGCACATTTTTTATTTTGCTGAAAATTTACTGCTCACAGAAGTTGATGGTCCGCACACACAATAGAAAAATTAGAGGGAACGTTGCGCATGAGAATGGCAATTGATATCAGACTACACACCATTTGGACGGACGTACGCGGCAATACTCATCGAAGAGTTAATCATAAGGCACTATTTTTTTCCATTGCTTTCAGTCACACATTGGTCTTTGCAAAAGCTGCATCTATTATCAAATGCACAATCAATTATAATTCCTACTTATTTTGTAAGAATAATAACATTTAACTATTATCACTTAGTTTACGGGTTATTTTCAATATTAGTTTGATATTAATTAAGATGTTTAATCTTTAATTGGAAAAGAAATCTCGTAAACAATTTCAAACTCTGTAAGTCTTTGAAATAACATGTTTTCAATAGAATCGAATCATTTTTTAAAAGTAATTTGAAAGGTATCGACATGTTCATCTGTGCACTTGAATGCACGAAAAAGCCAAAAGGTGACAGCATGTACATATACAAATGCACTAAATTTCAATCATTCAAATTTGATGTTGACATTACATCAAGTACTTTTATTTGAAATCCTAAATTATCTAATTTCTTTATTTAATTATATGGTTTATAATTTAACTTTTGATATTTATTAGGAATTATCAGTGTTGTTGTATTTGTCCGGTATCCCTTATTGACAGCAATGGTCATCCATAGGTGAATTTTTGAAACCAGCCTTCCAGAATTGAAAGTTTTGCAGTAAAATGTCAATTTAGTAAACTTTTCTTGTGATTTACATCATATATATTCAATTTATATCATTTTGAACATTCTCACCTAATGAGTAAGAAATCAAGTATATTTTAAACCGTATTTGACAAACTGTTTTATGTTCCATTAGTGATATTTATTCAGTTAAAAAAAGCTACTACATATTTTTAGCTTTCTTCGTCATTAACCACTCTAA
Source organism: Himalopsyche anomala (assembly GCA_031772345.1). NCBI lineage: Eukaryota > Metazoa > Arthropoda > Insecta > Trichoptera > Rhyacophilidae > Himalopsyche > Himalopsyche anomala. The sequence continues at coordinate 774,935 of CM062827.1, forward strand.
AGCTAACGACCCACCGGTGTGTCGCATACCTACTAACCACACACGCTACCCACCAGTGTGTTGTCATTATTACGACGTCAATAAATATTTTTTAGAGTTTGCATCATTGAAAAAGGGTCCGACTCGAAAGGACTCACAAAATGAATATTAAGTTTTCCTTTATTAGTTTTTAGACAATTGCTAGTTTACAAGACAAAAAACGTTATTTTTTTCTAGCTGTTAACGGGTTAATAAATTTTTAGTTAGTTTAAATTAGTTTTTCTTGTACCTTCTTAACACATTGGTTACGGATGACTCGTATACGAGTCTTTTCGCCGGTCTGACTGGCGCGTTGAAATATATACATCCAATGCGACAAATGTTTTAGATTCTCTACGGAGATGGCGTAACAAATGTTTGATGCATCATTTAAAAAATGAAATATTAAAATATATGCACAAATATTTTTTTATTCGGTGATTTCGGCGATAAAAAATCAGCAGACAGTTAAAATATAAGCAATTGTAGGTTCAAAATAAACTTTTATGTTTTCTAATTTTGTTTTTAAATAAAATAAACAGGAGCACATGTATATTTGGCTTGCTATGTCAAATACCCGATTTTCTATATTAAAAAATACAAAAGTTGAGTATCGCTAATAAAAGCAGGCTAAAATATATAAATAACTATGCAAAAAAGTGTACAACTGGTGTCCAAATATTTTTTTAAAATGCCAAATAGTTTTAAAGTTATACCCTTCTTTCGAAAGTACCTAATTTTTTGCAAACTTTTGCAAAAATGCCCCGATGCGAATGAGTTAATAAAATATTTTTCGTCTGTTTGTATCAAAAAAATGATACTGGTTTGACTCGTTTGAGATAATTTATCTAACTCATTAGCTAATTATTTGATAAACATTTAACTTATTTCAAATCACAGCTGTTAGTGACAGCAATTCACAAAAGTTTGAAACATGTTTTTACTTGATAAGACGATTGTATACATTTTGAATATTGTGATTATTTTAATTGTATGTGTTACTCAATGTTCTCCATTTTCTGATAAATTACATGCAGCTGTAAAGGAATCACTAAGGTTTCAAGGAAGGGAAATTGTTCAGGTAAGTCGTAATAAAAGTGTATTTCATTATCATAATTCAATTATCAATATAATGTATTTATCATTTAATGTATTGAATATTCATGTGTTTTTTTTCTTTGACTATTATTTCCATGGATTCTGAATGCTGTCATTTATTAAAATTTGTTATAATATATTTGACATTACAGCTAATGCTAAATATTTTAATGTTCAAAGATCATACGAAAAAAACTTGATGAGAATTTATTGTCAGTCACTCGAGGTTAACTCAAGGTAAATTGACATCACAAACACACGTCTTAGGTCTCAAGTTTAAATTTGACATTGACTTTATTGGGAATCGAACCCAGACCCGCCTGGCCGCTAGAGCGAACTAGACCACAGCGGACGACATAACAGCGCTATAGTTGTAAACTCCACAGAAAATATTCGCCAACACTGTGTAACACAAAGAGAAAGCAAACAGCAAAACCAATATTCTTAGTTATTTATTTAATTATGTACTTATGATCATTAAAAAAATTAAAAATTATTGCTTTTGTAATGCGAAACACAATCAAAATAGGAAACGTTGGGAATTAGCAAGAAATTTAACCAAGTCACCAAAAATAATACTCGTCTGAACTTACTCACGTCCACTTGAAATATGTCGACACTTAAAGAAATACCATTGAAAATTTCTTAGGTTCTCTTCAATGAAATCCTCCTTTAAACACACATTATTTACAAACACTATAAGTCATATATGGTTCATTCCTAAATCTCCCAATCTAACTCGATTGATTTATGTCTTTAAGATTTCAATAATTTTATACAATTATTTTTTGTTTAAAAAGTACCTTATCAAATATTTAAACCTTCCAATTATCACACAAAAATAATAAAAAAAACATTTTTGTATCTATATGTTAATAGTCGATAAGGTCCGTTTGTAAGTTTGTTTGTTTGTTTGTATGGTCGCGATTTCGCCTTTTCGATGACGTCAAGAAAGATGGCTTCCCATTTATTTTTCGACTTTTTTCTCACATTCCACTGGAGTGAAAAAAATAGTTCAATATATATTAAATTACTCTAAAAATAAGAATATTAGATTATTCTTAAAATTCTAAAATAATATAATTATTTTGTATTACTTTGGAGTATTTTATTACTAGAAAGGATTTTTTTAAGTGTCAGGACTGTCAATATATGTCCAGGGGTCTTCTTCTTCTCCGAAATATATTTGTTTGCATACTTGAAACATTTGAATTATTCTAAAAATTATATTATAAACAATATGAGTACTGCAGGACTGTCGATATTGGATATAGCAGCTCAGCAGGGCAGCTCAATTAAGATTTTTATGAATATATTTTATTATATCCGCTATTTGCATATTTTGTTTTGTAGTTCCGGTGTATTTTAGTTCTTTTAGATATTTGGTTGTTTTTCTAAAAAAATCCAATTAGAAAATTAATTAGCCTTAAATTTTCTGGCTTATTCAATAAATAGGTTTGCAATTTATTTTTCACGCCAGTAAATTTTCTGACTTTTTCAAAATACAACAAAAATCCCCCCCGTTGAGGGCAACTGGCTTACAGTTAGTCAATTTATAAAATCTAAATTTTATGTTAATATTTTTTACGCGTTCGTGGAGTTGCGAGTTTTTCACTTAATGCTGACGATATTTAAAATTTCTTGTTTTAAGATCAGGATTGTAACTTATTTTTTCGTTGAAAACTCCACGAAGCGTAACCAGTATGTTTGAAAATCTGTATTTTTAAATTTTTTAGAAAATGTCTGGATAAACGAAACCGGTTCGAATCTTATAACAATTCGTAAAATAAAATTGGGTAATTCATTTTTTTTCATAATTATTTGTTCTACAAAATCTTCAATTTTTTGGCACTAAAAGAAAAAGCGATATCAAATTTACAAATATATATTTTTTCGTAAATACTTTGTCACAAATAAATGTCAACAAAAATATCGAAGAATTCGCTTTTCCTCTCGTAACACAGAAGTATGTTATGAAAAATGTACGTTTCGGTCGTAAATAATCTTTCGGCAATTTCAACAAAAGTGGAAATTTCACCGATAGGTGTGTCAACACCGAAACTAAAGTGCGTCCACACTAAAGAACATATTTTTTTTATAATTTCTACAACTATCAGTCCTCGTAAAATGAATATTTTTGCTCTTCCTTGTCTCGCGCAAGAAGAGAAAATAGCCGAATAATTGAAGTCAAGTGCATTTTTTTAGTCAAAAAAATAATGTATAAATCAACGAAAATAATACTTTCAAATGTATTTGTATGAATTTTACCAAATACTATTTTTTATTGATTTTGTACCAACTTAGATCATTACCGTATGAAAATATAATAAGTGTAAAAATGGATTGATTGAATTGGCATTTACTTGGTATAAATAATTCCATTGAAATACAGTGAAAAAACTACTACAGAATAGTTCTGATAAAGGCACACGCCGAAATAGCTATCAACAGAAGTTTAAAAAAAGTTGTAGAACTAAATATTTAGCTAATTTTTACTGTTAGTAAAAATGGATTTATATATATTTTTAAACCTGTTTAAAGGTATGGCACTAACAAGAATATTTAAAATGTGTCAATTTCGAATAATAACGAGTGATTCAATCGCATTTTTTCCTAAAAGAGTATGTAAAAAAGAAACAGTTTTTAAAATTGTCAGTCATCACCAGTGGTCCCTCTAAGCTGTGCGCGTATGCGCGCGCACAAAATTTGCCGAGCACGCGCACATGCATTAGAACAGAGCGCACAAAAGTTACGCCAGCTATACCACCACCAGAATAAATTAATTGTCATTATATAGTGTTGTTAATTACTGTCACTATAAAAAATAACCATTTCGTTAAGTAGGTCTAAATACCGTTATGTGGCGCACAATTTTTTTTAATTTCCTCTCAAATTTGCACAGCCAATATATTTTGCGCACATAACCTTCGGAAAATTAGGGGGAACATTGGTCATCGCCTTGTGATCTAAAAATATAACTAGGTTTATATTAACTTTAAACACTATTCACGATATTCTTTGTTGAATTTAAAAAAATTAAAAATATATAAAATAATATAGAATTTAAAAAATATATACTTAAAATAATAGCGCGGCGGGTGCTTTTCGGTCGATTTAAAAAACAGGCTCACTGTTCAATATTATTTACACAAACCAAGTCACAAATGTTTTATTCTAATCAAATACTGAAGGGTTTGGTATGCCTCCAACTAAAATTGATAGTCGTTACTTACGTGTATTTCCATTATTATTGAATCCTCCGTACAATGCCTGAATCAATAAAATACATCGTTATGTAAATATTTTTTCAATATTATTCTATTTTTCACAATTTGCGTGTCATCGTTAACCAGCTGATGTGATGGAAAAATGTTTTTTTTTATTATTACAAACGTGATGGGTAACTTACAGCTAATACCGTTGTACAAATATTTGCTAATATGTATATATATTATGCTTCTCACACATGTCAGTAAATATTAATACAAGTCAACGACATTTATTACTTTTTTATTAATTAAATAAAGATAATATATCAAACTACTATCTATATCCAAGACTGTGGATTTTTATTAGACTCCAATCATTTTAAAACGTAATTATTTTATAGTGACTATATAAATTGAAAAAAAATAATGGTTGACGAAATTACCACTGTGCTCCTGAAAATGGGAATACACATTTTTTATATTTGTAAACGTCGCATGCGGAGTTTATATGATATTAGCTTCGAATAATTGGACTAAGTAAGAATTTAATACATTAGATCAGCGTTTCCCAAACTTTCCACCCGCGACCCAGTTATTTTAATATTTCTCCTTCGTGACCCACTAAATTTGTTATGGCCGTCTATACTACCGGCATATAGGTAAAATAAAACAGTACATTTATGTCCATACAGTATTTATATGTTATAATACAAAATATATAGATTTATGTTAGGAAATTGGCGACCCGTCATTTTGCTTTCTGTGGCCCATCATTTGGGAAACGCTGCATTAGATGTTTTCTTAATTTAGTCACTATATTTTTATTTTATTTAAAGCTTTGTTATACAACCTGTGTTGAAATGCTCCGTTTTGAATCTAAATGCTTTAAATTTTGAAGGAACATCATTGAAAAAAACCTTGCTTTTCGTTAGCTTTTATTTTTTTATAAACATGTATACGTATTTTATTTTATTGAAAAGATTCTGAAAGTGCGTACACGTGTATATCATTGAATAACAAAACTTTCTCCGCGAGTTTCTTAAATTTGATTATCAGCCCCTAATTACCCATAATTAGTTTTAATCACCTCTAATTAAACAATGTACCTACCCAAAGCATCTCTTGGACAAATGTAAGCGGTTTATCTCGGGTCCGGTGCACGCACGTAATCCGATACGCCTAGGTGCGGAGGCGCCTTTAGGCCGTCGATATCCTTCTCAAGGGCGGGGGCGACGCACGCGCAGAGCCTCCGACCGACCCCTCTCCCTCCGTCGAGCATCCCCGAGACCGAAGCCGGCGAGAGCAGCCCCCTCAGTACACGTCCGCGAATTGAGCAAGGTCCACGACGATCTCGTCTGCGGCGCGAATCCAACGGTAATATCCTCGAGTGGGCGTGTGAACTGTCCCGTAATATCCCATCGGAAAGTATCGGGCTCTCAGGCTGTGGGAGGAGGTGTTTCTCTGGCGGAGATCGCCCGAAGTAATTTATTTATTAACCGAACCCCGCGACCGACCGTCCGGCGTCCGCTGATAACTCGGATCGGAAGTATCGAGACACCAGACTCTTGAATCTGCTCCCGCACCGTATAACACGAGGTATGAAAATCAATCAGTCACTCGACTTCTAATTATGCCCGCCGTTTAGTCGCAGAGTAAATTTTTCCCACCGGGAGTGCATCTTTCGAGACAGATAATTGGTCGATCACGTTTTGGTTTTGTTTACAAGGGTGTTTCAGCTGTTTACGACAGAAATTATTTTGCTGTGCATGATATTTAATTTTCAATACAATTCATATATATTTTTTTTAAATTATATTTATTAACTAGGTTCCATATTCATTACCGATAATATGAAATAATTTTACATTTATCGCAGTGAAGCTATCAGAAGTTTAGAAGAATATCAATTACAAAGGTATTGTATTATTTTATTAGTTAAGAAAAGCAATGGAAATAAGACTATTAATATAAGGAGAGGATAACCATACTTTTTATGACTTTTGTGTGGTCGTGTAAAGTTTAACTCATTTAAGATTTCGACTAAAGGCGCTTGGTCCACTCTTATACTATATATCGTAGTAAATATAATCATAAAATTTCTCCGACAAACAAAAATAAATATAATTCTTAAAATTATTCACCATTCAAATCTGTAAGCATTCACCTGGGTTAATCATTTTCGCTAGCAATGGCTTTAAACCTAGTGATACATTTACTTTTTATTTCTTATATAAACACGATAAACTCATTTACTAAGCGTCGGTTCAAGTTCATCCGTGCACCTGAACGCCTGAATATGCCGAAAGGCGAAACCCGGGTCTTCAGTAACAAAACTTGTGTAAATGTACATAATTTGAACGATTCAAATTTAACATTGAAATTCCACCAAGCACCTTCAGTCGAAATCTTAAATTAGATAAAATACTCTTTATACTAATTCTACATTTTTCAAATAAAAAAAATATATTGTCTGTTTATTTCTAAAATCAGAAAAACCGTACCTATCTATACTCCAATAATCCATAAAGAATATGGATACCAATTATTTTATAGATTTTGTATTAGGATAACGATTCAAATTTACACCATTTCTTTATAAGAAAAAAATAGCAAGGGATTTATTTATTGATTGGGCATTTACTTGGTAGAACTCCATTTTAATATGGTAAAATATCAAGGTATTTCAGTTCTACAGTTTTTTAAAAAATTAAAGGTTGATAGCTATTCTCCATTTTCCATCATTCATCTACTCCATTTTAATATGGTAAAATATCAAGGTATTTCAGTTCTACAGTTTTAAAAAAAATTAAAGGTTATAATAGCTATATGGCGAAAGCCGAAATAGCTATCAACCTTTAATTTAAAAAAAAAACTGTAGAACTGAAATACCTTGATATTTTACCATATTAATAGCAAGGGAGTTTGAAACGATTATTTAACTACCGTTTCGTATTATATCGTCCACATAGTTAAGATTAATGTGTAAATACGACGTGTATTCAACTTAATCAGGAAATGAATTAAGCAGGTTATTATGAATTTGGTTAAGATGCATGATTTGTATTTGATTCATAAAAAAGTTCACGTAGTGTTTCTTGAGGCGCGTTATCTACTTTTCATATAAAGTTACATAATTTTCCCACAGTTCTTTGGATCGCTCCCTCAATGTTTAATGCGATGGTAAACATATAATTCGGCAGGTAGTATAATAAAACCGAATTGTTAGTACCCAGGGCCGATCTTGGCAGATTTTTATCTCGGCTTGCGCGTATGCAGAGACGTAAAATTCAATTCCGAATGTGTTCGCCTTACAGCTGGTTTTATAGTAGGCAACTAACTTTACGCAAGATTGATTGCTTTTATATGAGCAGTAAATTATAGGTATGCGACGCTAGTTAAAATCAGATACTATAAATTTATTATGTTTCCCATCTTGGATAATCAAATAAAGCGAGCTGCGCGAATCAACTGTCAAAATGGCACCGGTTTCGTAATTTAACTCGATGATTTATTTAAATTTTATTTACTAGCCGCCCGAATATGTAGTTTGGACGGTTATACTATTATGAATCGTTAATTCAAGATAAAATTCTTGCACATATTTCAAGCAAACTAGTTTTGACTAAACGACAATATTAAAAAAAAAAAAAAAAATGCATCATAAGTTTTCATAAATTTATGTTTGTCAACTTTATTGCAGTTGTATACAAAAAATAGCAATCGACACATTTATAACAGCTGGATAGAAAATAGTACTTGAATAAGATAAATCACACAGAGATAATACCCTCTTAACGAAACGTAAATTCTTTTTTAAAATGCAAGATTACTTGCCATGCTACCCTATTTATTACCTTCGGTATAACTAAATTTGTATTATAATTTTGCCCAGCACAGTTTTTTTTTACCCAAAAATGCACATTCTTATTCAATATATCGTCGATACACATCAAATATGGTCTATGTGACTATGTGTACCCATAGGCACATAGACCATATTTGATGTGCATCGACGATATGGTAAAGATTAATGGTGGCCAAAACTTGTACTGCGTAGCCATTCCTAGTCGGCCGCCTGATGCTTTGAAATGAGAATTCAGTGTGTCTTTTACTGTATATCCATTTTGTTTCGCTTTCACACAAATTATTGCTGGCTTTAAATTACTACTTTTCTAATGATCACTTATCACATACGGTGTTAGAAGACCGCTTCCACTAATTTCAGTAGTAGGTAGTCCTCAGTGGTTACACGATTGGCCACCAATTTCATAAAAACCTATTTTCGCAGCTATTAATTCGTTCAGGCTCGTGAGAAAGTATTTGATAAGGTATGTTAGTATGTAATGATATTTTTATCCTCTTCATTGTTAACTCAAAATGTATTTTTTCACTTGCGATAATAAAAAAATGGGGGTGCTAAATATTCCATGTGGAAATTGCACGGTTCAAAAGTGCAAAAACATCACTTAAAAGCTTTTGACGAGAGTGCACAAATAATGTAGAATCGTTCGTTATTTTTAGTCAAATTTGTTTTCAGTGTCGACCTTCATAAGTAACTTATTTGCCTAGTTGAAATAAACTCGATCTTGCTGTGAGATTTTATTGGACACATGACAATATGTAAAACAGATAACAGCACACAGCGTATTTACACCAATATTTCAGATTGATATATTAACATGCCTGAAACACGGCGACTACAGAAGAATATACGAAAGCTTTGGCTTAAAAAAAACCTCTTATTGCACTCTGACACTGTTTACCGTTGGTGTAATTACTGTTATTTTTTTTGGTGGAGTCAAGTTCTGATGATACCATATATTGAATTTCTTGCCAAAAGCAGTCGTGTTATCACAACCAGCGTTCCCTCTAAGTTGCGCGCGCGCGCTGCCGCGCATCAGTTTGAAAGCCCCCGCGCACTCATTCCGGGTTGGCGCGCACTCAAAGACAACTATTCAATTAATATTTGATAATGAAATTTCCGCACAGCTAACTTCTTGTCTTAGAGGGAAAATATAAATACTAAGTGTTCTGCCTGTTAAATAAAGTCTTAATTAAACACGTGTCATTTGTTATACGTAGATTAGATTTGTATCTATTTAATGACATTTATTCTAGTTACCAACCTAATAAATTGTCTGACATTGCTAATTCAAATGTCTCATGTCGATGTAATCTAACAGCTTTCAAGGTGACAATAGCAACATAATAATATATGTAGTAAATGTGCATACCACAGCGGTACATATTTTCGTAGAGCTTCTGGTAAAACACCATGGGGTAAAACGTAGTCCAGCATTGCCGGTAGATTGATATTATTGACAGTTTCCTAAAGCTGCTTATTATCATACATCGAAATTTATATTTGACAGCACAGGTCATTCATTCTCTATGAGTTACTGTACTCCGCATATATTCTTAAAATCTTTACTGTGTTTGCTATTTTATCACATAATATTTATCATATTATGATTTTGAACCAGAAGAATATCAGCCAAATAAAAATCATACACTATCTCCACCAACAACAATGTTTAAAAAAATAATTTGAAGCATCTCTTGGTACAAGAAGAATTATAATAATGTGTGAATTATAACTATGATAATAGCAAACCATAATAGGCAGAAAATAGTAACCTACAATTTATAAATTTTACAGAAGGTTTTGTAAAATTACTCTCGTACCAAGTTCGGTAAAAGAATTCCTTAAATGCGGTTAGTAAATAGTTAAATATTGTCAATGCTTATCCTGATATTATGCTTACTAGTTTCAATTTTCTAGATCAGCGTTTCTCAACCGGGGTCCACTTGGAACAAACAATAACAAGTCAGAGCGTTAAAATGCACAGGCCCTAAAAATAGGCGAATCAGATACCGTTTTAAATTTTTCAGTTTAAAACGTAATTTACCTTATTGTGTCGATTAAGATATTTTGCCGGTTATGGGTCGATATATTAAATGCACAACTGAAGTTTGGATAAGAAGAACCTACTTTTCTACTTTAGTTTTTGGAAATTTGTTTTTAATGTATAATTAAAATATGTTACTTTGCGCACGTATTGTGTTATGCACAATGACACAACGAGCGTCGTAGCAAATATGTGACTTTTATATTGAAGTGTAATATTTTAAAAATAATTTTACATTGAGAACATTTGTTAGATATTCCTTATTAACATATGTGCACGTTGTGGTTCTTTGTATCGTGTTTAACCCGTTAACAGCTAGAAAAAAATAACGTTTTTTGTCCTATAAGCTAGCAATTATCTAAAAACCAATAAAGGAAATCTTAATATTCATTTTGTGAGTCCTTAAGAGATGTCGGACCCTTTTTCAATGATGCAAACTCTAAAAAATATTTATTGATGTCGTAATAATGAGAACACAGTGGTGGGTGGTTAGTAGGTATGCGACACACCGGTGGGTCGTTAGCTTTAGAGTGGTTAATTACTTAAAATACCATTATTCCAATTCTGGGTAGGATAAATCCATCGTATCAATTACAAACAACCTCCTAGTCGCACAGCTTAGTAATTAAAATAAAATTTAGTGAACAACTCTTAGTTTCAGCTAGTAGGGTGATGGACGTTATTGAAGAAAGAATAAATGCCAAAACCCTTGGAATGCCAACCCTTGGAAACGTAGAAAATTGAAACGACCCCAATTTTTTGTCGTAATATTAATTTTTTAACTTTTCAACCCAAATATTGCAAACGAATGCTTTGCGTGACAGAAATGGGTCAGCAGGTATTCGAAAGATGTCAATAGGCAGCTCAAGCGAGTAATAGAATATGGAGAGAGGGGAAACTAAACTTCCCCTAAATATTTCGGAAAATGTAATAAAAATGCCACGTTACTTATTTACACAGCATACCACACAAGCCTTTTCGAGTGTATACGATTTAATATATATATATATTTAAATACATAATGCGCCCTCTCACTGAAAACAGTTTCACCTGCGGTGATCCTTTAAAAGGGATATTCCATTTAAAATAAATTCCTTTTCACACATTATTAAATGAATAGCGTTTTAAAGATACGAAGCATTTGTTTTTAATGAATATACTTAGTGATCTTCTCTTTACTTTATAACCGTTCTGTTGATTGTCTAATTCAGGGTTTCTCAACGGTGGGCCATGTGGCCCCCCAGGGGGGCACAGAGATTTATTTTTGTTTTGGGGAGCCACAGCACAGATTAAGGGGGCCACGGGTATTAATAAAACGATACAGGGAAGAGCATAATGGCGGACGTCGCGCAGCTATTTTTTGGCATTCTTGATTCGAAAATCTCGGAAGAGCTATAAAAAGGTGGGTTTTTGAAATTATAATTTTCATGAGAAGTCAAAACAATGGTATGGGGGTCACAGAAAAATAACGACACTCAAAAGGGGTCACGCTCTCAAAAAGGTTGAGAAAAACTGGTCTAATTAACCACTCTAAAGCTAACGACCCACCGTGTGTCGCATACCTACATTCACACACGCTACCCACTAGTGTGTTGTCATTATTGCGACGTCAATAAATATTTTTTAGAGTTTGAATCATTGAAAAAGAGTCCGACATCTCTTAAGGACTCACAAAATGAATATTCAGTTTTCCTTTATTAGTTTTTAGGAAATTGCTAGCTTACAGTACAAACAACCTTATTTTTTTCTGGCTGTTAACGGGTTAAAGTAATAATAATTTCGTTTACTTCTGAAAATTGGGAAAATACATCATTTAGTTACTTAGATAACAAGCTCACTCCCAATGTGTATCATTCACATAATAGAGTACATTAGCACAAGTTTTTAAAAAAATATTTAAACTGGTTATTATTCAATCAGTTCTCTTACTTATTGTAGATAGGGTAGCGATGTAAAAGTGGAGTCCGAAACTAGCTTAAAAATTAGCAAATCGCTTTTCCCCGTTTTAATGATCGGTGTGTATTAGAGGTCTGCACGGGCCAAAAATTTACAAAACTACCCGGTCCGAGCCCGAAAAACTCACGCCCGACCCGGCCCGGGCCCGAGTCTAATGCCGCACTTGTTACCCGAACCCGACCCGAAGCACCGAGAAATTTGAAATCCTCGATTTGGTATACTTTTTCCCCAGATTATCTCCGAAAGTCCTTTTTTTTTTTTTTTTAGCTCACCGAGGAATTTGAAATCCTCGATTTGGTATACTTTTTCCCCAGATTATCTCCGAAAGTCCTTTTTTTTTTTTTTTTAGCTCACCGAGGAATTTAAAATCCTCGATTTGGTATACTTTTTCCCCAGATTATCTCCGAAAGTCCTTTTTTTTTTTTAGCTCACCGAGGAATTTGAAATCCTCGATTTGGTATACTTTTTCCCCAGATTATCTCCGAAAGTCCTTTTTTTTTTTTTAGCTCACCGAGGAATTTCAAATCCTCGATTTGGTATACTTCTTCCCCAGATTATCTCCGAAAGTCCTTTTTTTTTTTTTTAGCTCACCGAGGAATTTGAAATCCTCAATTTGGTATATTTTTCCCAACATTATATCCCAAATTCCAAAGCCCGGCCCGGCCCGAGCCCGACTCTCGATTGCGCTTACCCGCCCGAGCCCGGCCCACGGGCCGGGTCGGGTAAGAGCCCGTGGGCCAAGCCCGGGCCCGTGCAGACCTCTAGTGTGTATAGAAGGCGATATAAACATCACATACACTATTATATAAAAACTATTCGTGAGTCGTTAAAAAACAATTATTTGTGACACAAAAATAAAATTAATAATAGATACTACCGATTTGCTTACGTCGAAAGTACATGAAGTTATCCTTGCTCACAGATTATAAAAATCGGAATAGAGAATTCAGTTTTCCACAGTCGATAAAAACGTATATTTTGTGCATGATTTTATTTGTGCTGTTGTGTTGCGACGTTATTTTGATTGTTCAATTTGCATCGCCATGTTTTTTTTTTGCAATCGTTTCTATTCATGAACTGGTCGTTTAATATTTTGCACGCCTGCTTAATCAGTCCAGCAGCAGCAGCCGTTCGCGATATTTAAATAATTGAAATATTTTATGGCTGAGGAAAATAGTCTCATTTCAATTGAAGTGAATGATAACAATTCCGCTGTGCGTCAGTTTGAGAATGAATAATATAGACATGTAATCGTTTAAAAAATGAATATTTAAAAAGTCAATATATTTAATTGATTCGGGTCTCGGCTTTTTTAAGACCCGGAATGCGAAACCCAAAATTCCCAAGTCCTGCAAACCCTTTTGAGACAATTTATTGTTGGGACACAATTTTCAGCTTTTTAACAGCAAAGTATTTTCGTATTTACGAATTTCTTGCTACAGTTTGTTTAAAAAAGAATATTAATACAATCTTAATTTACTGAATTGCCATACTCTTGTTATAACTATTTTATATTAACATAAAACAAAGCTATATGTTATTAAAAATTTGATTAAGTTCTAACAATCGAGTGATGCAAACATCGAGATCAATTGAGCGTAATTTTGCTGGAATTATCTACACTGCTAATTTTTCATTAATATAAAAATATGACTTGACTCTTTTATAATGAAAGTTAATATTGAATTGAAGAATTAACCAGAAAATTTCCTTTCTGATAAAATGAAAAGATTCGTGGAAAAATCGTTTGCCAAAAATACAGTTAATACGTTCTTCTCTTCCAAAGAAAAAGGCAATGACTATTGTAGAAGTTTCATAAATATTTATAAAGTGTGTATTTTTTCAACAGACATAATCCATGAGTATTAGCTTATTTTAGATTACGATTCAGTGGCCTGAAAATTGTTAGAAAAACAAAACAAGGTGTCACAATTCACGGTACGTTCTAACAGTGAAGTATCTTCATCTAAATTCTTCGTAGCCCCATGTGTCACACTTGTAAAAATGTTTATTTCCTTTACACCGTCCCTTTCATGGAGTTCAGATTTCAAGGCGTAAGGTTGAAACCGGGCTTATTAGGGCATCGAGCATCTTGACCTTTCGCGTGGGATGTATATGGGTGTCAGGTGCTTCAGCATGCCTTAATGTCCGGCGTTTGTTTGGTGATGGGAATTCCCTGTTGATCCCAGCTTATGGCTTTGTTTGATTTTCAGTCTGCTAACAAAACTCTTGTTTGTTTATTTTCTATTTAAAAAAATATTCAATTTTATCGCTGTTCGGGAATGTTTGCAAATCGGCATTGCTAACATATGCCAGTGCTATCAAATATTATATTTGTTTACGCATGTGAGTCGCTAAAAAACTGGACAAAAAAACCGAATGTTCAACTATTTGCGTTGTCATAGTTTTTTTTACTTATTTCACTATTTATTCAGTGAGAATCTTCAACAGCTTAAAATTTTCACTCGTTAAGCGAAACCGGTCTTCATTCCACAAAGAGCTATTGACGGTTAACACAGATAATTATTAATTAAAGCACGTTTTCACTTCAATATTAGTTGGAAGGTATCGGTACATTTTGCCATTCACCAGCTGCACAAGATTGTTTCTTGGGTAGAATTTCAAATCTGAATCGGGCAAAAATACGATTTGTAAAAAAATCCCTCACCGTTTCAATCATTATATATATATATTTTTTACCATGTCCGCTCCCAATGTAGAGCATATGGACTCCTAATAGAGTTTATCTCAACAGAAGTGTTTCTAAGAGAACTGCTTGTTACTCAGTTGCTCAACCTCTCTTTTCTCGAAGAGAGTAGGAATAGAAGGAAAGGGCTAGGACAAGACTAGTGGTTAGCTAATCGCTCTCGATACGCCCCGTTCATATGATAGGATGGGGTGGGAGGGGGGAATTCAAGACATCACATACATCCATGCCTTTGAACAGAAATTCATAAATCGATTGAAAAATCAATTTTCATAAAACTGCCCGTACTGGGATTCGAACCCGTGACCTCCGTAGCGGTAGCCAACGACGTTGACCACTCGACCACACAGGCGACAAAATCATTATATTAATACTCTATAATATTAGTGCTTTTATTTGTTTGTCTGTCACTAAAATATGTCGCGTAACGGTAACGGCACTTGTTTTTTTTTATAAAATTCACAAAGCAAGTTAAAATAAATCAAATTGAGAATTATGTTTGGTTCTCCTTTCATCAACTGTAATGTCATGTCGCTGATTTCATGACCGCCTTTTATAATGCAATAATAACGACCAATAAAAAAAATAATCCAGTTTTTTTTTCTTTTATCTTATGTTATAAATAGTGGGTTGTATTAGTGTAAGTAAGGACTTGGAAAACTGAAACTCACTAAAAGATTTCTTCGCATTTCATCAAACAAAGTGGAACTCGTTTGTTGTGTTTTATTTGAAAACACGAAATTAATTAAAAATAAAATTAGCACTCCGCACTTTTTCTTTTCGCTTTGACTCGAGAATTTTTCGTGAGTTGGCTCTTCGGGTTTTGTGTTTCATTTAGCTTCGATGTGAACTTTTAGTGCCAACAGGTGTCGCTGAAAATTATTCCAGCCGTCATCTTGATAGTATTTTTCTCATTCATCATTGCCGTTGCTTTAATTCTATGAAAGAGAAACTTCGCCACCTTTTCAACCTCTCGTTTTGACCTTTTCATCAGTGACAGACAACAAGTTCAGTCATTATTTCAAAATATTACTACTTTAATTTGGATTCGGTGGAGTTTTTTTTTTTTTTGAATAAGTGCGGTATTTATGATTCGAGTTTCAAACTAAAAAACCTTTTATGATTTGATCCGTATGCTTGTTTGTTGTACCAAACCTATCGAAAGGTCAAATCCTAATTGAAAATGCAAAGACGTTTGGAAACGAAAACAATTCAAAGGATTCAAGTATGAATGAATATACATTCATCAAACAACAATATTATTCAAAAGATTAAAAAAATAAAAATGATCGCTAAGTAAATTTTCTACCAGAGATACTCAAACCTTTCGAAAGGAATACTCAAAATAAAACATTTGTTTTTGTGGATGGATCTTGTTTATTCTTCTCGACTTTTTTATTTAGAAATATTTTACGTGTAAGAATTCACTGCGACGTCAAGTAATTTTTACATGGTGTATATTTTTAAATAAACAGGTACACCTTTTCACCGAGCGTACATACACTGTAGGCTAATACGATTGAAACCAATCGTCTTAACTGTAATCCAGTTGCGTACACCTCTATGATATTTGTCATCCAAGACTGACAATACCACGTTTTAACGTTAACCTTTAACGGATTCGGCGGTAACTATGTGGAAAATCGATAATTTCGTCGTTCTTCTTGTGTTACTAGGGTGTGACATGGTTTCGTCTCAGAGATCGCCTCTACTAGATTTTTCAGTCTGAATATACTAATTAAATAGGCGCGTCACATTTAATTACATAAGTGGAGATGTAACAAAGTTATCAACATTAATTTTATATTTACGCTAATCATTTGCTAAATGCCATATCTTGGTATTGTATCCAACATTCGATTTTAAGTTCCATCAAGTCCCACCTGTCTCGATTAAATTATACAAATCGATGTTTAAAAAATACACCTCCAAAGTCGCTATATATATATATTTGTACTGGCTCTAAACATCTTCTACGATTATTTTTATTGATAAAACTTTGTCATTCGATTTGTTAAAATTTCCAATTTATCTCAACCAAATTCCGGTTCACCACAACTGTGACAGAACCTCTCAGCGTAACGAATTTTTGTTTCAACGTTGATTAAAAACATCAGTCCGCAAACAGAAAGCTTTGGTAAATAAATTTAAGATGGCAGCAGTGGCAGCTATTTCTGTCAATTATCGGAAACCTATTCAGTACTTACTTCCAGCAGACTGGATGCCCATTACATCAGACATCGGATGGACAGGAAAAGGTCAAATACGGTTCGCCGTATTTATTCCGAATGGAATGATTGCTCACGGAGAATTTGCGAAATATTGGAATTACTTTTTAGCTTTTAAGTAATGTTTTTATGCTCAACTTTTCATTGAAAATAAAACCAAATATTAGAAAATTGTTCTTTGAAGAAGACACCTTGTTAAATATATATTTTTTAAAAGTTATTTTCTACTTAAATGTTCATAAATTGTGCTTGGGTACTAACACCATCATACATACAGTTACAACGATGAGGTGATGCCAAAATACCTAAATATCATAATTCTATCTAACCATCTAATATATAAAAAAAATATTTTTTTGTTCGTACTTTATGCGTTGCCACACCGCTCATCCGATTGCAATAAAACTTTGACAAACTTTTTGCTTGCACTTCCGGGAAAATTATAGACATATTAAAATTAGCTTACAGTAGGTTTTATATATACAAATCAATGTTTGTATGTCTGCCATACAGTTCATTTTGACAACGTATGCTTGCATTTCCGCGAAGGTTATAGTACAATTAAGTAACAGTAGGTGGCGAGTGTGTCGTGCCATAGAAAATCGGCAGCAAAAGTCAAACAGACAGTAAAAGAAAACATGCACTTCAATAAACACAATTAAAACACAAACACTTTCTTTATTTGAGTGGCATTGCGACGCTTGGCAGGAACCGGCTAGTGTGTTATAAAAACTTATGATTAGAAAAAAATAAGTTCACATCACCAGGGACACCAGGTTGTCTTTGAAATAAATAAATATACGACGTAGATTTACGTGGTATCAGTATTTTTTTTTCGATAATATGATAGAAACGCGTAAACGTAGAAACTAACCCGAGTTTTTCTCACGCCCTAGTAAGCCGTCTGCGACGACGTCTCAGTGATATTAGGGGCTTTACGGCGATAGGGGAATAGAATATAATACGAGGCTATATTTTATACCATTATCTCAGCATCCGATGGAGTCCGTGTTGTAAAAAAGCTTTCTAAAGAAGCTCAGACGCCACCAGTCCAAAGTTAAATGAAATCTGCCAAGTTATGTTTCTACTTCCGTGACAGTTGATGCGCTGCTTGTTATATAATGAGCTTTATCTTACTTAAGTGCTCACAAACATGACAAAAGATATTTTGATAGTCGCATCATATCTTTTATGGTCTTGAACTTTTACTCTTTTGTATTCAGCTTTTTGCACATTTTTCAGTCTCCTTAAATTTATCATTTTTTTATATGTACTACAATAGTAAATTTGTTTCTTTTAATTCAGCGTGTTCATTATCAAAGAAAAATGCTTCGTCGTTAAGCTTATCAATTGAGACATTCTATAGTTTGTTTATCACTCAATGTGAACATTATACGCTTAAATCTTTTTAAATGGTTGATACGTCCCACAAAAAACCGTGTAAAAATGTGCTAGAATTCATAGAAAAAAATGAAGATTAGTCCCCTAAATTTAAAAACTAGTTATTTAAAAAATGTTTTATCCAGTCACATAATTAGTTTACGGTGTTCCAAAAAAAACATGTTCATGTTCTGGCTTACTTGTCGTTATTGCATATGATGGGCTTACATTATTCCGGTGAAATTAAGTTAATTAAATTAAACTTTACAGATAATTATCTAACACCGTTTAATGTGTTTATCCTCACGGTGAACCGTGTGGCATCATAAGATGGCGATTGTTATGATATAACGAATTCAATTGATATAATCAATACAATTATAGGTTTATAAGCGTTGTTTTAATTTATAATTCTTCACTACAGAAGCGGAAAGAGCGAGGTCGCATAGAGTCAGGCTGCGTCCAGGTGGTCGAATCAGCGTCTCTCTCGGGGGCCGGCGTTTCGGTCTCCGAGCCTGAGAGCCCTCAGTATCCCCAGGGATTCCCCTTCCAAGTCGGTTACCGAGCAGAGCACGGCCAGGAGTATACCTTGTACTTGATCGCTGCGAGAGACCAGGATAGGAGCGACTGGATCGCTGCTATCAGAGCCGGTAAGTCAAGTTTTATTACATGCAAAGATTTCTACTGAATAGAGGGAGAAAATCTCAGGGATTGTTTCTTTATTTGTGATTTTCAAACTTCTTTACGTTATAAATAGTTTCTCTAACACTGCACTTATGAAATGTAAAGAATTAATGCGTCGACTTGATTGCACCTTGGGGAACCGCCTTGGGGAAGACATTTAAAAAACACGCATCATAATAATGAAGAAGAGCAAATAGTTTTCAACTCGCAGAAGCTCGTTTAAGCCGCCTGTGTGATCGAGTGGTCAATGTCGTTGGCTTCGGTTACGGAGGTCACGGGTTCGAATCCCAGTACGGACAGCTTTATCAATTGATTTTTCAATCGATCGAAGGCATGTGTGTATGTGATGTCTTGAATTAAATCCACCCACCCATTCCTGTGAACGGGGTGTATCGAGAGCTATTAGCTAACCACTAGTACTGTCCTAGCCCTATCCTTCTATTAATACTCTTTGGAAAAAGAGAGGTTGAGCAACTGAGTAACAAGCAATTCTCGTAGAAACACTCCATTAGGACTATTAGGAGTCCATTTGGTCCACATTGGGTCATGGTTTAACACCTCCATGCCCATGATGCAATCGTAAATAGTTGAGCCATTAAATTATTCAATATTTCTCTTAATATTGTCAATAAGTATTTATCATTTTAGGTATTCTAGCATATATACATTTTTAAAATTATTTTTTGGCTTCTAACTTAGGTTTAAATACTGTCAATAAACAGTGAAACTGAGATGCCATCATGGCAGGGAACGTGATTTTTTAGGATGGCATGTTACGGGTTTTAAAAAAAGCTCTTTCATTATTTGTGAAACTCTTATCATGCACAGTTTAACGAATTCAATCGAGTCTGACAAGTATTTGAAACACTCGTCTTTTAATTTTATTAGTATTCAATGTATTAATTCTACATTTTAATATAATCAGGACCTGTTTGCTCATCACCAGCATTTTCGACACCCTCTGATCCTATTATTAAATGCACGTGAATTGATACAAAAGAGTATTTTTTTTTAGTATTTTTTCACCGTTAAAACTTTTAACGTATTTTCTTTGTGTATTTATTATTTCCGCCCCACGCCAGCTAGATTTCATGCAACATAACAAAAATGATTAACCCAATATTATACCCAATTCCATGACACACAAATTTTCATCCGCAACCGTTTCATAGATTTATCTTCAAATACATTATTTATGATATTAGTTACGCTTAATAATTTTGCCCAGTTCGCTAATATATCAAATTGAAATGTATTATAAATATGCTGTATCCGAGTGGATATTCACAGTGTAAATTAATCTTGTTACTTCACTGGGAATCTCTTCAGCGGTGTTCTTTATCCGAATGATTTGCCGAAATTCCCTCATTCCGCTTCGCCAGCCTTCAAAGGCACCCTCCGATCGCATACTGCCATTTCTGCCCGGTGAAATTATTTCTTTCGATGAAATACAGACGCATTGATCACTGAGGTCCCCTAGTATCGAGTGAAAACATCAGTTCCTTGCTGTGTATAATATGATTCATTGCGTTTTAAAAGGGTTGTAATTGAGTGAGTCATACGCAATACTGGATGCTCTGTCAGACACGCAATCTCTTTTTTGTATTGAAAATCACGGACTATTTTACAGCACTTGAAGTTAATGACTGATTAAATGTTTTTTAAATATACAGTATATGTATTTATTCAAATTATCGTTTTTTTTTTTTTGTAGAAAGATACACAATTTCAAGCACACATTTTACAATATGTTGCTTGGAGCGATAGTGCATTTTAAATCTTTTTTTTTTTTAAATATTTTAAATACTCTTAAGCCCTGATCTAGCTAAATAAATTATGGAATTGTTTAATAAAAACACAATATTCCTTTGTATTCTATTCCACTTTATTTAATATGTCGGGACCGGTTTCGCTCATTGCGAGCATTGTCAACTGATAAGAAATATAATTTAACAATGCTATTTATACAAAAATGAAAAGTTATAAACAACAATTGGCATTGAAAAGAAATTACCAATTACATTAAAAGTGATTCTAAAATAACACAAAATTAAAATGTTTAACACGTCTAACATATAATTAAAAAGTCATCCCAGATTAATAAATTTAGAATGTCGATTGAAAGTAATTACAAACATAATTAAAATTTGGGAAATTTTCGACAAAGTGATAAAATGCTACATTAATTAAGTGGAATATTACGACGAAATATTACGTCGTAATATTAGTTAGTGGCTTACAATATTACGACGAAGACATTCACGATTAAACCAAATATGTTGAGACGCTAAACACTGTTTTAATTTATATTTCTTATAAAGCACAGTAAGTTTAGCCGTACTAGCTTCATTGATCACTTTTAGGGTTTTCACTGTCAATACTTTTTCATTTTTGTATAAATAGCATTGTTAAATTATATTTCTTATCAGCTGAAAATGCTCGCAATGAGCGAAACCGGTCCTGACATTAAATAAAGTGGAATGAAGTACAAAGGAATATTGTGTTTTTATTAATGTAATGCCTTTTCACCAAGTATTGACAGTGAACACCCTAAAAGTGAATAAATAAAATGTTTTTTCGCCACAAATAATTGACAGTTTCATTTATCAGCATTATTGCATTGATTTTTAAAAAAGTATGTCTAAATATTTCTTGCCATGTTTTCAACCTTTCGTACTCTACCCATGTCTTGAAAATAGCGCGGATAGATATCGGCTAACCTTATCATAATATAATATCAATTATAAAGTGCTTACTGCCAATTCTTGGTGAAAAAGCATTATATTAAAAAAAAAACAAAACACTCATTTGCACTAATTTTACATTTTTTTAATATGGTCAGGAACGTTTTCGCTCATGACGAATTACCAATTGTTTGTAAGGGTGTTGCAAACAATTGGTAATTAAATGAATTTTCAGATAAAGAAACAACATATGAATCATTGGTACTAACTAAATTGACTATAATTAACGGTTTATTACATCTTTTAAAAAAATTGAAAACAAAATTAAGTGGCGACTAATCACATTTTTTTTTTGTATAAACATTTTACTTTCATAAATACCACTGTAATATTGTATTCTCTTATCACTTGGTTATGCTCGTTATGAACGAAACCGGTCCTGATCATATTACATAAAACTGCAATGAGTACAAATGAGTATTTTATTCTTTATGTAATATAATGGCTATATTTTATTATTATATATATGTTAAAATCGAGTGAATTTTAAGTTGTTCTATCTTAAGTGAGACTTTCATTATTAATGATAGATTTTCGGGATTTGAATGTCGTCAGAAAAGCATTCCGCTGTAGGGTAGTTAGGAATTAGAGAATAAACGATTTCATCTGGAAACCTTGACATTTTAAATCTCCGCCGGTCATACGTAAGCCGGATGTCATTTCCCTTCCAACCCTTTCGCCCGATAGGCATCCCAAATGGAATCATCCCCGGGGAATTGTTAGCGAAAATTTTTGCCTGCCAATAATAATAATAATAATTTTACTCTGACGAGTTTTCTCTTTGGAATTATTCGATCCAGGGATTTCCTCGATATGTCTTCATTTTCATCGTTGAATATGCTCGTTGTATAAATAAATTATCGCTTCCGTTTGTAATAATAATTGGACAATTTAACATATATATGTAGAATTTATAACCGACAGCGACGCTCGTATAGCGGATTATTGTGCGATGCTTTTATTGTAAAAGCCGTAAATATTATTGATTAAAAAACCGTACAGCAGAGGCTCGATTATCCAAACATAGATTGTTTAAATCAGTGATGCACAAACCGCGACCCTTTTTCGATTTTGTGGCGGCCCTTAAATCTTTTTCTCAAACATGTTTTTTCACGTAAAATATTTATTTAGTAAATTTAAGTAAGCTTTTTCTTCAATGAAGGAGAGTAAATCGGTTCATAGAAACACGCTTACAAATATTATGTTAAATTAAAAAAAAAACTAGTTAAAAAGACCAAGAATGCATTAACTTATGAATTGCGTATAAATGATACATAAATATTTCACAATGAAACTATTTTTAATAACGATAATCCTTTTTTTGCATGGATTATTTATTTTCGAAATAACACGGTCAAAATAATATAATGGAACCTATTACTCATTTATCTAAATTCACTAAATCTTTTTTACACGGTTTTAAGGCTGTTTTACGTGGAACGTACATATGTTCTGTACAAAAAAGGCTTGAGCGTACTTTAAATCATTTTTTTCTTTGCGGCCCGAACCCACGATAATTTGTTTTATGCGGCCCGCTAGAAGGTAAAGGTTGTGCATCACTGGTTTATATGAACATAAATTTTACAATTGTCCTGCTATGCACTTGTTTACAGTAAAATGTCTTCCATCAAAAGTCAAGTCTGTAAAACAAACAATAGATCATCAGGGGGTAATTAAAACACTCAAACGCTTATATCGGAATGAGATAATTCGACGATTATTGATATAGATATACCAGCGTAACTTGACTGCCCACGAGGGCGCCACCATCGCATTATTAACGTTGCGATAGTCAACACGTCCTAGGGCGACAATTTTAGTTCTGAGTTCTGCCACAGTCAAGTTAAAGTGGTACATCTCTAGCCGATGAAAACAGTGAAGAAACTGTTGTCACCTTCTAAAAGAAAACTAATGTTAAAGACTATTGCTTTATGGTGCAGCAAAGAGTTGATTTTTTTAGGTGTTTTAATGAAAAGAAAAAAAAAACCCAACGACGGAATAGAAAGTGACCAGATTAATGACAACAATTTCAATTTGTGCCGAATGCGACGAACAATATGTCACCTTGCAGCTTAATTGCGTTGCGAACAATCATGTATTCCGAGAATTGAAAAATGTGGAGACAATTCAAGAAGAATATCTGCCTCAGTGGAGGTAAGATTAAGAAAACGAAAAGGATATTGCTAAGAAGGAAATATTTTCTTTACTCATTCTGAAACTTTTTACTTTCGCCGTGAAGAGGTTCTAGAGCAAAGAAGAATATAACCCAAGACAATTCAAAAACTTTCCTATGAATGTACCTGTCTTTCTGTATTAATTATGTTTTTTTCGGTTTGTCAAATATTTCGTTATCCGGACTATCTTTTTTCTCGATTAGTCCGAATAATCGAGGCTCTACTGTACATATAATAATTACTTTGAAAACACCTATATGCTTGTAGCCTAAGCAACGCGAAAAATTCTTCGTGTAACTTTTCTAAGATAGGAAGCACTCATGTAATCTCCGTACAGTACATAGGCTTGCTTAAGTATTCCGAATGATGTTGTTCAGACAACAAATAGTGAATTTCTTGTAATGTTTGTTTAAAAAATTAAAACAAGTCGTGGCAATATGAAGCATCTTTATTTTTAAAAAAATATATACAATTTAAATCGCGTCGTCTAAAAAACTAAATATTTGTTGAACAAAAATTTAAAAAATATTCAAAGAGGTATTATTTTTACCTAAACGCACTTATAATATTATATATTAGAACGTTTTTGACAGCTTTTAAAATTCAGTTAATTTTCTATTTTCCAGTATTTTCTTTCATTAAGACAATTTTTAGTATTTGTTATAATAAGCCAGTTTTATTTTGTAAGTAGTATATACAAGTATATTTTGTTTTGTACATAAATTTACAAGAAAAGTAATTGTTATATTTAACCCAGTAAGTTTTATTGTAATTAAATTGCTGTAATTCATTAAAATCGTGGTAAAAAATATATATATCACTAGATAGTTTATGGTTGACTTGGTTACTTTGTAAATGTTCACGATTTTAAAAACATGTCCTAAAAACGTCACATAGAGAAAAATAAACGTTACCGAGCATTAAGATCCTTTCGTTAAATGAGAATTGCCATTATCAATGAAAGATACGTGATAATAATTTTAGGATAAAAATGTCTTCCATTCAATGAATCTTAAATACCGCCCTGTCTACTATCATAGTTTTATTGAAACAGTGCCGATATATGTCATTATCGTTTAAATTAATTGATTCGGTAAAACTTTTCATACTTTAATTTAAGGTCGTCTTGAGGTTATCTTTTTCGCAGTGTATTGAAAGTATTCTACGTGGGATAATTTTGAAGAAAAAAGCTTTCATTTTGTCAATTCTATTTCTGTTAACAGAATAATATATTTTCTCAATGAAACCGACGTTGGTGGCGATCTGTCAGCCGGAACACATTTTGAGTCGAAAAAGTTTGAGACGTGCTATCGTTTAAAGACGTACCAATGGAATAAGATTTTTAGTCGAAATGGTTTATTTTGCTATTTCACCAACATCTGTGACAAGTAGACTATTTTTTAATGTTTCCATCTTCATGTAGGACTTACAGCCCAAAATATTTTTACTTATTTAATGTTTAATAGTATTTTTTGTAAAACTATCAATCATGCGCTAAGCAATAGGAAAATTCTACATATCTTTTTGATTAAATTGGTTTAAATGATCAATAAAAAAAACAAACAAAACAGAACGAATTAAAAAAAAAATTACAGAATCATACCTGTAAGAAATATCGACTCAACGCGTCATTTATCCCTTTTTTCAACCTTAAAATTGTACCTAAAATGAGCTCTAGAGAGGTGAAGTAAGCCAAGTAGTAAATTGGTAAAACATTTATATTGGACTTTTAAGTACAATCACGTCTTTACTTAGTATCTTGATGGATTGCATATTTTTATTTTAGAGATTTTTTTTTTTTTTTGAATCCATGTCCGCTCCCAATGTGGAGCATATGGCCTCCTAATGGAGGTATCTTAACAGATTTTTTTTTCTACGAGAACTGTTTGTTACTCAGTCGCTCAACCTCACTTCTTTCGAAGTGAGTAGGGAAAGAAGGATAAGGCTAGAACAGGACTAGTGGTTGGCTAATCGTTATTCTACGCCCAGTTATTAAAGGATCAGAAGGATTGGAGGAGAGGAAATGATGTGAATTGACATCACAAACACCCAGTCTTCGATCACAACTTTGAATTGAATAATTCTCAAATTCACTGTGATCTGACCGGGAATCGAACCCAGACCTGCGTGATCGGAAGAGTAAGCTCTTACCAACTGGGCCACAGCAGGCGACAATTTTAGAGATATACCACTATTGTATTGTGTATTTATACTGAGCTCATTTTACTTTTATGATACTTTAAGACTTGTATTATTATAACTTATTCAACTCAATCTTTTCAAAAATACCAGTTGGCTCACTTCACCTCTGCGAGGCTCAAATTGAACGTGTCTGTGTCAAAATATGATTCTTTTTAAGTGAGCAATTGCGAATTTCTTTCTGGATACAGGATATCCAATATGAGGATGTCGTCTTCGGCTGTCACTGGTAATAATGTCAACAACTGGCAGTCGGTTATACATTTTTAATACTCATCGATGTGCTGTTAATATTACACACCAGGTATCTTAAACTCTCTCACCAAGTGTACAGCAAATATCCCAATTTTTAGTTTACACCTAGTCGTTTCTTGACCCATCTTATTATTTTTTATCTGTAATTAAAATCATTAAAATCACTTTTAATGTGTTCACTGTAAATTTTTGGTGGAAATTCTTTATATTCAAAAAATAAAATACTCATTTGTACTAATTTAACTTTTATGTTAAATGATCAGGACCGGTTTCGATCATGATGAGGGGAATACAATATTGCAGTGCTATGGTGTAACAAACACTTGGTAATGGATAACTTTAAATTTCATAAAACACTTATCACAGTTTTTTTTACACGAAGCAAACAATTATTATTTTGTTTCATAATATCTGCCACATTAAATAAAATAATAATTTTTCACGAGTTTTTCTTTATAATATAAATCGTCAATTTTTTTTTATTTTCGTTAAAAAATGTCGACGGGCCGCGTGTTTTTCACGGCTGCTGTTTAAGCCAACCTCCTTTGTACGTAAAGCAGGTTGCTAACAGGAAGTCGGGTCCCCTTACAAATGCAGTTTATGCTAATCAGATTAGTCATATGTTAGCAGTGTGTGTCGGCGCGCGTCTTCACTGTCATTTCTCTATCTTGAAAAGAAAACTGATACTTATAAACATAATAAAAAAAACTTTGGGCCAAGCTGGTATCGTTTAGCATGTAAGCACTGTTAATTGATATACATTTTGTACTTCCAAAGTGTATCTTTAAGTTGTTTCCGTCTTCTGGCTATTCTATTAAATTATCATTTATTTATAATAAAAAATATGTTTAATAACTTTGTTATTCCACTTGTGTTACAAAATGTGACATGTTTCGCCTATTTGAGAACCATCATCACACAATAAGATGAGCAAGGTTTAGGAATATACTAAAAAATGATTCTAACTCTTAATGTATAAATTACATCATAAGAGTCGGGGTTTTGTCTTTTTCTACTGACGCAGGGAGGGGGTACGATACAAAGATTGATGGTACTAATTACTTGTTTTGGGTACTGTAAATTATTTTTGAATTAACGGTGATCCGCCTATCTTGAATAAAATGTGATTTACTGACGTTTCATTTATATTAATTACATTATTCATTTCCAAAAAGTCTAAGCTATTCATTCTTAATCCTTTAATATTTACTAGACTAAATATTTATACATTTTTATTTTTATCAAATTCCTATTATTTTTCATTAAATGATTCGGATTTTTTTTTAAAAACAAAACGCTTCTTTAGACATTTTTACGTGTTATTTTATCCTTACATTAATAAGTCTACCTGTCTCCCCAGCATAACCAGCTTGGCAGTCTTAACATGTGAGGCGATAAATTCCGCTCTGAGTTTCCTCAGAGCGATATTCTATCTATCTGTCTACTATTTTAAATTATCTTTAGTATTGTAATAAATATATTTAAAATGGACTTCCACAATTACCACAAATATCGCCAAATCCATCGAAAATGTATGATTTATCTGTTTATATTATGTACGTCTATATTTCGTGTATACCAAAAGTAGATTTTGTTTACTGGTCTACTTAGTCCGAAGAGTCTTCGCAGATGAACCAAACGTGTGCTTTTGTAATAGTAACATAAATAAGCTTCATTGACAAAGTAGCGATCAAAATATAATAAAAACACGGAAAATACACGTATTAATTACTCATCAGTATATGTATTATGGCCAGAAACTAAACGTAAACTACATTGTGCTTCAGGACTGGACTAAGATTTTTAAAATCAATAATTTTCGTTTACGCAACAACGCAAAGCATTTTAAATTGGGACCAGAAAAGCCTTCACCATTCTGTGATTCAATAGTGGCTGGTCAAATAATTTATGTAGCTCGCAAGTTGCAACATCGAAAGAGAGAAAAGAATGTAAGTGTTGATTGAAGTGAGGAACTCGAACCCTGGACAGTGATTTAAAAAAACCCTTGCATGACAAATTTATTCATTCAATTGTATCTACTGGACAAGAGAAGAATGAATTACACAAAACAACCATAGCAATAGGCAATCTGTTATTTGTGTCACGAAATTGTTTCTTTAAAAAATACTGTATATCATTCGGGGTCACAATATTCACTTTTTTAATTTTGTGGTATTTCAGAAGCGAGATTATTATATTTATATTTGAATAAAAAAACATGGTTTTTAAATTGATTGGCGAATTAAATCCACTGAAATACGTCTTATATTTATTACACTAGCCGGTACCCGGCAAGCGTTGCAATGCCACTCAAAGAAAGAAAGTGTTTGTGTCTTAATTGAAGTGCTTTTGGATACACAATATGTTTTCTTTTTCTGTCTGTTTGGCGTTTGCTGCTGATTTTATATGGTACGACACATGCGCCACCTACTGTAAGTTAATTGTACTATGCATATAACCTTCCCGCAAGTGCAAGCAATACGTTGACAAAATGAACGTTATGGCAGACATACAAACATTGATTATTACAAATAAGACCTACTGTAAGTTAATATTTACCAAATAAACCATACGAATAATATATAGAATATTTTTTCGCTGTTTTCGTTAACACGATTTAAAGTGTAGACTGTAGAGTATCTTTCGCATGAATCGAATTATACATTTATTTATTGTTTAAAATTAGAATTATAGTATATGACATAACAGCTGACGCCAATTCGCCATAAACTTGACATATATAAAGACACAAAATATAAAATAAAACTTCATAATACATAAAAATCAACACAAAAAATCAAGAAGTAAAGTAGTAAAATTTCACAAACAGTTCACAAATACTATTACTAAAATGTCCACTTCTCTAGGCAATGAGTTGATCAATCGAACGGCCCTAGTAACTGGTGACTCATACCTCCTAAGCGATGTATAAGTTTTTAGAAATTTAAAATTATACATTTTTTTAAGTGGTGCTCAATACCGGGATTGAACGCCCCGGTTGAAACCGATGTATATTATATTCAATTCCTAATTTTCTTATAAAATTATTTTTAGTTTATTTGTTGTGCATTTAATGATAGTGCATCTTTCGCCACTCTGTGCAAAATTACAGGAAGTCATTATCCAAATAATATCTGACGGAGATTATTTATCAATATGTTCAGCTTAACTAAATGAATAACATTGCCGTGGGAAAAATCGACAAAGGTCACTCGGCAAAATCAAATGTGCTCTTTATCTCAAATTAATATTCATAGACAACATAAAAACGGTGCAGAAAAAAGAGTGAATCATCATAATAGATAATGTGAAACAGATTGGTCACGTGGTGCTGAATTTCAACACTTGTTCAATATAAAATACGTTTTGATAAAATAAGGATATTATCAAACAGGTTTTTTCTATCAGTGAAAAGGATTTTTCAATTGATGGAAGTGCTCACTCTCCGTCAGAAAGCGGTCATGGTTGTTCCACTGTTTTGTACAGAATTTATTTTCAATAAAATATTAATTGTTTTATAATTCTACTGGTCTAACTGAGTGTAGCCCGTATTTTTCATTTTTACAGCCATCTTATGACAACACTTTTTTTTTTACCATGTCAGCTCTCAATGTGAAGCATATGGACTTCTAATGGAGTTTATCTCAACAGAAGTGTTTCTACGAGAACTGCTTGTTACTCAACCTCTCTTTTTCCAAAGAGAGTATGAATAGAAGGAAAGGGCTGGGACAGGACTAGTGGTTAACTAATCGCTCTCGATACGCCCCATTCATAGGATAGGATGAGTGCGAGGGGGGAGTTCAATACATAACATACACCCATGCCTTTGAACAGAAATTTATAAATCGATTGAAAAATCAATTTATAAAACTGCTCGTACTGGGATTCGAACCCGTGACCTTCGTAGCGGTAGCCAACGACGTTGACCACTCGACCACACAGGCTGTCTCCTTACTTAGTCGAAACAAATCTCTCACAATCAATGGATTTTCTGAAATATGCATTTTAATTTAATGCTTATTTTTTTGTGTTACCTATAATAAAAAATATGAGATTTGTTTTGAAAAAATTTGGTGTTCCTAATATCATATTTAAAAAAAAATATTTTGAATTTGTTGTCTTCTCGAAAACCAGTTGTTTTATCTATCGAATATATAGTATTATTCATATTTCGTTTGAATTATTTAATACTGGGTGTTCTGGACAAAGAATTTAAATAAAAATGTATTTATCTACGTAATAAATATTTCAATCACAAGAAGTACGTCCTATTTGTAAATTTTGAAAATAAAAAAAAAACTTGCTACGTAAAGATAAATAACAACCAATCATAAATGATCCAAAGCTTTACAAGTTGACGTTAAGTATGACAGAAAAAAAATACCAAGACATATTATCAGTCTGGGCTCAACCCCGTAAGAGTTCTAGTGACGAAGAGAAAACATAATACGAATATTTATAATGACCTACTCCTCATTGCGATCCAATGACGTCAATTTGACAGTTATGCAGAAAGATGCATTATGTATTAAAACACGTTTAATTTTATTAAAATCATATCATTATATATTACTGGCACATCCAAGACCAATTATCAAAAGTACATTTATAAACCGAGGTCCACTTCTCAATGTTGTTCAATGTTGTTTTAAAGACCAGAATTTGATTCTATGATGAACGTCTGCCAGTTAAAATATATAATTTGCATTATGTAAAGTAAAAGGTAATCTTACAACATAATAATGAAAACACAGTGTAAAATATAAATAATTTCGGTGTCTTGAATATTTTCTATTTTTTAATATTTATTCGACTGAAGTACACACCGTTTGCATTCCATTTTCATAAGGGGTTTTTCTTTATTGTTTTCCTCACTCATAGCCTTTCAGCTTACAGAAAATTTAGTAAGAATATGTATGGGACGATATGATATCTCTATATATATATATATGATATAGAAAGAGATTATATAAAGGCTTAGTTTATACCCACCTTAAATGAAAGATGACAGGAACTGAGAGAAACTCTACATGAAAAACTGTGGTCCTTCTTATCGTGTAACAGAATTAAAGGCAGTACAAAGTCACCTCTTGAAGTGGAGGTCTATTCTAAAAACAATAAGCAATGTGGGATTTTCCACAAGTAAATTAGGAAAAAATATATTGATATTTATTATTGATTACATTAAGGGTTTTAACAACGGCGATGGATTAATAATGGTTTGCTCATTTAAGATGTTTTGTTTATGTCTGGTAATTTCAAGTTGTTCTAGTAAATTTAGTTTTTGACCCTTATGACAAAGATGCAGAACGGTTGGAACTAAACTTAAACTAATGTCATGAGACTCGGTCAAAAAATGATTTGCAAATTGTGAGTCAGATTTGTTATTTTTAAAAGATCTTATGTGTTCTTTAACACGTGTTGATATGCTTCTACCTGTCTGTCCTATGTAATTCGCATTACACGATCCACAGGACATTTTATATATTCCGCTTCTGTCGAGGTTGTTGATTTTATCTTTACTGTTTTTAAGCTGCATTCCTAAATTATTATTAACCTTAAATGCTACGTTAACCGAATGTTTAATTTCATTGTGGATTTTTTCGCTAATTCTTTCTAATATGCTTATGTCACTAAATGTATCCGGATACTTGCGTTTAACACCTTCACACTGAACACAGTATTGACTGTATCCACTTTATACATCTTAGAAAATTTGCCTTAGGTATCACAAAATTCAATTTTTGTGTTTCCAACTGGAAATTCGGATATTTTAATCTTATGGAAAATATGACGAAACTATTGAGCGATTGTTTTTTTGATCCAGTATGTAGTTTCCCGCTTCGATTAAGCGATACGTTAATTTTATTATTATTACAGCATGTTTAACGAAGCCTCTTGATAATCGGACATTACTTAGACCGCCATTAAGGGGTGTGATGTCGGGGTTTGCGATAACTATATTGCCGTTGGTCCGGTATTTTACTTGCGCCTGCCCGGCCGTAAATTTGATCACACGTTTAATTATGTTATTGATTCTGACCATCCCATAATGGTTTTAGTATAACATAAGTTATCATTATTGCGTAAGCATAGGTACATTTCCACTGTGGTTGTTCTATGATAATGTTTACTAAAGCCCATTCATCTTATGCAAATTATCTCTAGGGTTGCCATTTTTTTCGGGAATTTCCGTAAATTAAAAAAAAACCGTAATTATTTTTTATTATAACTCTAAGGTCTATGAAAACTGCCGATTTTGTTACGGACGCGATTTTTATTTTTCAAACAATTTCTTAGCATCTTAGCATAAAAAAAAACTACTATATGTGGAATTGCCAGCTTTACCCGA
Source organism: Himalopsyche anomala (assembly GCA_031772345.1). Lineage (NCBI taxonomy): Eukaryota > Metazoa > Arthropoda > Insecta > Trichoptera > Rhyacophilidae > Himalopsyche > Himalopsyche anomala. The sequence continues at coordinate 807,848 of CM062827.1, forward strand.
TGACTTATCTCACTTAATTTCGACAAAACTTGATAAATGTTGTCTTTTTTTCCGCAGTCGACATATATATTGCAATAATTTAAATATATATATTTGTGAGCAATAGTCATCCCATACATAATAATAATTACTAAAAATTATTGATAAACCTAATTGACAAAATATATACGATTTTATTTTATAGGAACTTTTTACGCGACTGAGAATGCATATCTAATATTCGGGAAAGTCCCGGTAAAATGGCGACAGCTTAAAACAATATTCCATTACTAATAACTGTGATTGCAATCACTTCAAACGGCCAAACGGAATAATTTAATCGGATTCTTAAAAGATTATTTCAGGTATTAATATTTATATTTTATTCTCTTCAGAATATTTAGTGTCGCCCTTAATAATTCCAGAGTTTATTGTATATGTACCTGTATATTTATCTTATCTACCCACTGACATTTTGTTTTTGTAAGAACCTTGAAAACCCTCGGAAAATCCCTTTTCGTTTCGTTTTACTCAACAAAATGTTTACCTTTTGAATCCGTTCTCCCCGAGGAATCGTGAAATTAGGTGGGCTCGTATTATTATTAAAAAGTATTTTTTCAGACAATGTGCTTTGTTTGAACCCGCCCTGAATTTTGCCCAGACAATATTACATTTTCAACACTTTGAACTTCATTAACAATTCTTATCTCGGACCGGTAATAATTAACGTAATTTTGCTGTTTTCGTCGTCGTTATCAACAGTTGTCTTTCCCTTGATGATTCTTAGGTATTTGTGCCCCACTGACATGGTTATGTTTTTATCATATGAAAATATTTCAAAATCGATTTTGTATCTATTAATATCATTTTTTTGTGAATATTTTTTACGATTGCCTACCGCGAAACTAATTGGTATTAACCCTTTATACTCAGGATTTTCTATGTACTTAACCCTTTTAATGCCGGACATCGTCTTTTACAATTTTGTATTGATAAGCATTTTTTAGGAATATAAAAAAAATACTTGTGTTCTCTATGATCTATGGAAATAATATTCGGAGATATTATCTGCATTTTAAAAACATGATACAACAATAAAAAATATTAACGTTGATTAAAGATAATTTAAAACAAATAAAACTAAGTTCCCTTAAAAAAAACATATTAATTAATCTTGAATTTTTTTTATGTAATTAAGTAGTAAAATCTATTAGTAGTCATTGAATGAAAAAAAAATGGATATACATATTTTATTATTTTACAAAGCACCATATTTTTTCGCATATTTGCACGAAAGTGAAAAAGTGAGTTTATCTATAATGTCACGTTACACTGCGAAAAAATTGATATGGGCCGATGGGAAAGATTGATATGCCAGGCCGAAAAATCGGCGCATTTTACGCATCTGTTAAATAACTCACACAATACAAATAAAATTTTAATAGGTATAAATTTGGTATCTGAAGCGCCGGGTCGATTTTTCTCATGGGAAGGGAGGGCCGATTTTTCGACCCTCCCGCATTAAAAGGGTTAATATCTCGTAGTTTTCTCCAGGATCGCTGATAGACGATTATCGATAGTATACTTAGAGTTAAGTGACCACTCGGCTAAACGCCCGGTACTAAAATTGTCATTTTTCAATTCCAAATTCTCCCCATTATTATCTATACAAAATGTATAAAATCACTTGACAGTGTTTAAAGAAAATATTTACATTGCTTATATTAAATATTGACGTGTAGGTTGTACTACATTTTTTTAATTAACCAGATTCAGCACGGGTAGCACTCCCTTTTGCGCCATAACCAATTAACGATATTATTTATCGTCTGCCGGAAGTGTTTCACCCCCCGTTGATCCGTAAATCAGTTGAAGTAGTACAGGGTAGTTTTTTTTTTGAAAGACGTACATTTTATTCGTCCTTTGTTTTACGTGGCTAATGTTCCGGTAGGCCTTAATTTATTCGACCGAGGCCGGTTATGTTTGGTGTCCTTTGATAGCGAGAATTACAGTAGTAATTATAAATGGAAAAAATAACATTGCTATTTGCATAAAGATAAAAAGTCACTTTAAAGAATATTTATTCATTCTTGTTCTTTTAGTACGTATTTAAATTTTAATCGACTAACTTCATTTTTGGAAAGATGTAGCGTTTTAATTTATTTTTTTACTGAGTAACCGTTCCTTTTCCTTATACAGATTTTCTTATTGTGGTGCTTGTGATTTTCTCATATTATTGTCATCATCTGTATCTTAACAGTAAGAGCCTTTTTATAATTATTATAAAGTATTAACATTTTTGTACTAATTCCACATTATTTATTATATATCACGACTGGTTTCGCTCAATGAAAGCATTATCTCAGTTGATAATGTACGGAAGGGGTTGGAAACCCACGGCCCGCAAGGTTCTCTAGATTAAAATATTTGGTTACACACGTCATTACAGTGTAATGACATGTGACCGAAGTGCGGCCTGCACTAATCCCCACGTAAAATATTTGTCACTTTTACAACAAAAGGTTGCCGACCCTTGATGTACGCGATAAACGAATCTACCCCTAATCCATAACTACACATTAAAAAATATATATATAATACCTTTCTTCTCACCTAGAATTGACAGTAAGCACAATCAAAGTTACAATACCTTAATATACATATGTCCAACACTAAGATAAATCATTATGTGGAATTAACAGACGTCCCCTCAGGTATCAATACTAAGGTGTAATATATGTATGTTGAGTAAATGCGGCCAATAAAAGGGCTGACTAATACGTCAAGGGATATAGTTTTGCCTTCAGGGTTGAACCGTGACACTTTATTGGAGTCTATAATGGAGGTCTTCTTTTATTGCGCGTCGTAAGTAGGCCGTTCGACGGATTTAAGGCTAAGCTCCTGAAGCTTACTCCGGAAAATTGAAAATATCCCCGTACATTTATTATCCATTGATTTCATGCGATTTTACTTTCCTTTTTTTATATATTTTATTTTATTACCGTTGATTGTATTTAGGTGCTCTGTAACGTTTTGTTTGTAACCTAAGCTGGCCAATAATACAGTGATTTACTTTGTTATACACCTTTTGAGGTATCTGACAAATAGTATCGCTTTTTCTCTGATACCATCTTAATTAAGACAGCCAAAATTGAATGAAATATTATAAGTCGTGATTTATTCTGCTTCATCTATATACATATAAAAACTTGCGCATATTTCAGATTTACTTTTTAAAAAATACTGCATTTTATATGTAAGATTAAACACTCGGGGGGGGCACAACATATATCAAACGGGCCGTATACGGCACGCTAGCTGGAATGTGTATCCCTGCATTAATCTGTCTTAGCGAAAAGGGATGATATGTGCAAGTCATTGTGGTATTAATGCCTAACCTCAAACTAATATTTTCTATCCATGTTCGCTCCCAAATTAGGGCATATGATCTTCTAATGGAGTTTATCCTATGTGTATCTACAAGAACTGCTTATTAATCAACTGCTCAACCTCTATTTTTTTTAAAGAGAGTAGGGATATAAGGATAGGAAGACAGTACTAGTGGTAAGTTGGTCTCGCTACGCCGGTTTTTAGTAATTGGTAATACATCCTTGCCAATAACCCATTGCCGCACACCGTACTCGCTTGAGTACACCTATTCCAAGCGTGATATGGTGTATTATTTCCTTGTTTATTTCAAAAGTAATAGCCTATTATGAAACTATATGATAGTAGTAAACTGTAAAAAAATACAATTTGGCAAAAATGCGTAGATAAATGTCAATAGTTTTATCATCGAAACATTGGTTTAAAACAAGATGATTTAGGTTAGATATTTGAATTATTTCTTAGTATTAATAATAATACATTGTTAATTGTTTCTCATTATTATGTATACTTAGGCTCTACTTAAACATAATATATTTTTAGTATGACAATATTTTTCATCTACCGTGTGCTATGTTGCATTTTATTGCTTGAGTACAGTGCAATAAAACCCGTCAAAACTGCGCTAGTCTTGTTTTTGATTTTGATGTAGTTCGCGAAAAGTGTAATAATTTAGTTCTTACAAAGACTACAATGGCAACCCATCACGTTTTTATGTGACAAAATAACTATACAAGACTCGATGAAGTCTTTGTATCGATTATGTTCGATGAAAATTGATTTTTCATTTTTTTTTCTCTAGTGTTTGTATTTTCTTATATACTCTCAATAAATAACATAAAAAAATAGTTTTCGCACGTGGTTTTATTTTGGGCGTTAATAGGTTAAACAGAAATCTATAAATCTGTTAAAAATCAATTTATAACATCTGTCCGGAATGGTATTCGAACCCGTGACCTTTGTAACCGAATCCAACGACGATGATCACTCGACTAGCGCAGTCTCAAAAGTTTTTTTTTAAATATCTCGACCAGAGAATTTGTTTTAAAAGAAATACTCATTTTGTCTGTGAAAGAATATTATAAAAACCATGTTAATTATGATTGAATTTTAATTTTACAGCGAATTGATATTTTAGAAGGAGTACGATTAATGTTGTATATATTTTACAATAATTATCGAAGTAATTCCGAAAACACCGAAATAAACTTTTGTATTAAATATATATACACAGTTGTTTTTACGCATTTCTTCTCGTTGATGGCAACTTAACGACCTCGAGCCGATCGATGAGCCCAGAAGAATCTCTCGGCGGGTAACTTTATACGTTAAGCAGAGTTCTATATCTAAACACTTCTCTCCTTACTTGCCTGCCCTTCAACATGCTTTAATTTAATCTCTCAAAAAAGAGTTGCCCCTTTCTTTGATTACTTAATTAGCCTTCATAAAGCCCGCCGCAAACTTTCCTCGCAGCGTATATTTCTTCATTAAGTAAATGAGGAAATTTGATTCTTTTCTTGGTGTAATGCTTTAAGATCCTGATGATAAATTAATTTGAGAGTTTTCTTGGCACTTTATTTTGACTTGATGACAAAGTATTTATATAAACAGCATCCATATTTTGATACCGTAATATAGTCGCGTAACTAATAAAAAAATTGACAATTTTAGAGATTTTAGTCAAGAAATATTCCAAAAGCCTGTATATTGTGTGATGATTTTAGAAATAAGACAGTTATGTTTATTTTTATAATAGTAATTTTGAAGGATGAACAAATTTTATATGAAACAAAAAGTGTTTTTGTGTAGTAAATTTTTTATTAAAATGGTCTAGGACTTTAAATTAACCATTATCTGTTATTTTAATTCATTGGGTGGGATTTTTTCTGTGTTGACACACAAATGACAATACCAATCACAATACTAACGAAAAAACATTAGTTACTTGTGGTCAACGTTCCCTCTGAGCTGCTCGCGTGCGCAACCGCGCAGCAGTTGGGAAGCCACTGCGCACTCGTTCCGAGTTGGCGCGCACTAAAAGACAGTTGTTCAATTAATATTTGATCGGTCCTCGCAGCTAACCTCTTGCATTGCTTGTGGTGTTGAGGATCAACTTCAAATCGTAATAAATTGAATACTGTTATTTGCTAATAATTGATTACTTCTAAGGCTCATAATTAATTGTTTGTATTAACTCGAGTATGACAATGTACTAATATTTTCTATGGATTCGGCGAAAAATTATTCATTTTATCATAGAGGTATTTTTTTAATAAAAAAAACTTTTTTATTTCACAATTGAGACACGTGTTTTGTCTCTCTGAGAAGTATCTACAGAAAAAACTATCATGAGCTTATTTATGAATAAATTCAATTGAAAAAAAAACCCAACCTCCATTTTATAAATTAATGGCTGATTGTTTTCGACGTTAGTCATCGAAACTTAGATCATTGATTGTTATTATTTATTATATATACGTATAATTGACTCAAAAGCAGACTTGTTCATGCAATTCCCACACATGCTGCAAGTATCCGAAAACGTGTAAGATAGGTCAAATTCACGAAATCACGCATTTGAATGAACATGTAAAAACGATTAATCAAAAAACTTATTCACACGAACTTCTTGACCTGCTAAGGGCAAGAATAGTACTTTTAATTAAGTTAACATTTTACGAGTCATATTGCATGCGAGATGAGAGTGACACCGTTTAAGAAGTTTGGTGAAGTAAACGGTCTGCAGCGCAGGACGAAAGTACTCTGGTTGAATTACTAATGTTCCATTGCAAGTTTTCTACTTAACCAGAGAGCTTTTCGTTTAAATTTTATGAAGCAATCATATAAGAATTTTAATATCATTAAAAAATCCAACGGAGAGTATTTAAGTGTCACATTATATTAAATAAAAAACTTAAATTTAATAAATCGGACACAGAAATCCCAATATCTTAATTAAGGGAAAACACCATTGATATGATTAATAGCTTATTCTGCAGAATTGTAACGTCTATATTGTATCACTTTCAAGGTGTTCACTGTCAATACTTGGTGGAAAGACATTATGTTAATAAAAACACAATATTCCTTTGTACTTAGTAATATATTTTCTAGCGGTTTAACCCGTCCTAATTGATCCAACTCATTAGATAATCATTTCTTAATGTAAATGTCATTTGTATTACCATTATCGTTTGTTTGTTTTTCTATCATCCCCTCCCATTTTATTTTGATCTTTATTATAATATATCAGAATAGTTAAATTAAAATCATTTGTACTTAAGCAAACATTTGCGAAAGTAGTTGTCTGAGGATGCCTCTGAAAGAGGCGAAACACGTGTCACATTTTGTAACACAATACGTGGACTAATCAAAGTTATTTTTATTTTATATTGCTTGTTGTACATTTAAATATTAACATCATTATCACCACTTTCTACATATTAATAATTTACGAAGTATTCTAGAAAACAAACTGAACTATCATCCTAGGTCTCTCTCGTCCTCCGAAATCTCTCTAGTGACCGCCTTTTTTTCAATACCGTAACTATACATATGTATGTATTATATAACGGAAAATTTTCCAGATATATAACACATCCTGTTATTGGTAACCATGCTTAAATCCAAGAAACTACAACCCATAAACAATTATCAGAATGTGTTAAGTACGTAACAGCTTTAACCCGTGCCGACCGATGGTTTGACATGAGCCAAGCTACACACAAACTAGTAAAATAAATGACAGCTTTTTTTTTATTAGTTTATGATATCTTCACTGACCTTTTCTATAAAAGTATTGTTTCTTTTATATTGTCGACGAATAAACGCATCAACTATTTCTCAATAAGTTTAATATAGTTGCTCGCGTATTCTGTTTAACCATTCATGTGAGCACTTCCATACTTCCTCCAGGAAATTAAACATTTCCTGGTTGTAAAGAAATGAATCGTAAGCGAAAATAACGGACCCGTCCGTTACTCCGTGAAAGAATCCTTTGCAGTAATTAGTTATCATGAAGTCCTTAATCGCCTCACTCAAGCTCTATATTTGGAGATTAGTTTTTATTATTAAGGAACTATTAGACGTTTTAGTCATTAGTGGCAAGTTGCATACTAATGAGCTATTTTAAACCACTATGGAATAAACACAATCTTTTGAAGTAAATATAATCATAGATAACATTTTCACTATGATTACTCCACCTTAAAATAAATTAAATGATTTATTTCTATACAATAAGTTGAATAATAATAATAGTATTTAAAAGTACATACATGAAATTTATTTCTGCAAAAATCAAGGTTGTAGTCGTGAATAAGGACCGCGACTTCGATTCCGGTATTTACAAATTGTCCGACTCGGATGCAACATTTTGTATGTAACCTATTTTTTTTAACATGTACTTTTAATGTACTCATGTACTAACTTTTTGTATATTTATTCAATTAACACGTTGGATCCCGAAGCCGTGTTTTCACGTGATGCGCTATGCTTTCAAATAGAGCCATAATTGTGGTATTAAGCATTCTTTTTCATAAAAGTCTCAGTATAAACATTATAGCAGATACTCAAATCATTCTAAACCAGTCTTTAAATTATTAATTTTATTAAAAATAGTTACTGATTTTACCAACCAAAATTGAAGGATATCATAAAGAATTTGATGCGTCCATTCGTACTTTTGAAGATCTCATGATGGTGCAGTCTCCGAGTTCATTTTCAATTGTAAATTAAAATATTACATGAAAAAGAATGTCAAAAAGCATTCCTAAAACTATTTTGTTACTAATAGCAACAGCATAAAATAAATAAGTTTAATTGAACCTGCAAGGTGTGCGCCAAGCAAAAAAAGGAGTAAGTATCGGTACATGTGGAAAAATTGTAATAAGGCTTTCCATAGCAGAAAATGCCATAAGTAAGTAAAGAAATATAGACTTTCAAACAAGCGCAAAAAAGTTTCATTTTATTTGACTTTGTGGGTTTGTAATTATAGCACTTTTAGTAAGTAATTAAGAAAGCCGGGCACACGGACTAGATTTACCTGATTTGGGCCGGGGCCGAAAGTGTTATATAAAAATAATCTGAGCTGCCCGTTGTTTTACGAAGCAAAATGCATTACGTGTCTTTTCTATGTTTGCACCAATTCTACAAAATAAAAATTTATGCTGTGTTGTGTAGCGCTCCCTTTATTGCCTTTCATATCGCTTTCACTCGGCTATATTTTTTTCGCCTCCTGGTTATTCATAAGAACAGATGAATGAAGATGATGATCATCGTGTGAAGTTTGATGTTTCTTTTTAATGACATCGCCATTTATCATTATTTCCACTTATCGGTTAATTGTCATATCTTTTATCGAAAATCATTGACAATTAACAATTGGAGCTTTTGTAACATGTCCTCATTGTTCAACATATCCAAAGTCTTTCCACAAACAGCAAAGCAACTGTGTATAGTGTTATAGCTCGCTCTGTCAGCACCAAACTACATACATATTTTTTAAATTGTTATCTATACAAACTTAATATTGTATGTATAAATATTTATATTTTCATCAGATGATAATGCTCGTTATGAGATAAACCGATTCTGATGTTTTTCTAAATAATATGGAATAAGTACAAAAAGTGGTTTATTTAAATAATGCCATTCACAAACGTTGACTGTGATCACATTTAAAAATGAAACCGTATTGATCACAAAAGATAATTTTACGTACTTATTTATATAACCTTTGAGGAACAAATAAATAATTGTTGTGGATTGAAATTGACTGAACTAATTAAACGAAATGTTGTCCCAACTAAGCGATGTTAAATGGTTTAGATTCCCTGGCATGGTTTACGTAATTGTTTCCACATTCACATTCTTGTTTCGCATGTTCAAAAAATCAATATTTGATGGATTACTTTCCTACTTCAAATTGAATGTTTATTTTATACGGCCTTCATTTATATCCGAATCAGTAACGGCGCATGATTTACGGATCTGAAAAGATTCATCCACCGTATAATAAATTTGATTATATTTTTTCTCCGGCGCGGCAATTATTTGCTTACCTGCGGGCTAAGGTGGAGTTGTTGTTTCCAAACACCTCGATTTGCCACTCGACGCGGATGCGAATGTTCTGTGGCACTTATAACAAGTCTGTTGGTTGGTGAAAGATCGCTCCAATTAAGATCTAATAATAACCACTCTATAGTCCTCACACCTTTCTACGGTCTTATTTCCAACGTAAGAAAAATGCTATTTGTTTACCTGTGTTGTATTATGCGCAGGAAAAATGTATATTACATTCGACTCTTTTTTTATACGTAAGATACGTTCCGCAAAAAAACGGGTAAAAAATTGCTAGAATTCATAGAAAAAATTAAGGTTAGTTCTCTGAATTAAAAAAAATAAATATATTAAAGAAAATAAAAACACTGTAACATCGTGTAAAAATGTTAATAATGGAGATACAATTAGTATATTGTACAAAATATTATACATTGAACAAATAATTCGTTAGAAAATAAAATATTTTTTTTTGTAGTGAACCGTGTTATGTCGAGATCGTCTAAAAAAAAGAGTTGAGTTTGTTTAATATTATAAAATCTAGTTCACCGTACACGTGTATTCAAGAAATCGTATTTATTCATAAATAAACCACATTTTTTTACTACCTGCATCCAGATATTTTATCCAAAATCAGTTTATCACGAGCATTATTTACTATGATTGCTAAAATGAATATAGGTACACTATGTTGTAAATAAAAGAAAAATTGGATTCAGTCCAAAGACCGCACTCTATGATCTAGCTAGAAAGTGGTAGGCTCCGCACTATGGTCTAATTTGGTACTTTATGGAATTAAAATATCTAAATTGAATCATTGAAGCTATATTTCCTCCCTCAAACTAATTTTTTTATTCCTCATTTCTGATTTGTCATGTGACCCAGCGCCCGAGCAAGTTTTAATATCTAGTTTGTATAAAAAAAAAATGTAATTGCTCTACAGTTTAATAAAATTATCAGTACCAGTTTCACACATCAGCTAAAAATGCCAACGACGAGTAAAACTGGTCCTGATCATAGGATAAAATTGTGGAATTAGTGAATACACAATGTGTAATGCATGAACACCGACATTTGACAGTTAACCTTTTCAAAATTCTACAACTTGAAAATATTATTTTAAAATGTCTTTTCTCGTACAGTTGACGAGGAATTCTCTTAAAAGTATTTTTGAATCAAAGTTTCTTTAGATGGCGTAGCGACAACGATGACCCAACCTGTCTTAGCCCTATGCTAGCTTCTCCGAAAAACTAAGTGAGTAGCAAGCTGTTTTCCTAGATGAGGTAAGCTCCAACAGGAGTCCATATGTTTCACATTGGAAGCGGATATGGTTTCAAAAAAACGGAGATACCTTCCAATTAAACAATAAACGTTAAGAACAGATCATCTGTCTGTCATTCCAGACTTTCGATGGAAATAATCCAGGGCTTAGTTTGTTAGATGGTACCTTACCTAAGTATCGAAAGAAATGTAGGCCAATTTCGCGTAACATTAGGTTCCATTCGCAAAAGGATAATGTAGGTGAGATAGATCTTATCACTTTATGAAGGTGGCGGAGCTTCCTAATGAAGGTTTTCATTTTCCTCGTTGAGCACGTATTCTGCTATCATCACAGCATCCTTTCTCCTAATGTAATCTAACTAATTTACCCGTTTCCAGCGCCATATTGTTCTTAATTCTCTACAAATTGCTTGCATTGATTGGATAATCAAACTGGTACGTGACAATGATTTATTTGCATATTGTTTTGTTAATTGTTTTTTTATCATACAAAGTTAATTAGGTAGTTGAAAAAAATCAGTGATCACAAAAGGTAAAATTGTGTGAATCGTGTCGAGCTTCAATAAAAAAAAATAACAATTATTAATGTATTTTTGATTAAAATATAATATTCCTGACTGTTAGTTAACCTTAAAGTAATAACGTTTTTAGTTCGAGTTTCAATATAATCTAATGTGAAATATTTTACCTAGTTGTCAAGGTACTACATATCAGATATATTATCTGTTTAAAACTCCAACAATTCTCCATTTTACAGTTTTTGTTTCAATATTTAATTAGCTATAAATGTCAATAAAAACTGAAAAATTAACAAGTTAATGTTAATATTAATGTATTTAATTTTTCAACATTTTAAACGATTTTCAAAAATAAAAAGTCACTGCTTAAGCACGCCACTGCCTAAGCACGCCATGTATTGTCTATATATTTATTTTATTATAGACAATTTTTAATATTTATGATTGACAATAAATACATGAAGAATTTAAAATGAGTGATAGTATAAATGTTGTTTGAATATTATTTCATGAAATATAACCGCCCCCTGTATATACAAGGGGTGCATTGATCCAATGCCACATTGACCGGCCGCCACTGCCACCAAGTATTGACAGTGAATACCTTAGGTGTATCAATCTGTTACTTAACTTAACTTAAAATTTTCCGCTCTGAGAAATTTGAATTATAACCCATAAGGCGTATTTACTAGCCACTATTTGGTGATCTAATACGAACAGTCAGTACAGACAGACGTAATACAATGTGTTCACCAACCTTTGAAAGGTGACGGCACCAAGAGAGGAAATAATTGCGTTGACTGGTAACATAATGAGTACAATAATTCAATTTGCGAACATGGTGTGTAGTGTCGAGGGTCATCGTTACATATTGTTGAAATCGCACTTGTAAGATATCTTGCCCCGGCTGTCTGAGGTCATCGGTAATCGACAGGTGGTGTATATGTATATTGTATGCGCTTCGTTTCCTGAGAGCAGTTTGCCCTCATAATTTTAATTTAGATCTCCCGCGGGTCGTGTCGTGTCTTGTACGGTCTGTCGTGACTTGAGACCAGTTTGCATAGAAAAAACTGACTCGATAATAATATGATTAGATGCCAAACATTAATATGCCGGATACTAAGGTTTTCGCTTTGATGTTTTGCGCTTTTTAAGTACACACTGTTCTTGTAAAACAAGATTTTTAATTGCATTGATTAATTCGTTGAAATGAAACGGTTTTATCTATGTCATAACATCTTGAAATCATGTCGATACTCGATATATTGACTTTATTGAAAAACGCTCTTGTTCTTATCAAAAAACATGTTATTTTATTTGGTGTTGTTATTTGTGTCTGGCCCGCTGCCCTAGTCCAAAATAAAGAAAATCTCCCACCCACCATTTTTATCAATTTATAAGTTAAGAATTAAAATCATTGTCAGTTTGAGTGAGTCTAAAAATTAAAACACATAGCGGAATGAAAGAACTTATGAATTTGTATTCATATTCAATGACGACGTATTGATGAAAAACAATGCAAATTATATTGAAAATGAATATTCAAAAAATAACTGCTTAATTCTAGTCTGCGTATGGCGAGTCCTGATATTTACTCAAAATGTGGAATCATTCCAAAAATTGCTTTTTTTAAATATCACTTTCAGCACGTGTCGGCCAATGATACAAAATAATTCATAGAAAAGTCACTAGCATTGTAGTCACAATGTATTGTATCGTTTTTCCTTTTAGTAAAACGCATTCGGAAAATCTACTTTATTATGTAACGGGCTTTAATGGATATTTCCTCGCCTTCGTTAGTTCATTATATTCAGGATTTACTGTATTTTGATGTATCAATGCCTCGTTTTCCACGTGATATCGTAGTTAACATTTTGGCACTAGATTCCCCATTAAGATGTTTTTTGTTACTCTTTTTTATCTGTAACAGTATTGTATAATTCCATTTTCATGTAGACATGGGGCTCTAGTTGTACGATCGCCTAAGTGTCTTTTGTCGACGAGGACCTACAATGATATTGTAGGTATACTATTGATATGGTTTGATGCGTGAGAGATTCTTGACTACTCTTCCATACTGACTCCTTAACGTTTTTCAATTATAATCAATGCGGTAACTTTCGTATCCTTAAATAGCACGGCTCTTTATCATATCTGATTCTTTACGTTCCCTCAGACTTAATGGTCAATTGATTCATAATAACCTTTCGGCATTAAACTCTAAATATACCGATCTTTTAGAGTTTTAGACACAAATCATTGTTTGCTACTCACACTCTTCGTCTTACAAATAAAACGGTCTATTACTTATAATAGCATCGAGACATTTCTGCAATTAACTTATACCATTTTTTGTCCTCTTCCAAAATAACACGCAATGTGGCAACCTATCCTACTTTATTATACATATATAACTTTGATCTGGTCTTTAATTCAAAAACCTTTCCCAGCTAACATAAATAGGAGTTAACAAAACCATAAAAGCAGTTTCAGTAATGGAATATAATTGCGTGCTTTGTTTTGTTAGTAATTTCCATCTCCGGGTTGTTTTGTACGATCTTCAAGTGATTTCAAATATGATAATTCCCGCATAAAACGATCAGAGAGGTGCTCTTGCCAAAGGCACGGCACGTCCTATCCCTTTACGATGTTAAATTTTCATTATTTTATGTAAAGCCGTATAAAAATGTTTTGTTTTTTTTTTAGCGCTAGGGATTTTTAATTTGCTCTCTTAGGCAACGTCGCTTACCTAGATTAAATCTTTATTGTTATGCTTTTATCTAGTTCGTGAATTCAGAGAGTGTTAATGAATGCTTTTACTTTATTTATTCACTATGAAGCTATTTTGCGGCTCAAATTTAAAAGAAATGTCAATTATTTATTCTGTTATCAGATAACGAAATATATCATTAAGCATTAACTCTCTTCGACCCAGCAATGGTTCGGCAGATTCCAGTTTGACTTTATATTTTATTTATTATTGAATTTGGTTTTCTGTTGCCTTTATTGCAACTGTTCGGTTAACCCAACTCCGTCAATCTTCTGTACAATCGTTGGCTCCCTACACTGTCTACAGTTTCGACAAGTCAGAGTCTAATCTACATTTGTTACATTACATCGACAAGTTAGACGATACTTCTTGTTACTGAGTCGCTTTTTTTTTTTTTAAGAGAGTTGGGATTGAAGGGCTGAGTAATACAAGACTAGCGGTAAGCTTCTCGCTTTCTCTACGGCCGTTTTTAGGATAGGATCGGAGGGAAGATATTTTTGTCATTCATACCTTCGAACAAAAATCCATAAATCGATAAAAAAAATAATTTATGAAATTTCCTGTACAGTGTTTTGAACCCGTGAGTTTGTAGTCGAACCCGTCGACGTTGACCACTTGACCGCAGGCCCTTAAATTCATTGATGCAGAGATTGTTCGAAATGTTGAAATATTGCTTAGAATCTTGTTTATCCATTTCAATCTTACTGCTCAAAAAAAAATCATACCGGAATATAATGTTAAGCCATTTTAGTTTCCTATGTACCTTTGAAAATTTACTTATTCACTTTTAAGGTGTTCACTGTCAATACTTGGTAGAATTGCATTATAATAAAAATAATAAAAGATTTTTAGTATTTTTTCCACATAAAATTTATTTGATCATGACCGGTTTCGCTCCTTACGAGCATTATCAACTGATAAGGAAAATAAATTAAACAGTGCTATTTATACAAGTTAAATTTAAATAAAAAGGTGTAAGCAATTAAGTACTAACAATGAAAATGATTTACAAATTACATTATAATTACACAAAATTAAAATGCTTAACACCATACACATACAATTAATACATCATCAGTAAATATAAGTGGCAAATGATGTCAATTATAAACACAAGTAAAATTTGAGAATTTTTTAAACAAAATGATTTTATTTATTTTAGTAAAGTTATTTACCTAAGTAATGTAGAGTTTCATATAGAGAGTAGAGTGACATATCCAAACCCACGGAGCCATTAAAATGTAAAATCATTTTTTTCATTACTCTGTACCGTCGAAAATTCTAGCAAAACCTAAAAATATATTTTTCATTGTAGATTAAAATAAGTCGTGAATTCACAACCTTTAGTAACGACCATTCAGTTAATTGTTTCGCCTAATATTCTATTTTTAGTCCTTTTCTGACGCGAATTTTAAAAAAATATTTGAACGGCTTACAAAAAGGGCATGCTAAAAAAGTATTCATTAATTTATTATTCAATAACCTCTTGTTTGCCCTGCCTCAGCTTTCAATTCATAATTAACGACTTCTCCTAATGATGTTTTGAATATTTAAAAACGTTTTGTGGAAAATAAAATTTTAATCATTCTTAATAGGTTTTTGACGATTATGTTTGCAATTATGGTAGAAAGCTATTGGACGATAATGGATTTATTTCGACAATTAGTAATTAGTGCTACAGAAAAAAACAAACCTATAATAATTTGAAATATTGATGAAAATTTAGTTAATATTTTTGAATGATGAAACTTGTATCTAAAAGAAAAATTGCATGTCATATTTTTTCACCATACTTTAAATTTAATTAAAATAAAAGGGTGTTCTTAACTTTTATGACCAATCCTTACGTCTCTTGTGAGCCGAACACAAATAATTGGTATCTACGCGCACCTTTTAATATACGTCAAATCCGGTTGCAGTGGTCATATTCTCAAGTTGAAGATATTTTTAGTTGAAAACAGTAGCTCACTATTCGATGAATATTCTAGGCTTTTTTTGTTGTAGTTTAGTGCTTAAATTTCTATCTGTCGATTATTACTACACAAGTTATTCTGCAAAGCTTTTATATCGTATTGCAAAGATGTTCATGATGCAAGTCTTCCGTTTATCTTATCCTCCAAATAACTGTATGATAATTATTAATATTTCAGACCTCCGTAAGACTAAATTTGAATGTTCAAATTATTTACATGGTGTTTCTTTATATATATTTTTTTGTCTTTTTCTAGTTTGCTCCTCAAATCGCTCGTTGAGCCTTCGATTCCACGCTGGTCTGTGGGCTGGCAAGCGCTGGGCGTGCTGCAGAGCCAGCGGTCGCGCGGCAGCCGGCTGCGAAACCAGCAACTCCTGGTGGAAGGTTACCAGTTGCGGGAGCAACAGCGCGGCGACGGACGCCTCACTTCCGGCCGCGGTCTCACTGGCCGTCCTCGTCCAGGACGTTTCGGCAAATTTAGACAACACCAGCGAAACAGGTCAGTTTATCTTTTAACATTATTGGTGATACTTTTCACGATTTGAATAGTGTGCTGGAATATTACTCGTAATTCGGACTTGAAGCCTTTTTCAGTATCGGTACCTATGAACCACATATTTATCTCTTCAGTTTTTAATTCTTCACTTTTTGGTTAATGCTTACCGATTGTAATATGTGGAATATTATAATAATATCTGAGCTTAGACCATGAAACATTTTTTGTACTCATTCCACATGAGACTAGTTTTGCGCATCACAAGAATTAGCAACTTTACTGATCATACTGTTTTATTTTTTAATGTAAATGCTTTTCCACCAAGAATTGAAGTGAACACCATAAAGTAATTTTATTTTATTGACTGAATTAACATTTACTTGCTGGAACTATATTGTAAAAGTGAAAAAAATAACAAAAGCATTTTAGTTCTACGAATAATATTTCATATATAGTTGATAGAATTATTCTGATTAACTCATAATAGGTAATATGTATTTTACATGTTTTTTCATTGGAGGTAATTATTTTTGAAATTGACATTAACACCATAAAAGAGAATTAGAACACATAATATTGAACAAATAACATGTCTCGTCGATAATAATCCAAATTTTATAAATGTGTGCACGTAGATACTCATTTTTTTTTTTACTTTTACGTAAGAGCACCGGCCGCAAATCCTTCTGAGATATACTCTGAACGAATTATATAATAGTTTATCCCTGAGATCGTCTCACGGCGCTTGCTGACGCGGCGTTATATAGAATATGTAGTCGTATATCTTCGTCTGGATGAAAGAACAAGGTCTCTGGCTATAATCCTGTTACGTAATCATGAATCGAAATCTCTACAAAACCATATCTTATCCGTTTGCTATTTTATATACCTACGTTTTGCTTCACTTATATTATATAATGTTGAAACACTTTAAAGTGATTCATGATCTAACGTTAAGTTGAGTAGATGGGCGGTCTTCTCGACTTGGGTACCCAATGCTGTGTCTTGTGGTCGAGCAGTTAACATCATTGACTTGGGTTACGGTTTCGGCTGTGCGGATGTGTTTGTACTCGAATAGATGGATGTTTGTAATGTCTGAAATTCCCCCCTAACCATTTAATCCTTAAATTAAATTATTTTATAGCTTACCACTAGTCCAGTCTTAGCCCTATCATTCTTTCCGTGCTGTCGTCGAAGAAAAGTAGTTATTATAGAAAAAACAACTGTTGCGATACGCTTTATTAGTAGTCTGTATGCTGCTCTTTTATAACCGGCATCGTAAAAAAATGTTTGTACAAATGTTTAATGTACGATAGTATACATATAGAGCAATTAAAAAATATATGTATATATCTCGTTAAGCCACAAAGGTTTGAGTGAAATTTAATTAACTCCTTGTCGACGTCAAAGTTTAATTCATTCAATATGTTAACTATTTCAGTTTCGATAGTTTCCGGAGATTATCGAAAAACTTGAAAATCACTCATTTTTGGACATAATTGTTATTAGGAATTGATTTTTTTTTCTGTCCACGATTCTACGATATTGCTTATTGCGTTCTTTTCAGTCTTATTCTAGCTCAGTGATGGGGAACATGCGGCCTCTTAGCTACTCTGATACTACTTTTTGAAATACATTTTTAGGAATTTTCGCGACATACGCCCGTTGGTTGTTTAAAAATACATCTGATTCAAAGTAATTAATAAAGAAGCCGTCTTAATCGAATTAGTGAAATCTCAATTAAATAAGTAATATTTTATTTGCTATTGTAAATATATGTTGATATGTCGTAAGAAAAATATTGCAATTCGAAACCGGAAAGGTACACGCATCGTGCAAAATTACTTAATTTCGCCGAGAAAATGATTTTTTCGTTGAGAATATGCTCGAAAAACGTATTGGCTGGTATTTTATTAATAACATTACGTTGAATTTTGACGGCCTTCGATAATACTTGTTATTTATCAATCAAATGTTATAAATGATTATAAGAAAGAGTATTTTTACCGAAAATATTATCTATTGTTCCGTCATGTTATTTGAAGCAGACATGTTGATTGGTATTGATATCTTGTTGTTTGTTTCTGTTTATTATTAATGCTTTCGTTAAGTGTTGTTGTTGTTGTTATTGGTCTTATATAATTTCAATAATATTCCAGGAAAATGCTTAATGCTTCGATACGTATTCAGAGGCGTCGACCAAATGGCGAATTAGTCGCTTCGTTCGCTCATAAACTAAACGCGCGTTAATTTCCCCTGCTTACCGAAACATAATAATGATGCGGAATTATCACGCCCTGCGAATGTGTAACACGCTTGTAACCGATACAAACTTTTTGAAGCTAAACTTTGTGCGTTCGCCTTGAAAATTATTACCCCGTACTAAAAACAAGTGAAAAGTTTTCATGCTCTTATCAAAAACATTATTTTAATTAAGTCTAACGTTGACTATAGTGTATTTTTATTTTATTTTACTGTATCCGATTTCCGTGTGGTGAATATGGCCAAGCCCTTCCACGAATTCTACCTCCAATAGCTTTGCTTATACATACCATGCCAGTTGTCTTGAATTATTAATTAAAACACTTAATTTTATTAAAGATGTTTAACTTTATTTTTTATGACATAATTTTATAAAACTGTATTATAATAAATTACTTAATCTAAAAATCAGAATACATAAAAGTATTGACGAGTTAAACTGAGCTATTTATTAGACCTTTCGATTAGAACTGACGTGAAACGAATGAATATTCGTTTTGTCCATCGAAATCTTATTGTTACATTGAAATTCTATGCAATATTCGAGTGCAAGCAAATAGGACAAATTGTAATTATAGCATGTCAGGGGCAATCAACATTACACAGTGAATGATGTTGTGTATACATAACACATAAGATTAGAAAAATTATATTAAAGGCGTGAGTGAATATGATGTCTTCATCCTTTCCACTCCTAACCAATTATATAATGAAATTGACTGTTTAATTACTTTTCTTTTCCTTATCTCGTTTTTATAATATAAATCATCATCCTATTATCATTACCCTCTCCTGAAAAGGTGGTTCGAGCGTCTGAAGTAGACCAGTTGTCGTTACATACCTCAAGAATTGTTCATTTGACGATTCGACCGTTTTTCCTACTCCGGTATTTATCATCAGATGATTTTTTTTACTACTCAATACATAGTTAGTAGTTATAAAAGAATAATCATTTTTTTTTATAGATTATGAGATGTAGCAATTTTTGCTTGAGTTATTATTTGAAAATTGAAATTCACTACGTGATTAATCATAACGCCAGTTAGTCCAGAATGCCTATCAATATCATCGAGCATTGAAATCCACGCTCTACGTGAATGGCAAAATAATAACATACATAATATACGAATACATTTTTTTTTCAGAAAAACACGTCGTTACATTATATTCAATAGGTTACAACAAATAAAAATAAGTAAAAGCGCTATTTTGGTAGTAGAAAGGTAAAATGCTGTTTAAAAAAAAATCTCTGCACATTTTTAATCTGAAGCTATTTCTCAAATAAGTCGAAACACGTTTCACACCTAACAACGAACTCGATGGGATAACTTAAGTTTTCAGTAATAATTTAATATTAAAAATGAATTTCTACAAATAAAATAAACATTGATATTAAAACTGTCTGCCATGATGTAAAAAAAACCGATATTGTTGTACACGAATCGCATTTTAAGATTTGTTATTAAAGGTACAAATTGCTGTTTTTTAGTGCAAAACATTTTAAATAAGATAGACGAATCACCATACTAGAATTAATTTCCATTGAACTTTACCATACCTAATGTAAGCAAGGATAAAACCCCAACGTTTTTTTTTTTTAATTTATTTAGAATATTGTTTTAGTCAATTCGTAAACTTTGCGATGTAATTAATGACGCAAAGAAGCATCATCAGATAAAATTACGTCATGTTTAAAATCGTAATTTTTCAGGAAAGCGTAAATAAGATTTGGCCGTCTCCAAAAACTTTCGACAAAATTTGATGTATCACTATGAAATTTACTTCATATAACATTAAATTTGATTACTTTTTCATTTCACTGTTACAAAAAAATTACACTTATTTGAACTGTTTAAAAAAGGGTCCGAAATTGGATTCCCTAATTACTGTCTTGTGTTGTTGAATTTCTTGTTATTAGAAAATCGGTTTCCGTTTTTCTGTGTCTGGGAATATAGTATTAGTTTTTTAGTGGACCGTACTATTTGAAAATTTGGGTAAAAAAAGAATTGAGTGTAGTAATATTTTTAGAAAATAAATGCGAGATATATATACCATTCGCACAAATCAACTGACTGTAGCTTAAAATACATAAAAAGGTAGTTGAAACCTTTTCAAAGTAAGGTCACGACAAATCCCACTCATTTCAGATAAAACCTCCAAGCGTAAACACTCGCGGGGGAATAGAATAGCTCGCGCGGATACATTTACAGCGAGTGGGGAAGCAAAAAATTGCACGGGATCGTCCTCCATTATTCATTCGCACCGCATTTAACACTCTGCCTCTTTACATATAAAAGAAAATCTCGCATCCGATCCCTTACGACATTACCAATATAAACTTTCAAGGGATTCTCTTTCGGCTGGCATATTGAGATTTATCATTGTGCTTCGGTTTGATTCGCACTCAGGGTTGTCATAATAAACAATCCTTTGATAATTATATGTCACTGGTAAAAGATACACATATATTTTTCTCAGCAAGTGAGATAGCACATGATACCGTTTACGTGAACATTGTCACAGCGACAACACTTGGCGGCTAATAACGTTATTAAGAAATTTGCAGTATCATACGGAGAGCTCGACTCATAAAGTCTTCGATTATATATTCGAGTAGGGCATCCAATCCAGGACCCTTTTTTTTAATCATGTGATCCCGTCAAATAAAATCGAGATTCTTTTTGGGTGATTTAAAGATTTCCAATTTTTAAAACCCAGCAATATATGGAATGCCCAGAATGAAACGACGCGAAACCTTACTTTAGCACTTCCAAGATTTCCGATTTCAAAAAAACGGAATTTGCAGAATTGCCAAAATGAAAAAAAAAAACTTTTTTTAGGTCGCGCAAATTTCTTGTCCATTTTCAAAACTTTTCCAGAATTTCGCACTTCTTGTTCTCAATCCCGAAATCACGGGATTAGAAGCCCCAATTAAGAGCTGGCCCTGGCTAAATAATTGGGCTTACGGGCCGCATGTGGCCAGATCTGTTCATTTGTTCGGCTCACTATACAATCAAGAAAATAATCTTTTTATGGTAATTTTCCCCTTTCACAAATATAAATTATGTACACATGAGAATAAAATGTTATTTGCGACGCATTTCTTATCATGTGGCCCTTCAGCAAAAGGTTTGTCCAGGCCTGATTCTATGTCCAATGAATTTTCTGCATACTTAAGTGCACACTACCGAATCTTGTGGAGTAACTCCAGTAACTAACTGTAGATACTCTTAACGTTTGCTACGTGATTGTACGATTGTATACGATGGAAAAGCAGTACTGGGCGGAGGAAGGGAAGGAAATCTTAAATGATATTAAATTACCTTATCGCCCTTACTTATTATAAAAGTATGTCGTTTGAAAAAATAAATATATAATTTGATTGTTATCAGTTGTTGGCCCTAAATTTGGTTGCAAAGCTTAATTTGCGTACTCTGTTTCCCCGGTGTAACGAATAAGCGAATGATCACGTCTACTTGGAGTGAATGTAACGAGTTTTGACTATCGCATTACTTTTTGCCTCCTATTCCGTCCCGTTTCGCCTGGGTATTATGATCTTTTTGGTATGTTCTCGCCTACTTGGCGCGTTAGCTGTTGCCACTTTTACACTGACTACTTCGTAGTGATGAATTATATCTGCAGGCGGTAGCGCGCATACCATCTGTGACTGTTTTTTTCAAACATCAGTTGAGTTGGTATTTACTTGGTAAAACTCCATCCAACTGTGGTGAAACATTGCAAAATATTTCGTTCGACAATGGTCATTAGATATTATTAAAACCTATTCCGGCATCACACCATCATACATGTATAATAGCAATATAGTCGAAAACTAGTTAGGAAGCATGCCAACTAAGTTTTGAGTAGTGTGATAGTTTCTGAAAGACTGCTTTCAATTTTTTGAATGCGTTTAACGCTGCTGTTACGGTCACAGCTAGAGCCTCCAATCCCAAGATCCCTACCAATTTTGTGATCCCGGAATTGTACTAAATCCCGAGATTCACGTGAAAATTCCTTTAATCCGCTAAAAAATAATTTAGCGCCGGAGTCACAGGCAATCGTAACGTTTAGCCCGGATCCCGAAATAATTGTGAATCATGAAATTTCGAGATAAAACTGTTTCTACATTCTTTACGTTTGTTGATTAGTACCACTCTGAAGTAACCGTGCTAGTTACAATTTCATAATATATTGACTGAGTTAGCATTTACTTGGTAGAACTCCATTGTAATAGGGTGAAAAAAATATCGAAGTATTTTAGTTTTACAAAAAAATGTATGTTCTGGCATTAATCATAGCCTAGGTATATAAAATACTTCAATATTTTTTCATCTTTTTATAACAATTTTAATTCGTCCCTGCAAATTGTTTTACATCGTCAAAGCGAAAGTACACACTGGTTGTACAATGCATATTCCTGCATTTTCACTGTACTGACTTATAACAATATTGTTTTAATTTAAGATTTCGACTGAAGGTGCTCGGTGGAATTTCAATATTAAATTTGAATCGTTCAAATTATGTACACTCCTACAGATTTTGTCACTAACGACCCGGGCTTCGCCTTTCGGCATCTTCAGGCGTTCAAGTGCACGGATGAACTTGAACTGACGCTTAGTAAATGAATGTTTCGTGTTTATATAATAAATAAATGTATCACTGAGTCTAAAGCCATTGCTGGCGAAAAGGATAAGCTCATGGGAATGCCCAAAGATTTGAGTAGTGAGTGGTTTTAAGAATTATATTTATTTGTTTGTCGGAAAAGGTTTTATGACTATATTTATATAGGGTACAGAAGTGGCGACCTCGGCATATGCAATATTTCATTTAAAATCGGAAGGCGATGCAGTTGTGCTCTGTCAAACTCATTCAAAACTCAATACAAACAAAGGATTAGATTAAAATGATTTTATTATTAGATATCATATTCGACTATTTTCAATTTATAAACGGCTTGAAGCAAATTCTTATTTAGATGTTACATAATGATTTTTATTTTTTACATATATATCATTTTCGAGAATTTAACGTGCTATAATATTTTTGGTTTAAGTGTAATACCAATCTTCCGATAAACACAGAGTGACATATTTTCAGAAGAAAAAAAAACAAATCCTGAGAAAAATAAAGTTCACGAAAAAATTAACAACATCGAAAAGAATTTCCTCCGAAATTCACGAGCCAATATGAAAGCTTTGTTTTCCTTACATTTCTCGCAGGCTGGTAGTGTTCACGGATAATGGGACGCGAAAAAAAACTTTTCAATCTGACGATAAAGCTCTTTTTTGGCGTCTTAAGCCTCGTTCATATTATGATCGATTCGTTTTTACGATTATTATTTTTACAATAAAGATGATTGATTCTCATGAATAATGTAAGATGAATTTGTTAGATAATATCTTTTAAGGCTTATATTTTATATTTGTCTGAAATTGAAAGGAACATTAATGTCGATTTATTAAATATAATATATACTATACTTTGCAACTTTTAAGGTGTTCACTGTCAATACTTGGTGGAAAGGTGTTGTATTAAAAAAATAAAACATTCATCGTTTTCTATTTATTCCACTTTTATTTTTTATGATCAGGCCCACTTTAGCTTATGGTGAGCATTATCAACTGATTTATGATGTGTGAAAATTAATGTAACAAATATTATTTTGATTAAAAATACTAGATTATAATTACATTCGAATTTATCATCTGTGTCGACTTTAAATTAATTATTGTTTGATACGTTTTAAAATTATTTATAAACGTTATGTTTATAGTAAATTTGGTGTCACTTATTCATATTTTGTACCTTTATTTGTAAATTCCTTTCATTATCAATTGTGTGTTACACCATATTGTATTATCGTATCAGTTGACAATGCTCGTCATCATCGAAACCGGTCCTGATCATATCAAATAAAAGTAAAATTAGTATAAAATTACTGTTTCATTTTTTAAATACAGTTTGCAATATAAATTAGGATGTTAGAGTGGATGAGATGATATATTGTTTATCTCTTCTAGGCTAGTATATAATACAGCTTTACATTAATATAACTTTAAACATAGTTTCGGTGTATCACTCATATATAAAATAATATCTGTAGAACTAAAATACTCGGATATTTTTTCGTCTGCACCGGATTAATACGTAATATATTACGTATCCTTCAATATCATTTCCAACACTATCATTAATATCGATTTAGAGATGTACGTGTCATGTTTTATTTTTCAATTTAACAAGTGAAGCAAGCGGTTTTTTTCCCTATATTGATTGCGAATTTTGTTCATTTTTTTGCTCTCTAGTTTTGTTTCGTTTGATGTGAAACATGTTTATGAATGCTTTATGATTGACGTGGGAAAATTCCACTCGACTAATAACAAATTGCCTCTGATTGGACATTATTTTTGTAATGGGAAAATTTGCGCAACCTGTTCAGGTTGTAGCACGAGCGGTTAATTGCGCTGTAGCGGTCAAAATGTGGATTAATTTGATAGCATTAGTTGTACGATTTGCACAAACGTCTCTATTATTAAATTTACGATATGATTTCAAACAACGTGTGAGCTATCGGTTTGTAATAGAATAACACTTCAACTCTTTTTCAAAACGATTGATATGTTCCACAAAAAAGCGTGTAGAAAATACATGCAAACGTTACCATTATTTTTTTCAATAGCAATTAATTCTTTTCCGTAGCTGAGTGATCGATGCTTGTTAATTTTATTGTGTTGGGGAGTCACAGGCCCGAATCGTTGATGATACTTTAATTCATTCAATGAATTAATGAAATGGTGTCCAAAAGCTTGCTTGACAGTGATGCTTTCATTCATGTACTACCAGCTCCTATACGAACATTCAAATGGAAGGTAGAGAGTTATCTTTCACTATCCGAAAAAATAGGTTGACGTTCTCGTAATGGCAACAACTGTTAAATTAAATATGTCATACACACCTCCATTATTATTCAATATGCTCCACATCGGGAGTGGACAAAATCAAATGATAAAAAAACAGCTTTACATGACAATTGTTAATGAATTTATTAAATAGATTTAAATACAATTTATGAATGTAATATTCTATTAAAAAATATGTAAAACAACCTTTTATACTAATTCTACATTTATTTATTAGGATCAGGACCGGTTTCGCTCATCACGATAATTATTATCTGATATATATATTACTACAGGTTATTTATAGAAAACCAAGTAAGATTTATAGAATGATGTAAGAATGTCTTGAGTTTTGAATCGATTTATTGTAATGTTTAAACCGAAAATATTATTTTCGATTTTAAGTCACTTGTGCCAAACCAAGCGTTTCACAGCCATTTGTGAAATCGTATTCTTCTTCCGATAGGCGATATCTCATATTGCAACTTGCACGTGCTGTGTATGATAACATCCGCCATTCAATTTAGGTAGATGTGGCGATTTGTAGTGTTGATCATATAAAATTATAAACTATTCGAAATATTAGCTTTTTATTACATTTGTTGTGAATAAATATAATACCCAAAACTAGTGTATTATAATTCATATTTTAATTTGGTTTCGCACCGAATCCGTATGTATATAAACGATAAACAAAACAATAATATCGCGTTACAGCTAGTGCCTCGGATAATATCATTACTGGGAAAATAATTATTCAGACCATTAACATAGGAAGAAAATAATTATTGGAAATGTATTAAAAAGTAGATGCTTGTAATTTATTTTATTTGTGACTAATGAACAAATCGCTGTATTGTAAATAATATATCACATACAAATTTATTGTATTTATTTTTTATCCAAATGTCTATTGTATTATATTTCACTTAACTAATCAACTCGGAAATTTCAACCCACTCGTCAATCCTAAAACCGGGCTTAGCGATAGTGATTAGCTAACCACTTGCCCTGTTGTAGCATTGTTCTACTATCCTTACTTTTCTCTATAAGTGAGGTTGAGCAACTGAGTAATGAGCAGTGCTCGTAGGAACTCTTCTGATAATAAGAAACGGTTGATTACTTGCAGTATGTAGAACCGGTGCTGAAAAACTAATTTCATATTTATTTAATTTCATTTCACAGATGGCTTAACAGTGAAACAGTTTTTAGTGAAAGTAATTATTATAAGAAGCACGTTAGTTGTGAGTTGCGATTTTGAGATTACATGACGGTTAAACAAAACAATTTCGACGAATTATTATATACATATATCATTGTAGCTTATTTGCCTTTTATTTAGTAGAAAACCCTATAAGTCTATATTTCGATTGTTTATATTTATAATTTAAGATTTCGACTGAAGGTGCTCGGTGGAATTTCAATATTAAATTTGAATCGTTCAAATGATGAACATTCACACAAGTCTTGTCACTAACGGTCCAGGTTTCGCCTTTCGGAATCTTCAGGCGTTCAAGAGCACGGACGAACTTGAACGATTTATATTAAAAGAACGAGCGAGTGCGAAGCCGAAATGTCCACTTGTCCTTAATCGCAAAACTGATTAGACTTACACCTTTCCCACTTAGCCATGGCGATCGTCGCGGTTAAATTAATCAACATACCGATATACTTATAAATATATAAATATACCCCATTTCATACGCACAGTCTACCTGACGAGAACACGAAGCTGTTAGTGGTAGCGACAGGCAGACGCGGGCTAATGAATCTCATCTCGTCGAATAAATAAAAGCTCCGAGCTTTTTGTTTTCACAATGCGACGGCGCTTTTCCCGGTAGGCAGGTTTCAGTATAATTTTATTATTTCCCGTCGAAGCCTCTTTTGCATGCCGCTCGTGTTGTTTTCAATCCGATTCAGTGTTTTAAAAAGCCAACCTTTTGTGTATTTGTTTCATTTTATTGTCTGAAAAAGTTTCTCGGCCGGAAAAAGTTTTGATATGTTTGTTTTATTTGATTCGCATACAATGTGCGTTTCAATTGTTATTTTTTTGTATTTTTTTTTTTTTTGTAAAGAAAAACATTAACCACTGGGTGATTATAAGTTGCAGTGATCTCTCGTTTGGATTTCATGTGCAATGTTGATAACGATGAATAGTTTTAAGATAATTGCTCGACCTCCCTTCTTATCCATGACCCATTGTATTCCCGCACCCAACGGCATGGATGGCTTGATCATTTCCCACCTACTTTATCAAAAATTGAAAATGTAAACGTTGGTAGAGCGATTAGCTAACTTATAATATTTTTCTAGCAATACTGCATATTTATCGTCTCCCATTAAAACAGGGTTGTGGATTAAGGTAAAAAGAAAACGACTCCGACTTTAAATTAAAAACTGACTCCGATTTATTTTTTAAATATTTCCGTTTAACTAATATTTATATATACCATCAGATCATTCTAGTCACTAGAATAATGTTCGTACATTTCACCAATAAATATGATGAAAAGACTTATAAATTTTCAATATCTTCATATAATTTTTTTCCGATTTTTTTGAATTCGGCTCTGTCAAACACACCCGATTCCCGACTGCGAACCCGGAGTCAGTTTGTAATTTATTGCCAGAGTCGGTGTAGTTTTCTTTTTACCTGACTTCACAGCCCTTGTGTAAACAACAGCGGTTGTAATGCTTCTTTATGAGTCGATATGTTACACGTTGACTGCGAACAAAGTTAATGAGATTAAAAACAAATTGATCAATCAATATTGATACAATTTGACGTATTCGCGGATGGTAGTGACTTAAAGAAAAAATGGACTGTGAATTCACTTTTTCACAAAGCTGCAAACCTTTCCTAATTAAAGATAAATGAAGTCACTACGACTGACGTGGATCATGGACCTCTGTCAAATATTTGTTTTAAAAAACCAGATGATTTCTGCCGGATTTAATAATGTGTAAGCTAATCAAATACAACGTAATTAATTCATTGAATCATTTTTCAATATTAATGTTTATTTGTTTCCACTTCATTAATTTGAGTATCGTGTGAGGTTCCGACAAGTTTTTTTAATACTCATACTTATATAAAACGACTCGATAGGTATACCGAATCCTTTTATAAAATATTATTACATCATATCCTTTTCCCAATATGGTTATGGTTATCAAAATATTTCAATTTTCAAAACTTAAATACTACGCATGTTGTCGACTCATCGCATAACGAAACTGTACTATTTTAGTACTCATATGAACCATCGTGATAATGTATTGTGTATTATAAATATATATCATATATATGATTCATTTTCGAGATAAGTAAGTCCACATTGCACTATATTTCACCACAACAAAGATTCTGATAATCTTTTATTGAACTTGAAAAATATCATTACAAAGAAATTGTTTTAAAATGAAGGGTATCTGGTGTTGTTAAATGTCTACAATCCATGCTCGCTCTCAATGTGAAGCATATGGCCGCCTAGTTTAGGTATCTTAACAAAAGTTTTTCTTCGTGAACGGATTATTTCTCAGTTGTTTAACGCCTCTTTTAAAAGAAAGTAAGGATATAAAGAATTGGGCTATGACAAGACGAGTAGTCTGCTAAATAGCTCTCGCTATTTTTTAGGATTGAAAGAGTTGAAGAGAAGTTTTTGACATCACCAACACTGATTGAAAAAATACTGTTTGTTGTGGGGATTGTACTCGTGAGATCCGTCACGAAAGCCAACGACGTTGACTTCTGCACCACGGTCCCATCCCGTCAAATGTCTTCCGAAATAAAACTTCATTAAAAAGATTCCATGTCTTTCATAGTGTGTTGGTAACGAAGCATTATTCAATTGAAGAGTATATTCATCTCTTTTTTTGATAGTGACAATCTAACCTGTCATCACATCTGAACTTCCTCCTAACTAATTTGCAGACTTGAGTAATGTTTTGGTTATTTTCGATTAATATTCCAATTATTAGCGACATCATTCAATACTCGGCGTATGCCAATTTTAATTAGGCACGCTTGATTGCGGCGCCCGTACAATGGTGGCTGAACAGATCGAAGGTGTCTAGTAATAATAATGACTGTGTAGGCCTAACCACTAAACTGTACCACGAGTACCTAGAGACGTACCCACTCCGGCGACCACACTCACGACTTGGGTTATTTCGACAGGTTGGGGGTTATTTCACGGAGACGAATGTCTTTTCATTGTTGTCACCGGCGAAGACAGTGCGGGCCAGTGTGAATATTGTCAAATATAATGTTATTGCGCTGTAAATCGTGCTACGTTTTTATTTGAAAACTTTTTGATGTCATTTCCATTTAAGTACCATTACACATGTAATTCTACAGTCTTGCAGAATTTTTTGTCGCCCGCTGTGATCTGATAGTTAAGAGCTTGGCTGGCCAATGTGGGTCTAACTAAGTTCAATTCCCGGTAAAGTCGATGTCAAATTTAAAATGTATCATAAAAAAAACTTCTCATCAACTTCAAAATAGTTGGCGCATTGGCATTAGCTTTAATGCTAAATATGTTTTAAACTTAAAAATCAAATTTAACAAACAGGAATTTTGAAATTAAAAATTGTTTTTTTTTATCTCCATTATTTTATGCACACCAAATTATTGACCAAAATGTCAACTTAGAGTGCCGTCATTTAAATTTTTGATCAATTTAAATGTTGATTTTTTAAATTTTTGGGTAATTCACGTATCAGTTCGAGTGCTGTCAAGGCAACCTGAAGCTTGCGGAAAGTTTCTGAATATCAATAAATTTAATTATAATTAGGTTTGGTTAGCAATGCATTTAGTTCATTACTTTATCAGCCGATATATAACATAGTCCGTGATGCTTGAAAACATATTAAACTATATTTAATAATTCTTTTGGAACAAAATAATTACTTTGGTTTTTACTTTTTTATACATATTTTTTAAACACAAGCTTACAGTTTCTCATCTAATCATTCTAAGACTGCTACCTCGCTGCTCGTCGCCGCTTTTTATTCATTGTTTTACTTAAGTGTTCCGCTTTGTCATATTTTGAATATTAAAGGTATTACAGTAAAATTTTAGTTTCGACAATCCTGGGATTTCTGTCCTTTTACAAGATTGTTCCTTTCGATGATTTTTTTTTTTCTATATAAAATACGTATTTATATATTTTATTTCGTGTCACTTTTGATATTGATTCTTGTTAAGCCGCTTTATTTTACTTACTCTACAACTACTTATCCGTTTGCCATGATTCTCGTGGTTTGATACACTTTAATAATTATTCATAAATTAACGTGTAATGCTCTAATCACTGGGTCACGCTGTATTTACACAACGCCTACCCAGCTAAACACAGGCTTGCACGTATTGTTATTATGAGATAGGTGCCTATTTACACTACAGCTGTCTTTGACCTACAGGTAACGAACTGGCAGAGTGTATCTCAAATACGTACGAGCATGTAGAGATTTGAACACCTGCAGACCTTATGTAAATATACACATGTCTTTATTTCAATATGTACGTAAGTATTTGTTTTGTTTGTGTTAATCTGTTTGAAATTTCTTTGTCATCTTAGACGCATTGGCCTGTGGCAATAAATGGTACTATTTTTGAAAATGTTATACGGGTTCCATGACCGAAGTAACAGAAGAAGATTTTCTGTATTCAATTTTTGCGCAGTACCACGAAAGAATATACATACAAGAAAGATAAGTTTTTTTTACACGGTGGATACGTTCCAGGCAATAACGTGTATAAAATGTATACTAAAATAAAAACTAAAAGTGGATAGATTTCCTTGAAAAAAAAAAACAACTTTGCACATCAATATTGTTCATACAGTAGATACTCACTAAACGGATGTACTTTCATAGTAATTTTGTACGAAACTAAACTTGAGGTGTGTTCCATCTACGTCTTTTAAAAAAGGTCGGTTGTTGTAAGCGAAGTCGTTATAAACGGATTTCACTGTATCTTAATTTTATTCAAAAAATACTTTAGAACATAACAAAGATTATTCACGATTACTATCAGATAATAGTCGATCCCATTTACGAATAGTTTGTACGGTATCGTTTTCATCACTTGCGATATCCAGAGCCTGTGTAATACTTATTTCCAATTATTCGAGATTACAGGAATAATGCTCTCTCCGCATAGTACTGAGTAATAATTACATGCTAGGGATGTAGCTCCGTGTTATTAAGAAACATTGTAAAAAAAAAACGTCTAAAGAGTCCAGGGGTTAACTGTAAGTCGTCACACTCACAGATAGTACTTAGTTACTATTGTTATACAGTCAGTATTACAACATTTTCATGTTGTCTTATTATTGAATTGGTACTCGAGTAGATTCATATTGCTATTTTAAAAAGCCTTTTTCGTCATCTTTTTAAATTGTTTCGACTCATGTGTAGCGCTTAAAGATTTTTTTGTCGTCCCCTATTGCTGTTTTTCTTTGCAGGTCATGCGAGTATTCATGGTAGCAAAACAGGTTGAAAGTTTGAAGCACGTGCCCTATCCAATTTCGATGAAGCCGCATATTTTTTGACGGAAAAGTAATCTGTTTTATCCGTTCTCATATCTTTATATTCTATGTTTTCTATGGTACATTTTTGGGGCGAATCGTAAACAATATTAAGTATGAATGATGTAACTGAAAAGTACCATTTGTTGAAAAGTTGAAGATAATGATATAATTTAAGATTTCGACGGAATAAGAAAATTTTATATCGGGAAAACCGAAAGGACACTGAAGACCAGAGTATCAGAACACATGGCAGCCTTTAGATAGAAAAAAAGACACGTCTAATTTTGCTAATCACTTGATTTCGGAAAGACACGTGTTCAATCAGGAACAAGGGATAAAAATGTTACATCCAAATACGGACCCTCATGAGCTCTTTTTCCAGGAAATTCTAGAAATAAACAGAGCGCAATTGAACAGACTTCCAATTTCAAACGAAATATTAACATGCCTGGGTCGCCACTTTTATACCCTATATAAATATAATCATAAAACCTTTTCCGACAGTCAAAATAAATATAATTCTTAAAACTACTCACTACTAAAATTTGTGGGCATTCCCATGGGATTATCCTTTTCGCCAGCAATAGCTTTAAACTCAGTGATGCATTTATTTATTATGTTAACACGAAACATTCATTTGCTAAGCATCAGTTCAAGTTCATCCGTGCACTTGAACGCCTGAAAATGCCGAAAGGCGAAACCCGGGTCGTTAGTGACAAAATCTGTGTGAATGTACATAATTTGAACAATTCAAATTTAAAGATAACGAATCCCACTCAAGACCGTCCAGGTCCAACCCGATAAAAGTCAATTTAAGCTTGTGGAAGGGTGTGATTCGAAATTATCTACATATAACTAACTATATTCAAATATGTTTATTTTGCATAGTATCAGATTCATTATAAATTGTGTTACTGAATCCGACATTCATGATTTTTAACGGTGTCAAATAAAGAAGGCATTGTAAGCCGGTTAAATATTTAACTTTAATCCTTAATTAGGATCAGTTATATTTAGAATCAAAGATAATGCATCCTTTTGCAATTATTTTGACGCAAGTCTTGACCAATTAAATGTATTATTAACAATAAGTTATATTAGGCAACTTGTGACGATGGTACAAACAAAGCTATCATGGGCGGCAACATTTTAATAAGATTCGTTTGTTTCCAATCTCCACGCCGGGGACAAAACTGAATTCACAACCAATTATTTTGCCGGAATAATTTCCTAATTGACTCGTGTCAGCTTCGCTCTGCTTAGGGATTTTGATAACATAACTTACTGAACGAGTCTGCGAAGTAGCTTCCAACTTCCAAGGTGACTGCGGCAACATAATTGGGTTTTATTTAACGCTTTGACATTTAAATTATCATTTCGGATAAAGGTAAGCTCTACAATTCCAGTGAATGTCTCTGGATGGAATTTATCATTTTATTTCTCTCGAAAATGAAATTACTTCTCTGCGTTTGTAACTTGTTATATTATTCTCGGCGATGGATTTCAAAAGAAATCATTTATACAATAATAATGTTGATTTTCTTTGCGGAGAGTTAAAATTTAATCTATCCGCTTCAATATTCAAATTCCGCAACTGGAAATTATTATCAGATTTGCGATTCATGTTTAATAAATTTAAAGTGCTGCTTAAATTGTTTTTGCGTTTTATATTTACATTAAAAATGAACATGCATGAAGTTGTCAATATGGCGTTTGAATTGATCGTCCGAATTTCGTTGAGCTACTATCACAACGCTTTAATTGGAAATAATGCAAGCAGTATCAGAAATGGCTTATAATAGTTCCTAAATCGATCTAAAAAATTAATTTATGAATTTTCTCGTACAAAGACTTAAACCGTGGACTTCACTTTTAAGACTTCAGCCAAAAGAGTGGACCACTAAGGTCGGATAAAAAAATAACAGTAATATAAAATTCGGTATGCTTACATTTTTTCAATGGCCTCAAGTGTATTACGCATATTAAATTAATTTCATACGCAGAGTAAAGTTTTTTAAACAATGTCTTCTCAGTTAACATCTTATTAAATCTATTTCTGTCTGAGAATCTCTATTGAATACAAATCACGCACAAGAGAAGCATTCCAAGTAGACATTGACTGAATCGTCAATGAGGAATGGGGCATATTATTTCGCACACTCGGTATCCTAATCATTTGCTTACAAATCTATTAATTCAGTAGTATAAATCGTTTCTCGATCTCTGCAACCGACTAATACCTTCCGAGTAATCTACGCCAAAACGTTTTAGATATTTGTTGACTTGGTGTGGTATTAATTGCGTATTGTCGTATTGTCGTATTGGAATGATTTGAAACTGTCAATTGTTGCATAGTGGAGAGGTATTATATTTATAAAAAAAACATCCCTTTTTTGTACTTCTTTCTCAATATTCACGACCAATAAGGGAAATTAACTCATTAATGAAATAAAAAATACTAAATTGAAATGTTTTTTGTTTTTACGATAAACTAACATAGAAAATGATTCTCAAAAAGTGTTGTAATGACAAAGAAATCGAATTTAATATTAAAAAATGTTTTTCCACAAAGTAATCACCGAATCCATGAAAGATCTTAAATAGTGTTTTATTGTGTAACAAAATGTTAGTATTCTTGGAAGCTGTTAATATTTCTTTATAATTTTCTCAAATATTTCTTCATTGGTATATATATGTAAATAAAAATATCCTGAATAAAAAACTGGCCTATAAAATCTGCTATCGATGAATTTCTATACGACGAAGAATATATTCGGCAACATTCTGTATAATATGCTGCGCACTCGGAAAACAAGGAAAATATTTTTTCTCCTTTTTTTCATTTATTGAATGAACATCGGTTTCCATGTACCTTCAATTTTCTTCGACACGTTTACTGTTCGCGTTGCGATTTTTGATCTCAGTTATTTTCGTGGTTGTATTGAATTCAAAATCTAAATCTGAGACACTTGCAATATACTACAAATATATTTTTTTGAGTAGGTTTATTTATATATATTTTTTCCATTGTATCTTTTGATGGCCCTTCATTCATTATCATTTATTCTATTCTACACAATTGTCAATATAAAGATGTATACAAATTTGTTAACGTTTAAATATTTTTTATAGAAATATATTTTTGTATATCAGCTACCAATTAACAGTGCTTTGATGTAATAGAAAATTTCAATTAAACTGCTTGCAAGTCAATCATTCAATTTATCTTTTCGAAATCGATGTTGAAGAAAGTGGTGTTATGAAATTAGTAATCGATATAAAATGTATTTGTTTATGTTTAAAAAAGTAGGTGGGAAAGAATAAAAATATCACGAACACACCTTCAGATATAACCGAAGTCGTCGTTTAAAAAAAACAATATATGTATAAAAGCTTCCAATGGAATCGAAACTTTTACGAAATCCCAAAAGGTTTCACCAGTCTGCCGCGGGACCGGAACCTGAGTACCAGTAAATATGGTGTTTTCGAATCAATTACATTATTTTACCGATGATTGCTAATGACGACAGTTACACGGCAGATGATAATTTCCGGATTAGTCACCAAAGAGATGTTCACCGAACAGCATCATCGATGACCCAAACTGATATGCAAATTTTTGTTTTCATAGCAATCAAAAACTTTCATTCTTTTAAGAATATTATTTAATGAAATAGTTGATCGCCAACTGTGGAAGTTTATCAGATACGTTACGTCGGTGGTAGGCGTTACCCCGAGTACTAAAGCAGTGTTGCCACAGTGTTCGATCATCGTATTTTTTTTTAATAACACTATGATATTCAATATACAAGTTTATTTTTTTATATATTTTATAAATTGGAATAGCTTGCTACATCGAAGCATTAATTGACAGATTTAAGACATTCACCGTCTGTTTATCTAAAAACATATTTTTTCGTTATGGCATCGTGTTACAATCTGTCTTTATCTATTCTACAGCTTTCTGTCATACAATTTTTCCAAAATGATTCTCAGCTCAATGGCATGTTTTTTTTTATTGTCTTTTAAATATTACAACATAGACTGACTTTAGTACTGTTGTGATATTTTGTCAATATCTTATTTAATTTGACGGATTTTGAGCTCAATACGATTGTCAATTTCCACTATCATTTTGTAAGCATATAATACAAATATAAATTGTATGATGAAAATGATAAGACGCCTATTGGTGTTCTATCATTTTAAACATAAGCATAAGAAATGCCTCGAGTATAATATCGTTAGTTTAAATATTAAAAATCTGCAATGAAAATGTGTCACATATATGTGTTTACACAATTAGGATAAAAAGTGATACTTTTATGTTTTACATTTGAAATAAATCACCACTAAGTAGCCACCATCGCCTGCTGTGGCCCAGTTGGTTAGAGCTTGCTCTACCGATCACGCAGGTCTGGGCTCGACTCACGGTAAGATCACAGTGAATTTGAGAATTATTCAATTCAAAGTTGTGATCGAAGACTGGGTGTTCATATTATTTCCTCTCCTGCCATCCTTTTGATCTTTTAATAACTGGGTGTAGCAATAGCTATTAGCGAACCACTAGTCCTGTTCTAGCCATATGCTTCTTTCCCTACTACTCACTTTGAAAAAAGTGAGGTTGAGCGACTGAGTAACACACAGTTCTCGTGAGAATCCTCCATTTGGAGGCCATATACTCCACATTGGGAGCGGACATGGATTTAAAAAAAAAAAAAAAAAGTAGCTATAAATGCATTGATTATGAATATTTTTTCCGCTATTGAGTAAACATAAATCACTTCGAATAAAACTTAAAATTTTGAATAGTGTTACTTTCCATAGCTGCAACTCGCTTAACAATCCAATACTTGTATGTTTATTATAAATATTTCCGGCTGCCATGCCAGAAGTGCCACAACAGATACCGTGCGACACCTCCGTCATCTGTGATAAAAATAGTTGCTTTAATAATAATAATTAATATTGAGGTCGCCGTGTTTACAATTAAAATGGAAAGAAAAAAGTGTAAATCTTCTCCCGCTTCACCTCGCCCCGCCTGCGCCTTGTGTCTGGTTGTGAAGTATTCTTCTTCAAAGAAAACGCTGAGTCGCTTCATCTCACGCGAAGCGAT
Source organism: Himalopsyche anomala (assembly GCA_031772345.1). Taxonomy (NCBI): domain Eukaryota; kingdom Metazoa; phylum Arthropoda; class Insecta; order Trichoptera; family Rhyacophilidae; genus Himalopsyche; species Himalopsyche anomala. Next base: position 845,124 of record CM062827.1, read on the forward strand.
ACCTGTCAGGTGTTGTCAAATCTCTTACGTAACCTTATTATTTATTGTCTTCGTGTTAAAATTAACAAAAATCAGCAGTGTCTGTATTTCACTCTACGTTTTATTATAAAAAAAATATTGGCAACGAAAAAAAAATATGTACAGACAAAAAATACAAATATTATTAGTAAAAACACAATATTCCTTTGTACTTCATTCCACTTTATTTAATAGGTCAGGATCGGTTTCGCTCGTCGCGAGATCAGTTGACAATGCTCGCAATGAGCGAAACCGTTCCTGACCTATTAAATAAAGTGAAATGAAGTACAATGGAATATTGTATTTTTATTAATATAATATTTTTCCACCAAGTATTGACAGTGAACACCCTAAAAGTGTACAAATATTATCCCGCATCTATAAATAGCACATTGATTTAATTGCCATTAACTATATTGGTTTATAGTAAAATATAACAATCTTCAAGCATACTTTTGTTAGATTTTTCGGTCACACACTAACCAACCAATGCAGCAATTGTTTCTAGTCTCATTCGCCCACATTTTAATTTTTTTTCTCAAATCGATTGCAAATAAAATAAATATTCGTGTCGTTATTGTATAAAATTCGAATCGAAAAGTGTCTGTGAGATTATATATCGCTGAACGAGTGAGTATGATTAGAACTTGGTTGTAAAAAATTCTGACCCATAGTCAGTTTAGTGGTGACAATGATTATGTGTATATATTTAAGAAGAACCGCTGTTGTAATGTATTCAAATACGCGAGCTCTCATGGTTATAGATGGATGATAGCGTTTATAACAGAATTGGCTCTTCTGCAATGTCGTCTGAGAGTTCATCCGTTCGACCCGCGAACCTTTCCTCAGAGAAGCCTCTGGCCAGAACGGGAAGCTTTCTCCTCCGGCGATCATCGAGCAGAGCAGTCGAGGCAGGCAGGCGAGCGAGCGATGCTCCGCGCCGCGACACAAGAAGAACCCGACCAGTCGAGCGTGGCGTTCAGCGCGCGCAGGTGCCCCCACGCAAGATCATCCATTACACCGCCGATGCTGACATCCTCACCGTCGCGAACTTCACACACAAAAAAAAAACTCAACATCCAAAAACCTGTTTGTAAAAAAAACACAACGAGTTCACGCAATGTCAGACGGCCTCCCGATTTCGTTGATTAGTGCGGCATCAACTCGCGGTGAAGAACGATATTCTTATCATTGTTATTAATTGATACATTATATTTATGTGTGATAACTAATGTAAGTACTACGAGATAAGTTTAGTTTCTTGCTGTTGTGAGTTGTGCTTTTAGTTCAGTGGCTTCTTATCGGCCTGCGTCTCTCGCTGTTGGTTGCTGCAACCATCGTCGTGGCTTGTGAAATCGGTTAACTATGTCAACCGGTCGATGTTTTGTACCGTTTTTGTGTTGCAAATAATATAAGGACCGGCCAAAAGACATCGCACCGCGACTGTGACATATCTTTGGTAATGACAATACTATACAACCGTTAAAACAATTCATATACTTTTTAAAACAGAGTATTCATAAACCACTCGGTATATATTTGACGAATATTATTTTTTAATCATAATCAAACAAAATTCAGATAAATATCTATTTTTTTCGGATAAAAGAATCTTAATTATAATCGAAAGTATTCTTTGTATTTTTTGTAAGAGTGCTATTGTCAAAACAACACGGATTGGTTTTTTTTTAATGGATCTATTTTGAAGATGTCATTTCGGCATTCTCACCATCTCGGATACGTTTCGTTCGTAACCAGTTCAGTGAAGTGTGTCAAAGATCAAATGGTGCAAGTTGGCGAGGGTGTGATAGTCGAGGGCCAAGAGTGAAGAGTTAATTATGAAAGAAGAGGCTCCGGCGCCTGGTGCTAGCAAGCCGGAAGGGCGGGCGGTCACTGGATATCGCTTTTCCTTCTGGGCTTTCGCTAGTAACTTTCTTCTGCCGCAGAAAGGTACGCAGCGTCATTGTTATTGTATACGTCATATTACGATGCTAAAATAAATACACAAAAAATCTTTACTTAAAGAAATTTACACTAATGGCAGAAAAATGAATTAGAGCAAATGTTTATTTTTGTTTCAATTGAATGCTAATCATGCACGCGAGAATGCATATTCTTCATAAACCAATACGAAATAAAGATTTGTAATAGTTGTAACATTTCGATAATGCTTCATTGTTCTAATGAGCTTTTTGTCGTTAGCTGTCTTTTGGCTTATGACGGGAGGCTAGTGGAGATTATCGGTGCGGCCACTGCATTTTCGTACACAAAGGATTGGGCATGTTGTAAATGTGTGCCAGTGACGCAGAGAACATAAACTGTTCATCCCTTCTTTTGCATCAAAACAACTCATACCTTATACACAAAAATTGGAATAATTATCGTTTAAAAACATGTGTTATGGTTTGAATTTGTCTTTACTTTGTAGAATTCCTTTAAAATAAGGTAAAAATAATAATAGTATTTTATGAAGCGGTTGAATGCCATGTAAGCTTCTCGTCACCGTTAGAATTAAAACCGAAATAACTATCAACCAATTCATATAATTCTTGGATATTTTTTACTTACGTATAATAAAAAGTCTCCGATTCCGCGGCCGAGTGGTGGTCCCCCAGTTCTTACGTCCTACTTGGTGACGTCTCTTAATGAGAACTCTTTTACATTCTTTTTTCATTTATTAGTTTCTATCCAAAACCATGAATGTATGTGTTATTTTAATGCATTTCAACAGCCGTAAAAAGAGCGATAAGTTAACAAATAGTTATATACTTATATTTAGTAACGACATGTTAAGCATCTGATTTAATTGTAAAATACCTTGTTCAATTTCAAGGTGTTCACTATCAATTATTGGATGAATCCAGTAAATGAATTACATCACTTATGTACTAATTCCAAATTATGTACAGTTTCGCTCAACGCGATTAGTTTATAATGCTCGCGATTAGCGAAACCGGTTCTGATTTTAATGAATATTTTTACTGTGTGGAAATGTGTTTTATTATTAAATAAATACTTTGTGTTTAAATACCACCTTTGGTAGCATAAATCTTTTAATAAAAAAATGCGGATAATGATCGACTTTTTGTATTTTTAATTTTTTTTTATGCTGTGCTTCGAAACATTGGTGTCAGAATTGATAAGTAATAATTTAGTTTGTCACGTCATACCGTGAAAAATAGAGGCCCTTTACATTAATAATATGCAAATTGCTTAAAAATGCTAATGCAGTGTTAAAAATTACACCAACCCAAGCGCACAATGTGCTAAATTTTTTATTACGACAATATTATGTGTTCTGAAGCAACTCGCGTAGGTGGATGGCAGATTAAAACCAAGAGAAAAAATATTAATATTTATTCAAAATCAGTTTTGGTATTCAAAAATTTTGTGTAGCTTTTCATACATACACTAAATTGATTCTGAAACCTCTTTTTGTACTGTTCTAAAACACTAATTTCTTAGATTTTTCATTCTGTCTTTCATCCAAACTCTACAAAAAACCATTGATAACATTGTAAATTGAACACTCCGTCCGAATAATTGTTCTTTTTTATAATAAATTAATATTAAAAAAATAATTATGTAGTGTCCAATATGTTCTTGTCATTTTCTCGCGCATCTTAAATTCACTTATGGTTTATTATCACTGCACAATACATAGTTCTTATCCCATCGATTAAAAATATATGTTTTGAAGTATTCATTTTGAGTTAATCTTTATGATTTGATGGATCCTTATGATCATACTATGGTAAATTGTTGTTCGTTCCTCGTCAATTGCCATCGACGAGGGTATCTAAAATAATTCGATGTTTTTAAAACAATTAATTATATGCAAGCATACATTTGAAAATTAATCATTATTCAAACAAACGAGTTTCACAATAAATGCAAATTTAAAAGTATGCATATTTATGTTAGTTAGTCACAACTCATAACGTAATGAATGGCTTTTTAAATTTTCTCCTACGTTTACTCCTCGATTGGCCATTGTTTGTAAAGTACCTTACGCCTACTCTTTTTCTGGTAAATAATCTACAATGAGACAGGGCCGTAACTAGACGATAGTGCACGGGGAGCGAAGGATCATGGGGTGCCAAAAATTTGTCACTTTGCAAAGATTTAAGCATCTAAAATATTAAATTAAATGTTACAAATGTTATATCATACCAATCATTTTATTCATCGAGTGCAGTGATACGCACCTGATACTTTAGCACTCGAAGGATTTATCGGTGGCACTCTGAGCATTTTTATAATTTAAAAAAATATATATATATTACTACGAAGATACGATGTTATAATGATACATTTTTTTATTATTTCTACTTGAGTTTTTAATACATAGTGTGATTTAAATTTACTGATAATTTTAAATGTGATTATAAAATATGGCTAGCAAATAAGAAAGAAATTATTGCAAAAAATACTTATCTATCGAGAGGCATTTTTCAAATTTAACATTGGAAAAATTGCTTTTAATGGAAAAAAAACGGATTAACTTGAAAGAAGTTTATTATTGATTTGAGTTACACTTTCCTCATTTTCGAAGACTTCCAATTCGTTATGACTCTAAATCCAAAGCCCTACATTTTGTTATCAAAAACGAATGGTCATAATGCAATACGTTTTAAGTTTCATGAAATAATCTTGTTAGTTTTACTACTTGGAATATAATTTGAAAACATTTAATGTCCAAGGCGCAAGAATTGCTATGTGCGGTCCTGCTGAGACCTCTATTTGATGAGCACACATTTGCTCCTCCGCTCAGTAGGTAGAGTTGGGTAAGTAGGCACTTCCCACGTAAACAATACACATAAGAGCCCTTGTAAACCATATATATCCCTCTTTGCATATGGGCTGCGGATGGATAGTTTTTTCACTTTCTTCATATTTTATTTCACTTATTGTTTCGAGAACGATTAACAAAATATTATCGTATCTATCTATGTATAGGAATTTATGATTCGAATTATGTTTAGTGTTTTTAATTTTCGGTTTCGGTTAGCAAAGAAACTCCAAGTGAGACACATGTTCTAGTTGATTTAAATATTTTAGTACATATGCAAAATTAACACATCCGAGATATGAATTGAAATTGTAAAACTATTTAAATTAGTTAACAACAGCCAAGCAATTAGGTCAACAACAATAATACTACTAAAGCTGACGGGTATTTTGTAATATTTTGCTATATTACCTTATAATAAGCAATGTTAACTAATACAATGTCAATTCAATCAAAAATATTAAACGATATCGAATATTTTAAACATATTATTTATCAATCTACTAAAATAAGCAGTGTATACATGTGCTGGCTAAAATGTAATTAAATTAAGATTGACGTTGTCTGTTGTGATAAAAAAAAATCTATTGTAGATATAGTATGCTCCAAAGAAGCTTAGTCCAAAATTGGCCACAATAATATTGACAAATTTATTAACTGTAGTTCATAAAGAATTTTTTATCTGTTTACTCTTTGCAAATATTTTTCTCCGCATTTTTCCGAAACGACTCGCTCTTTTTCGATAATATGTTTATAATAAATTGATGGCTTTAGCTGTATAGCCACTATGCACGCTTCTCAAACATCCGTTTAACGTGACTTTATTGCCTTTTTACGTGACTGTTTAGAAAATCTTTTGTCAGGCGTCCAAACGAGTTTGTTTTTCCGACGATTTTAGTGAGCTGTGTTATTATGTACTGTAACACAAATAAACTTAAGCAATTCAACATGAATCTTCCTAACTAAAAACTATCGGAATAAAATACACAGAGCCATAGCAATAGAATGAAACGTTTGGTTTTTATTGCCTTTTGTAAAATGACTGCAAACATTAATGAAAGAAATAATTTTATGTGTGTAGCGTTGCGGATTCACAGTGATGTGAAAATAATTTCAGGAAGTGGTCGATTTTAACGACACTTTTTCGTGTCATGGAGTGTCGGAAATTGTGCGAAAAAATCGCACACTCATTGCCATTTTGTTTAGTTGTTGTCTCTTTGTTCGAAATTCCGTTTTTTGAAATATAGAACTGATTTTACCCATGAACTGATTTACTTGAATTATTTATCTATTGCCTTCAATATTAGCATCGAATGTTTGGTATTAACTGAAATAGCTATCAACCATATGAAATAACTCTTGTGCAACTAAATACTGCGTTATTTTTAAGCTTATTTAAAATCTACTAATTAAATAAAAATTCAATCACAAAAATGCAATTACTTCTTTCTCTTAAGAGCAAATCTTGCTACTTATATGTTTACAACAATATCAATAACTATTTCTTATTATTGATTGAATTGACATACTCCATTGTAATACGGTAAAAAATAACAAAGATTTTATTTCTACATTTTTTTAAAAATTCAGCTGATGGCTATTTCGGCCTATGCCTCCATATATTTTATTTTATTCAACAAAAAAAAACACTTTTTTGTTGTAATTTCACATTCATAATATTTTATTAATAAATGCGGAATTACATAGTACAAGATTGTTTTTTTTTTAATACAATGCCTTTCTATTGATAGTGAACACATTAAAATATATTATATACATTTAACAATAACAATGCGGGAAATGGTAGATAATAATGTTCCGTTGAATTGATTCGTTGTTCGTTTTAATCTATCAATTTGCAGATAGATTTGATCGATCAATTCTGTCACCAGATTATGATGCGAAAAAAACAAATAAATTTTATAGTAAATCCATTTTGAATTACAACAAACGATACAAAAAATCCAAGAAACGACCTAAATATAATCATGTATTTTATTTCAATTCAAGTACACATTGACTGTAGTAGCGAATTTTAAGAGCTGGAACGTTGAAATATGCACTGACCATCCCTGTACTGAAGCTCACAGAAACCGCCGAACCATTGATAATTTTAGCAGTTCAATTCGTCTCATGGCGAGATCAATTATTTGCCATGTTCATATGAATGAACGTTGGCTTTTCGGTAAATAAATTTAAAAAAAATGTTTAGACATGTAAGTTGTGCTATCAATATAAAATAATTATACGTTATTTACAATATTTGAATATTGTTATGTTGGCAATCATTTTTGATCTCGCCTTAATCGACGATGTGTTAAAACATTCGTTTTTAGCAATACCAATAATTACCGAATGAATTTATCCTGCTTGATTCTCTTTTTTAAATTTGTTTAGATGGTAATTTCGCGAATAATTTTGATATATTATCAAGTTGGCATGTTTATAATAAATACGAACATTATATTGTATTTTTTCGATACGCTTAGTCGAAGGATGCATATTAATGTAGCTTCTTAACACTGCACACTTAGTTACACAACAACTAGAATGCCAACGTTATACAATTTGAAGGTGTTTACTTTCAGATCTTGGTGGGAATACATCATATTTAAAAGGAAAACACTTTCTTACATTCATTCCACATTTTTTTAAATCAAGATCAGAACGGGCTTGTTTCACATTAGTCTTAATCAATTTTAAAATAAACAAAAAAACCTATTTTGATTTATATTTTCATCAGTTGATAATGCTTGTGATTAGCGAAACTAGTCCCGGTCTTTATATAAAAAATATAGAATGACTACGAGAAGTTTTTTTGAACGCTTTTTTTTAAACTCTTAAATCAAATTCAATAATAAAATATATTGAATGCAATCCTACTGAAACGTGTTATTTTATTTGTACTGTAAAATTTAAGGAATAAAATGTCGTTATGACTTTTATAAACATCGTGAATAAACAACAGACAAGACAAAACAAAGAAAATATCTCCTTATTCTTCAAGACAGGACAAAGGGCCCTAAATCTCTGTTATATTAAACACATTATATAAATACAAAATTATAAGAATGGCCGACATCTTAATGTGGAAAATTATACAAATGACTCGAGTCATCCCCGCTCTATTATGCTTCCTGTATGCTAGTCATAAAAGTTATTTAGTGCTTTTAGTACAATTATATTTTATAATCGGCAAGATTCAAATTTATTATAATGCACCGGATTTGGTACATATTTTTTCATATATTCATAAAGCCATTTAGGTTTGATTATGAAATATTTATACCTCTGTTTTCAACCCCCTTTTACGATTCGGGTAGGATAGACGAAAGCTGTTAAAATATTCATGTTTATGTAACAACAATAAAAATCAGTTCGATTGAAAAGTTCCTGCTTAGACAATTTTTGAATCATACTACTATTTAAGGATTTATTAAGAAGACATTTTACAATACGAAACTGAATTTTCGCAAGGTGTGCTAAACATTCTTGCGCGGACTGTATGTTATATTTCTCACTATGTTATCATCGCCTCTTTTTTTTGGGGCTTTAGATGATGGATATTTCAACAGTATATTGGTTAATTCTAAACAAGAAGAGTTATGCAGCAGTAAGCGTATCGGCATGCAGAATAACTGAATATAAAAATGTATTTTATTTGACTATTACAATGCGAAATGATCAATTGTACGACCTCGAACGTGCCGACTCGATTAAACGATATTGATCGAGTCACCGATCGATTCCGTAATCGAATCAATCGTTATTCATCTAAATTGTATCACTTTTAGGGTGTTCACTATCAAATACTTGATGGAAAAATATTATATTAAGAAAAACACAATTTTCCTTTGTACTTATTTACATAGGGTAAAATATCAAGGTATTTCAGTTCTACAGTTTTTTAAAAAAGAAGTTAAAGGTTGATTGCTATTTCGGCTTACGCCATCGTCAGAACTATGTTATATTTCAGAAGTTCTGACGATGGCGTAAGCCGAAATAGCTATCAACCTTTAACTTCTTTTTTAAAAAACTGTAGAACTGAAATACCTTGATATTTTACCCTATTAAAATGGAGTTCTACCAAGTAAATGCCAAATCAATAAATACTTATTTACACTTTTTATTTAACAAGAATATGACCGGTTTTGCTCTTGGCGAAAATTGCCAACTGATAAAAAATATAATTTAACAGTGCTATTTATACAAAAACAAATTGAAATAAAAATGTATAATAAATCATTATTGGCATTGAAAAGAATTTACAAATTACAGTATAAATTATGAATAAGTGACTCTAAACTAACACAAATTAAAATGTTTAACACTTCTAACATGTAATTAAAAAGATCATCAAATAGTAATAAAGTTAAAGTGGTGCCTAATGGTAATTTCAAACATAATTATCATATATTTTTCTTAATAAATTGTATCAAACCAGGTTTGTATATACAATATATAACATATATTTTAAACCTTTTATTATCTACTGACCACTTCATTTCACTAACCAAATCAAGTATGTAATTCAATATAATACGTCACAATTTTTTTTTAGAATTGTATTACTAAAATTGCTTATGGTTTGTTAGTATTTGACGTTGAGGCATACGTTGAGATAACCTGTTTTCCAACACATGTGATTACTTTTTGATATCCTTAAAAATGTCGAATATTTTTTATTACGCTATGCGTGTTAATGACTGATATTAATTTTGTGTGGGACTCTTATTTTCTGTATCAATTAGTCCGTGCCAATACTAACATTTTATTCACGATTTATTGTGTGGCATTCTTTACTTTACAGTATTGCAATGAATATATTTGCTTTCGATTATCTTATCAAACACAATGTGTCCACCGATTGGATAGTTGATTTTATATATTTAAAGTATTGATACGGCGTGAATCAGTTTCGAAATGACTTAATATTTTGTGTTGTCACTAGCAGAATTATTTGTATTTGAATGTGTTTTTTAACCCATTTCCGCTCCCATGTGGATAATGTGGCCTCCTATTCGAGGTATTTCAACAGGGGATTTTCTACGAGAACTGGATGTTAATCAACTTGCTCAAACTCTCTTTTTCGACGAGAGTAGTAGGAATAGAAAGGATAGAGATGGACAGAACTAGTAGTTGGCTAATCACTCTCGTTACACCCCGTTATTTTAGGATTGGAATTGGGGGGAATTTTTAGACATCACAAACATAAATGCTTTTGAATAAAAATCGATTAAAAAATGCTGTGCGTGCTAGGATTCGAACCCGTGAGGTTTGGCATAGAAGCCAACGACATTGACTATTGTGCCATGGCCCCTATTCCTTTATAACCAAAACCAATAAGAAACGGAAACCTTGTAAAGTTTTATTTGTTTTTTTTAAATAATCGTAACCGTTTCGGCGGTAACTTTTTGAAAAGTTATTTCCACTAATTGTAATGCGTGTGTCGTCTATTTGACAAACATTTTCAGACTTGTTTTAGTCTCCAACCCTTCAATGAAATCTTCAGATCTAAAGAAAGTGATCGAATTCGCAATTAGGAAATATTTATCAATCCCGTACAACCAAAATATATCACCACTTCTCTGGGAAAAGATATATCTGACTACATTATGGGTGTAACAGTTTTTTCTGTTTTTGCCTTGTAAAACTGCCTTTTCTTTTCATATATTAAATTATTATTCATCTAATATTTACTGACTCGTGATTTCTTGTGTGTCCGAAGTGCGTGGAATATTTCTTCAATCAATCATCGATACAATAATGTTTATTGCGCAGGTGTAGTTAGAAAAATAAAACAAATGACCATATCTAGGCATCTTTAATATTATCTTTACTACAGTTGTAACGTATATAATATATTATAATTAATTTGTTTTTTATTATTATTATTTCTGACACGCTCATTGAATGAATAATTATTTACATATTTTTTTGCTACAGCTGATCAAGCGAGATTTCCTTTTGCGTGCAGCCGAATGCAGATTTGATATCTGCATCATTACTGACAAAGCCTTGTTTGATTGATGGTATTTACCAAGGCCCCTTGCTTTAGACCGGTGTGTGCACTGTTTAAGGGTGTCACCGGGTTTGCTTTGCTCAAAACCGTGCGTTGAAATAATTTACAAGCGTAGATGGTTACTACTGATAAACTAACTGTTCCTAAGTAATTATAACTTGTCCGGTAGGGTAGTGCGGCATGTATACTATTTAATTCAACTTTTGTATCTTCACTTTTCTCCTTAAAATAAAAATCATTCCTCATTACACTTCAAAAGTTAAGATTTAATGTACAATTAGAATAGGTAATTTTACAGTTAGATCTCGGTATCATAATGAACATCCAGGAACCTTGACACGAATTTATAATACCACGTTTATGTAACAAACAATATTTCATTCCAACGTTGATAATAAAACGTATTATAATTATACTATCGTTATAAGGGGTGGCGTCTTTTCTCCTCGAGTTGATCTCGAGTGACGTAAATATTTCCTACTAAATGTATCTCACGTGATTTTCAAATTTTAAAATATCTGTCGTACTAGTCGTTTAAAAAATATATCGGAATATCAAAAATGTCATTTTTGCATTTCATCCACATTTTTTTATTAAAGCATTAGGCTGGTTTCGTTCAATTTGTGTTTTTTTTTGCTAAGATAATCATGCTGTTTGAATTAAAATTATGGATTGTTTATTTAGTATAATTGTCTCATTACATATTTTATCTTTCCGATCACTATCAACACTTAAAACATAAACATATTTCAGTATTTGTTATTAATAAATTGTTATTTATATTATTATAATTTACGTTCGTTTCAGACAAGGGTTTTTGCCAATTCGAGTACAACATATCGATACTTTGGTTTTGTGTAATACAGTTGAACTTTTAAGATTAAGATTTCGACTGAAGGTGCTTGGTGGAATCTCAATATTAAATTTGAATCGTTCAAATTATGTACATTCACACGGATTTTGTCACTAACGACCCAGGTTTCGCCTTTCGGCATCTTCAGGCGTTCAAGTGCACGGATGAACATGAACTGACGCTTAGTAAATGAATGTTTCGTGTTTATATATACATGAAGTATCTGGAGCGGTGGTGACATAACACAAAAATGCACAATTAGAATTTATTTACACACCCGTAACACACATATTACATTTTTCTGTCAATCCATTTTTCTTACAAAATTTTAATTTAATGCTTGTTTCATTGTTTTTTAGTCTCATTGACGATATTTTTGCTCGGTATGCCCGAGAATTAGGTCGTTATAAAAGTGAATAAATGTATGGAGGAAACCATAAACTAAAATGTCAACGAATGTTTCGTCATTATTTCGGATATCTCGCTATTTCCGTGATCGTAATAAGCGATTTCGACTGTAATTTGATTTCAATAAACTTTGAAACAGTAAAATCGAATTTCCTATCCTTGAAAATAATGAAATAACCTATATCTTACAAAAAAATAATGTTTGAGAGAAATTCAATTTCATTATCAATTCAAAATAAATCTAGTAAACTCAAATATCATTAAACGTATCTACTTTTCACATATCGAAGCTCATTAAAGTTCTAACGAGAAATGGTGTTCGTTTATTGTTCGATGTCAAGTCTGTAAGAGAGAACTTTAGGATCACAAGGGTATAAATACAAAAACATAATTGCATGTTCACGAAATTATATCAGGCGATTAACCTTTGTGTTTCTAATACTAAAATTTCATTTGTATTGATATACCCAACCGTATCTTGCATAACGGTTATATGTAGGAGATATAGCTTTGTCACTAATAAAGATGGTTATGGCATTGCCAAATCCGAGGTTAACTCAAAACACGCATTTTTTGTAGTTCGGTCCTGTGATCCTAAGCTCTCGCAGGTTTGTGGCATTTTATATTTGTATTTAGATATGCCAAATTCTTGCATGCATCGTTAAACTAAGCACCCATTTATATAAAAGACTCAATGATATGATATAAAGTGTCTCTATCACGATTATGTATATTTTTATTCGCATTCAAACGCACATAACTCAGTTGGTTGTTTTTTAATTGCTTCATAAAAAAGGTAATCAATCGCGTCATATTGTTTTCTTGTCATAGAATATGTATATATATTAATTTCACTAGCCATTATTATAATTTCATAGACATTTATCGCATTGTTTCGATAGCAGTTCATTTGTTTGTCTATAAATATAGTTGCACGTGTTTTGACATGACTCTGGATAAAGTTAATAATATGTATCGCATATTGTCATGAATTTGTCTATATTTAATTTAATGATAGTGAAAGAATAGCTATGACTGTTTTGTTGTCAGCGTATAATATAAGTTGTCTTGTTGAATATAATATGTCGATATCGAAACGAGATACTTCTTAAAAATTAATACATGCAACCCCCGCTATCGGTTAAGTAAATTTCATTTCGATTTACTCTTTCTCATAGTATTCAATTTGTAATTAGTTCGATTATTGTTTGCTAAGTGAATTAGAATCATTATTTTGTTTATTCGTAAATAACTTGACGAAAGTTTGTCTGAAGATGTTTCTCAAAGAGGCGATAAATTTTATGTTTAATTTCTGCCAAATTCATCGAAGATATGAAAAAAAAACCTTAAAACAGCTTAACGACCGTGGACGCGTATTTGAGTCTTTGAAAAACAAAGGTTGCTGGCCGGCGGACGCATATATGCATGTAGGCGAAGTATCCGGAAGCTAAGAAAATTAAATTTTGTAAAGACATCTCAATTTGCCTACAAATTATAGTGAATTTAGTAAAATTACAATTTTTGCGAATTTTTCGCAAAATTTTATTTCGCCAGGTGAAATTTTATAAAAAAAAACGAACGGTCGTTAAGCTGTTAACTTTTCCGGTTCTAAGCTCAAGAAATGCGACCCCAATACCCACATTTTCTTAAATATCTATTTTAATATGGGTGATACAATGTTTATAATTAAGGTATTTTTATATCATAGTTTTTTGGACCTTTTGTAGTTTATGTAAATACGCGATGCGATAACGAGATAAGCGCCCGCTTATCAGCGATCGTTTGTAAGATAACCGCGCTGAACGCGTCAGTTGCAAAATTTATATTTGTATTGAAATGACGTCTTTTTTTACGCGCAACTTAAAATATGATTATTTATTTTAAAAAAACCACGGATTGTTGTAAAAAAATGTATGAGGAATGATGCAGAGAGATATTTTAAATCCCTTAGACTATTTTTTTTTTTTGAAATTCATAAGAATAAGGCCAATGATGGGAAACCACTGGGGTCCCTAAACGACCCCCATCGGCAGAGAAGTATTTTTCTAGTCTCCGAGCCGCGAGAGTTAATTATTTTAGTTCGTTTTAGTACTAAAACTTATTGCAAGAAGATAATAAAAATCGTAAAAACATTTTGAATTTCGTACTATGTGTGTTATACATGATTATTTTATCAACTTATGTTAACATTATGTAGATGTTTTCTGATGATTATATTGGTGCAATAAATTTAAAATTTGAACATTATTTTAAATCAAATTCGAGGTTTTTCAATTCAAAGAATTTCAAATTGAACCCAATAAAAAAATTCTGACACTTAAACCTGTTATAATTTTGTTTAAATGAGATATCTTTAAAACGTAACAATAAATTAGTCTGGATTTTTATGTCTTCTTTAGTAATAAAATTTCTCAATACTACTTCTTTAAATGTTATAATTTGCATTCTGTTTAGTTTTATTATTTTTTTCCGTATTCAGTGGTTTTGCCTTTCGACTAATTTAAATTGAATAATTATTTATCTGTGCTTTTTTTTCCTTTTGTGTCGAGAGACACAAAGACACTTTTAGTTTACTTTTTCACTTGCAAAACTTGTCCGCCCACCTCCAGGCAACTATTTTCTTTGTGTTTTTTGGGAAAGTATTTCTCACTGAAGAGAACCCATGCAAGTGATACGCAAACAACGACCCTCGGGCAACTTGTGGCCGATAGTGTTTTTTTTTATACCGCGTTACTTATTTTTCTCAAATGTGAGCAAAAGAAATTTACGTGTTAAATCAAACATTTCTTGTTTAATCCTAGCATTTGTATAAATGTTAAATTAAAGTAAATCATTTACATAATAATATAATGCAACAGTCGATAATTTTCTATAATTTTGTTGACGTCAAAATCCACAATCAGGTAATGGAATTTTCACATAAATATTCTGCTTCTTGAAGCATTCGTTTGGTTTTTTTTTTATTATTATACCAGTTGATAATTCTCGCCATCAGCAAAATCGACCCTGATCTTAAATAAATAATGTAGACTAAGTACAAAATTCTTTTATTTTTAATAAAAATGCCTTTTAACTTATAATTGAGGATGAAAGTAAGCCCTCACCCATCTGTGTTAGCTGATCTAGTTATTCAAATGAAACACACAAATTAGTATTATTTTTTTTTTTACAGAAATACCCAATTTACTTATTTAATTTATAATACCTATTGACACTAATAAACAATATTTGATACCACTGCTCTAAATAATCCCTTTACCTTTGAAAATTTCGTACAATATTAAATAAAATCTCGTGTTTGATCTTTTCAAAAAACCTACGAATATTTTATTTGTATTCAGTCCACAACGACCTCACGTTGAAAAATATTTTACCTGGTAAATTCGTCTCTTTTTATTTACTGACTTGAAATCGCCTTGTTACTTGTAAAATCTCATCCGACCATAAATCGCGAAGGTTTGATTTAGAGGCCGTTATTCTGTCGTCCGACATCTTTTGATAAAAAAAAATTAAACGATATTGTAAAATTCGATTTAAATAATCGTAATTTATACTTCATATTTTACGTCAAAACCCCTACCCTGTGCGGGGCGAAATTGAACTTTATGGTCCCATTGAAATCTTCTCGTTTTTTTTTATTTAACCTTCCTAACATTTGTTTTTCCAACTGACTTACCTGTTATTATAGGATATATTAATTTATGTTTATGTAGTTATAATAGCGTGCATTACGGCGTTGCTAATTAAAATTTGATTCATTATATATCATGACAAGACTATTTGCTTACGATAAAATAATATGCGGTCTTCACATGAAATGTATACATTGTTCATTGATTTTTACAGCAGTTTTAAAATACAAAAAAATAAAGATACATATTTACAATGTATTACACCTTTTTTAAATATTTTAAAATTTACTCCAAATTGTAAATATAGCACGGAATAATTTTCAAACCTTGATTTTAGTTGAACATAATTCAGAAAACATTCTAACAATGCAAGTGAATATGGTTAATTTTTCAAAAAAAGAAAATATCTTTCAAATTTGCGAAAGACGCATAAAGTAAACGTTCGCTATGAATTAGGTAGATAATCCTATAATTATTATCTCATGAAAGTGCACATAGCAAGTTTAAAGAATTTAAGTAACCGGACTACGGTAGGAAAAGTTTGAGAAACATTCTAGATTACCAATATGAAATGATTCTTTTACTTGATTATCTTCTTGTTAAAATATGTTCACAGAATTACAACACATTGTATATTAATTATACGCCCGATTCTAACGCCATTCCACACGTCAAAGTTCAAATAATATACTAATGGTGGAGGTTGTAAAAATCAACCCACTCTGTTCCCATGCCCCAGTCCTCGTTAGCGCTGATGCCGGCATCTTTCGGCGAGACAATGCCGAGAATAATCATACAGGTTTCTTTTGATGCCATTTGCATTATATTTTTCTTGAGAGAGAGAGGCGTGTGATCAGAAGCGATGGGCTGACGGATGTTCATCAATCTGCGACGGCGACAGGTTGACCTTGGGATGTTATGATAGCCATCGCAGATGACAGACGTGTCCCCGATTCCACCTCATCCGTCAGTTGCTTATAACTGTTTCGTCATACAAACTTGTTAACGACTTCGTATTTCTCGTAGAATTTTTCTTTAGAATACGGTGAAGTGAATAAATAAAAATTGGCCTTGCGTTGCTTAGCAACCAGAGACAATTTAGTGCGGAAAAAATATTAAATTCTAGTTTTTTTTTTACAGTTTAGCGTAAAATAATGAGGTCAAAATTATTTCATTATTATACAATAGTTATGCTAAATTGTATGCAGTATAATGCTAATACAATAATGAAATAATCTATGGAACTGTGAAAAATTGGTACGATCCTAATGGGAATTTGAAGTTACATCAATTATTAATGACCCATGGCTAGTCTTTTGTGATTTGATTTAAAATCTTTACATTCTTTCAAAATGTGTTATCTGAAATATATTTGTAGGGACATATATTTTTCCGATTTTAGCATATTGAATTTCAATTTTAGCGTTTTGTAGCTTTTAAAGCACCTTTTTTTATTATATATTAGTTTTAAATAATACGAAAGCATTTCCGGGGGTGCGGGAGAAGTTTCTATTTTGACATATATAAAATATATATTTCAAAACAACCTAGTCATTAAAATTTGCATTAAAAGGGGGTGCGAAAACATATTTTCAGATTCAAGGGGGTGCGGATCTCTAAAATGGTTAAGTTCCTAAGATCTGTAATAAAATGGTAAAAATGCGTGTCTCTACTCATTTGCATGAAAAAAAACAGGCTCACTGAAATTGTAATATTTGCATAACATTCAACGAAAGATTACTCATATAAAAAAATACATATATAATAGGGGAAATAAAAACAATGCTAAATATTGTTGTTGTTTTGTAGACTGGGGTGCGAAACCGACATTGGACTTAATATTAAGTATGTTCAAATACAAAATGAAAAATGAATTTCCACAAAGTCACCGTCGAATACATCGAAAATATATGTATATTTTATCATTACATCCTTTTAAGAAATAGGGTTTATGAAGTATAGTAGTAATTTTCCCGAAAATTCGGCTTTTTATGATTAAATCTTTGCCGCAGTACATTTTGTTTGTCAACAATGATGATACAGCATGCGTAAACACGGATTGTCCAAATACGCCCGCGTCCTTGGTCGAGATTTCTCACGATAAGATATGGTCTTCCCGTTCCCGATTTTTTTCCTGGCACATCTCCAGCGGTCTCGCTGTCCTAGACAAACAGTCTCTGTTTTCACTATACCAATCTCTCCAGCGTATATTTGTCTAGGTCGAATGTTATCTCTGCTCGTCATAACTCTCGGCCGACTTCGTTACATATCCGTTTTGATGTGATTTGTACCCCCTGTATGTTTGCAATAGTTTATATACATATGAAATATAATAATAGTATGGCGTATTTCGGAGTGTCAAGACGAGTAAAGGACGCACTTCAATAGTTAGCTAGCTAATCGCTCTGTACCGTCTTTGGGCACATCATAATATGTTACACCCATATATATTCGTACAACCTTTAAGTGTTTAATGTCAATACTTGGTGGAATGGCATTATAATAAAACATTTTTAGTACTTTCCCACATACAATTTATTGGATCAGGACCGGTTTCGCTCATGGTCATGTACTGTAGAACATGACTGTATTATCAAAGTTTGTAAGAAACGAGATGAAAACAATGTTTATAAATTGGTTACATGCTAGCTGATGAATGTTATGTTTATATATAAATATTATATATAGTAACCTCATTTTTTTAACACGGTAAATACTTTCCACTAAAAATCGTGTATAAATGATAGAATACATAGAAAAAGTGAAGGTTGTTTATTTAAATTTAATCTAACATTATAGATCACTGTAATGCTGTTCATTGTCAATACTTGGTGGAAAGACAGTATATGATATTAAGAAAAACACAATATTCCACTTTTATTTACCAAGATCAGGACCGGTTTCACTGATGGCGAGAATCATCAATTGATATCACCCATGCCTTCGAACAGAAATCGAAAAAATGAGAATCCGTGAGATCCGGAACGGAAGCCATCAATGCTAACCGCTGCGCCATAGGACCCGACAATAAATCGTAAATCGCTTTAATCGCTAGAAATGTTTTGAGGCTTATTACGTGTTAAAATCTTATTAAGACTTATTATCTTCCTGTATTGTTAAATTCTTTGTTATTAAGAAATCTGTTTAATAATTCGTCTAA
This sequence comes from Himalopsyche anomala, assembly GCA_031772345.1. Taxonomy (NCBI): domain Eukaryota; kingdom Metazoa; phylum Arthropoda; class Insecta; order Trichoptera; family Rhyacophilidae; genus Himalopsyche; species Himalopsyche anomala. Next base: position 864,009 of record CM062827.1, read on the forward strand.
AAATGAGTTATCTATACTAAACTATAATTATAGTAGAAAAAATGAGGTGTCCGTAATCTGTGTTTATATATTTTTGAAATGCTCTGAAAGTTCTGTATCACAAACGTGTTCTGGAAAATCTCAAATGTAAGCCTTTAGTGTTAGATTTTTTTTTTCAAACGAACACAGTTTTTCTAGTCAGAAATTATTTTCATAAAGTGTCTAAGTGTTTTCCAGCCAGGGAAAATAGCTGTGCGGAATTGTGTTATATTAATTCCTCGAAAAAGATTCTCACAAAGCATTAATGCGCACGTTTTATATTTCACCCAATTATTTTTCGCAGTGTTTTTTTTATTTTTATTGTTATGCCAGAGGAGAATACTCGAGTCAAAGAAACAACGCCATTTATAAACAGTTTTTTTTTGTCGAGGCGTAAACAATATCCGCAGCAGGTGGAAAAACACAACTCAGAGAGAATAGAATTCGTGTGAGAGTGATGTTTTCTCTTTGAATATACATCGCCTTTGCCATTAAGGACAATAAAAATAATTGAGAGAAAATTTGAATATCATATTTTGTATAGCAAATTCCGCAGTGGGGAATGTGAAATAAACGGAAAATCTTCATCATCAGTCGCTTGTTGTTGACACTAGGGCATTCAATCACGCACCCTTTTATGATTCTGGCTTTCAGGATTGATCACTTAACATTGTTTCAGAAAATTTTGGCGAAAAAAGTGTCGAATTAACTCCAGCGCTGTTGTTCTTTTTTTTTTGCTCTATTTAAGGATTTATACTTGTTATACTAAAGTCTTGTTGACACCATGGTAAAGATTTTTTCGTTCTCTCTAACTCTATCACCCGCTGTCTTGTAGTTGGTGAGAGCTTGGCTCTACCGATCGGGTGGGTCTGGATTCAATTCATGGTAAGGTCAATCTCAAATTTAGATTTCTTTCAATTAATGTTTGAGATCTACGACGTTGTTGGTGTTTGTGATGTCAATTTTTCTCAAATTGATCTCGAGTGACTCAAGTGAAAAAATCTTACTGAATTTTTCTCTAGAATGATCTTTCAACTGAAAAATATTTGGCGCATTAGCTGTAATGTAAAAGGTGTTTTTTTTCTCGCGACGAATACGTAAACCATTCCATTCCAGTAATTAATAACCAGATCGTAACGTCACATGCAGTGCATAAGTAAATCGAAAAAATACAGTTTATAGAAAGCGGAAGTATTTTCATACGTTTTATAGTATTCGTTTTGTTTGTACTCAGCTTCGTGCGATATACAATTTAACTTGTTATTATTAATAAAGTTTTATCTGGATAAGTTTCCTTGTAGCGGACGGAAGTATTTAATTAAGCATAGTATTCGCCAGACAAAGCTCTAGTCTGGATTATTGCAGATTGGTTCTGAGAGAGCAATGTCTTCTTTCTTTTTTCAATTAACTTCTGTGATTCCGGAATGGAAATCTGTATAAGTTGAGTTGTTAAGTACTCCATCCTGAAAGACTAGTTTAATAATATTTTTCTCTGTCGTTATTATTATCAAATACATCAAGATTTTTTTTAGTTCCCTGCAAATTAATTGAAACGTCTCAACTGCCATTTGTTACGATATCGAAGAAACGGTTAACAAATAAAAGCCAGATGTATTTATTTGGGTTGTTTTATATTTAAAGTGTAATTAGTATCGTTGTTCTCTCGAAATAAAAAATACGATCAAATTCTGTGAAAATATCATTAGAAGTTGTAACCATGGTTTGAAGCTGAATTAGCTATCGAGCAATTCCTATAATAAATAAGTGTAGATAATATTCTATAATAAACATAGCAAAGCATTTAATTTCACAACTTTTATAAAATGTACCTACTTAATGGCATATTATTTTGATATCACGTCAGAACTGTGATGACGTGTTGGCGAAATAGTAATCAACTATACATAATTTAAAGTTCTTGTGAAAATAAATACTTATATTTCTATAGTTTCAGTAAACACTTAAATTGTCTATTTTATTGTATTATAAAATGCACATTGCACTAAAATGTTTATTAACGATTATATTGAGTTTTTACATTGTACGTATTTCATATGTATAACCTTACTCATAGTTTTAATTTTTTTTAACAACTTTGCCAGGGTTACATCAAAGTTAGCATCGCTAATCTTCCGCCTTCTTGCGTGAGATTAATTCGTCTAATTATTCAATATTTACATTATCCTTGGTGTGTTCTTATTAAATGTAATATTTACTCTGTTTTTTGCTGGGCTAATCGTTATTTGATAGAGGATATTTTCAATGCCGCACAATAATTATTTTCGCTGATGCTTCTCACAATCAAATTGTAATTGATGCTTTTTAATATGTGTAAAAAACTTGTCTATTTTTTATTTGTAAATGTTGTTTTAGCTTTTATATTTTTTAATAAGCGTTTCGGCCGTTTAATTGTGTATTGCCATCTTTGATTTTAAGAACGTAATACTGATGAATGTTTAATACGTTTTTAATATCTTATAATATATTTTTTTCTGTATGACACGTCATTGTTGATAATATATTGATGATTTATGAAATTAATATTAAATCTGATGCTAGCGTAATGCCAAAATATAAATCAAAAATATTTTAAGATTCTCGTAAAAGAACAGTTCACAAAATTGTATTTTTTTTCCAAATTTAATACTATATCGATTCGTCAAATGAACGCTGTTCGTACTGAGATTCAAACCCGTGAGATCCATCACGGGAGCTGACGAATTTCGTTCAAAGGCATGGATGTTTGTCATGTCTGAAAATTTCCTCCCACCCTTCCTATCCTAAAATTATGGGGCGTAACGAGAGCTATTATCTTACCATTAGTCCTATCCTAACACTATCCTTTTATCCCTACTTTTTTTCGGAAATCAGTAAGGTTGATAGAAATAGAAAACTTGTATTAAGAAACCTCTAAAGAATTTTAATAAAAGGACTTTTGAAAATAAATATTTATTTCTTTGCAACATCATTGTATCTCTGTTTTAATCGTTGGATAGCGCTTTGGTTTAAGTTTTGGGTAGTAGGGTTCGCTACTTTAACTGGCTCGAAAAAAACATTTAGCACGCATTGTTTTAGTCTTGTTATTTATATTGCAAGTAGTGGTTTTCACTATCGAATATGTGATTTTCGACTTTTAATTGCATGCATTGCATGTCATACCAAATTATCGCATTAGCGTTTTGGTACACACGTGTATCTTATTATTCGTAAGTCTTATGATAAACTTTACATGTGTCGTTTGCGAACGGAAAAATATAAACGACCACATCTGATCATGTCACCCCAACCTACGAAGTTCAAAACACAATACCTTGTGATTCTTGCGATAATGAACTTTCTTTCATAAAGTCTCGTTTGATATGGAATATAATATTATCTCATCGAATCCAATATATTCGTTCTCTCAGGCTTCTAAGGCACTGGATTGGTTAATTGGAGGATGCGCGTATATTATTTGTTTTGACGATTGTTGCGCAATTATTTTAGATACTATAATTATCTCCAGTGTTGACGGATAAATATTCATGTACTCTGTCTTTATTTTTTGATTGCCTATAATCTTTATTGCCGGTCGTTATATATATGAAATAATAGATGTATAAATAATAATGTCTAGGACAAATGTCGACTGTCAGTAATGATTATATGTGATGTGGACATCTTTTAACTGTTGGTTTTAACATGTTAGGGAAATGTATACATAATAGAAATAATACGAAGTTAATTTCATGGAATTATTATGGTTGAATGAATCGTGCTCCGTGTATCAAATTAAATATATTTGTTCAAAATGACAAAACGAATGAATCCATTTTTTTTGTACTGCCATAAAATAGTATTCGTGATTCAAACTGCATAATTATGTATTGAACTAAAAATTTCATATGAAGCATCTAAATTCGTTTTGATTCGTATCACTAAAGCGGTGTTTGCTGTAAAATCTTGAATAAAAAATTACACACGATGGCTTGGGAAACAAAAATGGCATTTCAGAACCCTAAAATGTCAGAAAACCAAATTAAACTATTTTTTCTTTCACGGATAAAAATTCTGAAAAAATAATTTTAAATATTCTTATTATTAGTATTATCTTTCTATTTTAATAGAATTTACATTTTTTTGCGAACTCCACTTAACAATTGCCGTTTTTAATTCACGCGATTGTTTAAACTGCCGTATTTGTTACAAATTTGAGTTTAATTCTTCAAAAATATACATGTAAGGCCAAATTAAAAAAAAAAAACTTGCTACCATCTGCAAAATTTCCAGATCTATAAGACGACATATATAACACATTTTCGACAAAACATACAGACCGCCGTTTTTTTCCAGAACCTCATTGTGTATAAAATAAAACACAATTTTCAGTACAATTTTTTAACGATCTGGATTGATGATTGATTTTGCTCAGCCATATAAAAATTTTAACCGAATCAGAAAAACAATTCAACTTGGTCGTTTTGTGAAAATGTTCAAAATCATAACATTTATTTGAATATGATGAAATTGATATTCTTGACAACAATGATAATTATTAGAATACTTCTCGTAATTTTATCTTGTATATTATTATATTTCCACGATCCTAAAATATGTATATAGAAACAATGCTATGTACCGTATTGCTAATGTCGAAAAACATTCGATATAATGAAAACCATTATGTTTATACTGTTGTCGACTGATCATTTCGAAATCCGTGTTTTAACACGTGAAATAATATGAATATGTACAGTTGTTTTCATTATATTATTGACTATTGTTAATATCCTGGTAGTCGTAATATATTATATGTCATGGTTTTTGTTTACTAGTGTGAAGTGAGTATTTTTTTAGATGATGCTATGCTATACTACACTGGTAGTTTGTTATTCAATAGTAAACTATAGTCACGAGTGGTAACTATTATAATATAATATAATAAAAACAGCTTACTGATTTTAAATACATATCTACTGCACCTTGCACCTTGTTGATTATAGCTTCTTTCGATCCTTTTTTTTACATAGTTAGTTATTTTAAATTCAAATGTATTTTTTGTTTTCAAAACAGTCGATGATAATTCCAGTAATTAACTCCGTGGTTATTTTTTGCTGTTTGCCAATTTGAAAATGATTATAATACTAAGAATATTATTTTAATATACAGATTACGTAATGCTATATCGAATTAAAATAATATGTTTGTTATTCCACTTGTTTCGTTTCTATGAGAAGCACCCTCAGACTAAATGTGTCGGAAATTTATGAACAGGGTTTTTCCTAACTTATTGTACGATAGAACACTTCGCTAATCCGGAAATGTTACCGGATCACAGCTTTTTTTAGGTGAGGTAATACATAATTGTGAAAATATAATATATATGTTACACAAAAAAATATGAGTAAACAAATCTCTACATGATTTAAAATCTTCGCCTCTATCTACCGAGTATATTACCATTCCAAACATATGCGAAACACCTATTTAGGTCCCACGGAACATTGTTTGGGAAGCCCTGGGATGCTGGGTATCGACATCATTTAGACCAAAGATACAACAATATGTCCATTTATTTACTAATAATAATATTCATTTAATTGTATATTTTATACTCGTTTTTCTAGAAACAAAATTCATTTGAAATATATTGAAGATCCCGATATTATAGTTGTATATACATATAATATAATGAATTTCTGTGATAACTGCAGAGAAGATGATCTAGTAATGTTTTTTTTGTCGTTACGTAACGTAGTAATCCACCGAAATGTATCTATCAATGTCTAATTGCTAATTGACGACTGTGTTGTTGTTTTGTTCATTACAACTCCCATTTATTTACTCAGCATAAAGCTCAGCTCCTCGTATACATTTCGTTATATCTGAATCTATCGCTGTTTTGACTGGATTGAATTTCGTTTAATGTGTTATTGCTGCTTTTCACTCGTCTCCGTTACCATATATTTGTTTCAAATTAGTCGACGAGTGTACAAAATCCAGCTCAATTTACTCACCATATTCGTATTATTCTGAATGGATTACTATAATTAAATTTTGGTTCACTATTTAAAACACCAAAGGGATCTGGACCCTAAAAACTTGAGAACAGCTAATTCGTCACATCGCCTACAAACCTCACCTTATTGGAATCTTTAAGTACTCCTTCAGATGTGATTGTTTTTATTTGCCAATAAAACGGGTGTATCGAAATTTATGAGTTTGCTTTGTTTTTAATGTTTTTTTTTTACCATTTATTGCCCGCGCCATAAACAGTTTCATCGGTTTTTTTTAATATTAAATTTCACATTTTAAATTTTAATATAATCGTCTATTTAACACATAGTACTTTTTATGTTATTTTTTTACCACAGGCGCCTCTAGTAAATGATGATTTGCATAATTCTAATGTGATGTTTTATATGTTATATTCAAGGCTTATTTTTTCTGGTGCCCACCATCTCCGCTTCCTGTATGCCAACTGCTTGTGCATTACTCGTGTAGTATGATTTAGCTGCGAAAACTGCTAGTTTTGATTGAAAACGTCAGCCACCCCGCACTCGTGTTTGCTAGCAGGAATATTCTTACTAAAGATTGCAATGCCAGACGAATGTAGTTATACCGGTAAAGAAAACATCGATATTGGTATTAGAAACATCATGTAGATAGTATATAAAAAATGGAAAAATTGCGATCAAAACACTATATAATTTAATACCGGTATTAAGATATTTCTTATTATATACAGATATCAAAAGATTATAAACATGAAAGGCTAATTTTCAAACACAAACAGTTCGAATCTTTATTTGAAATTAATTATTACTATTAATATATTATACTTGTAAATATTTTATCACAAAAATAAGAACTCACTGCTTATCAAAATTTTAAAATAAATTTTAAAAAACAAATACATATAACATAATATATGACATAGATTTCAAAAACAACTTAATGGGTTGCATGTTTTTACGTATACAATCTATTAATATCTGGTTTTAGAAATGCTCACTCGCAAGGAATCTTCCAACGTACTTTTGGAAGGGCATGAGAGCTGTGCTTATTTTTTTAGTTGAAGTAATGACGAAATTGATTTTTCACATATTTTGGATCAGGATTCGGAATAAGAATTACCAAGTCTTCTTTTGCAATATATTATACAAATATTCACCTAATTCAAAATTCTGAAATACGTTTTTCATTTAATTCTGTTTTAGTCTAATCAACTGAAAATTTTGACGGACCCCGCAGAGAACCTGAGGACCCCCAAAGGTCCCTGTACCCCATATTTCATTCAACTGCAAATACAACATAGAAATGATGAAACTTATATCTATAATATTTGTATATCATATTATATATAATTGATTAGATAATTTAAAAAACATCTAAAGCGACCTGCTATAATGCCTATTAATGGAAAATACAGTTCGTGCCGTATAATTAATTTAATTAATTTGCTCATAATTTACTTAATAGTTTGCATGGTAAATATCAGATTTCATTTATTAATTACTGCTTTAATTTCAGAATGGCTAATCCGAGCTATTTTTTCCTCTATTAACTGGAAATTGTGTAATGATCTTCCTCTCTAATCACTTTGATTATTGATATCATTGATTCAATGATAGATATTATAACAGCTTGTGGTTTTGTGAAAAATCTCCTGCATGATGAGTACAAAAAAATCCATATATGTATGCACGTCCAAAATAATCTTCGCGAAATTACTGTCGTTAGCTTTTGATGCAATCCCATTCGAATTTATAGCATTATTATTCTCGAATACTTCACGTTTCATTTTTCAAACTATTATGTACATTTACCTAATAGCAAACCATGATTGAATTGACTCTTATTAGCGTTGTGAGGATAAGAAAATGGCAAATCGTTGTGTTCCTCGTTAATTAACTGTGATAATGGTGGGTGAAAAATGAGCCGCTCGATTTTTTTTTTGAAAAATATATTTAATGATGCGTATTTAAACAAAATAGTCAAAAGTGTTAACATTTCATGTTTGGCTGACTAAAGATGATCTGATGGTACACATATATATATAAGTTAAAATTAAATTATTGAAAATTTTCCTCATATTCGGAGTCGTTAATTATTTTAAAGCTGGAATCGGAGTCGTCTTTTTTTCACGCGACTCCACAGCCCTGATAAAAACAATACAGACATTCATTCTGTTGTGTAGAAATCGGTTGAAATTTTGACACATACAATTCGTGTCGTTTTCCTCACAAACGAGTAGTATAGAAGCACAAACGAATCGATCAGTACAATTTTTTTTTTTTTTTTAATTTATATCCGGCTCCAATGTGGATCATATGGCCCATTAATAAAGGTATCTCAAATGGAGGTTTTCTACGATAACTGTTTACTACTCAGTTGCCCGTGTTCTCTTAATAAAAAGAGAGTAGGATAAGAATGATAGGATCGGGACATGAATGACTAGTGGTTATTTTAGTATTGGAACGGCGGGAGGGATTTTTTCGACATCACAAACATACATGCCTTCGATCAGAAATCGATAAATCGTTTGAAAAAATTGCTGCTCGTACTGGGATTTGAACCCGTGAGATCCGTCACGGAAGCCAACGACGTTGACTGCTGAGCTTCAGACCCGACTGTTTTTACCCAACACCAATTAAAGCAATAGCGGGCGTCTATAACTTTTCCGGTTCGAAGCTCAAGAAATGCGACCCCAATACCCACATTTTCTTAAATATCTATTTTAATATGGGTGATACAATGTTTATAATTAAGGTTTTTTTTATATCATAGTTTTTGGACCTTTTGTAGTTTATATAAATACGCGATAACACGATAAGCGCCCGCGAAAAGTGATCGTTCGTAAGATAGCTGGGCTAAACTCGTCAGTTGCAATTACATATGTGTGCTGGGATGACGTCTTTTTTACGCGCAACTTAAAATATGATTATTTATTAAAAAACCACGGATTTTTATAAAAAAAAATGTATGAGGAATGATTCAGAGAGATATTTTAAAGCCCTTTGACTTTTTTTTTTTGAAATTCATAAGAATAAGGCCAATAATGAGGAAACCACTGGGGTCCCTAAACGACCCCCATCGGATGGGAAGTATTTTTCTAGTCTCCGAGCCGCGAGAGATAATCAAATCTTTGTTTTATTCGCGTGTGACTTAGTTCTGGCATTTTCATATTTAAAAACTGTATGTCCGACAATGATAATATAAAAATGGGTTTTACTTATATATTATTCATATGTATATCTTCGAATTTTAGAAATAAATCCTTATAAGGATTATTCATATTTTTATTCATGTATCACCGGATTATTCATATTTTTAAATTCGTGTATCACCCTCTTTATCCTTTTCCGATGATTTTAACGAGCTTGTGCGATCTGTTCTTAGTACTGCTAGTTGCTACGTTATCTCGGCTTTGGCCTCGTTACTACGCGATTGCTATTGCACCGGACAAACAGGCAATAATTCAATACAATGATTGGGTCCGGCCTTATTACTTTATGGTCTCTAATGCGGTCTTTACAAATTGTCTAGACATCTGGTGTTTGACCGCAAACGCTTAAATTATCGAAATATAAATTATTGATTGTAAACATATAAGTAGTCGTCTGCGAAATCAGTTCATGCAATTTTGTTTTTTTTCTCATATTCGTTGGGTTGGTAATTTAATTATATCGGTATTTTATGATTAAGTTATTAACCGGGATACCTTTGATAATTTTCGAAAATGCTAGTTCATATTTGCGAATATTTCCGTAAGGTAATGAGACTCGCTTAAACTTTAATGGTATGGTACTAGAACACAGGATTTGTTGATTGAATTAATGTATTTTCTATGATTCTATTGTGCCAATCCATTGGCTTCGTTAACATTATGCTCTTGTTGAGTTGGGTGAAGTTGTAATGATATAGTTATTAAAACTTTTTTTTTTATAATGTTTGAAACAAAATAAAAGTTTTCATTCCGCGTATCTACGTCAAATAATGACAGTTAACTCACTAAAACCGCGTATGTAACATTATTAGAATACTAAAAAAAAAAAATTGCCATTGGTTAATAAGTTATGATCCCTAATCATATGATTTTTGCTCGACATGTTTTTAAATGAAAGTTTTTTTACCTCCTTTAAAGTTCAATCATTTGTCGTTCCGCGGTTATGCAGTATTACCGATCATATGCTTAAGAAAAATACAATATTCATTTGCACTTATTTTCAATTTTTGAGCATTATCAATTGATAACAAATATAATTTAACCGTTTTATTGTTCAATTTGTTTTGTATAAATATTGTGTTTTTCTTAATAATATAATGCTTTTCTACCAAGTATTGTCAGTGAACACCCTAAAAGTGACCATATGCTTATTGTGATGTAGAAAATTGTATCGTATCTGTCCAAAAAAATCGTCATTTGTATCAATCGCATAACGTTTCACTCTTAAAATTATCCATTCTAATTTAGTATGAAATTATACCTTTTTATCCGACTGCATATAATAAAGTTTCCATTTCATTATTTTGTTATTTCCTACGATATGGCTGTTAATATTTGATAATGAGTGTCCGTATTTCAATGGCTAATTAGGTTGTTAGCAGACAGTCACGTGTTTTAAAATAAACATGTTCTCACGTGTTGTGTAACGAGGACCCTGAGTAAATACGTAAATACAGCGTTATCAATTCATCGGATCTCGCAGCCACCGGCCACCACATCAATCGGCAAATCACACCGTTCAGCTAGCTATCCATGTCTTACTTCGTGCTTTTTCAATGATTCGTTCCTTAGAATAATTGCGATAATTATTATTTCATTCTCGCTCTGCTACAAGTTCACGTGGTCACGTATTCGACTTTGTAATGATTTTAATAATACACGAAGCTGTATTTATGTTTTGTTTTATGGAAGATTTTTTCAGGTGTATTTGTAAGCTGGTTTATTTTTAGCAATGATTTTCCATATCTCGTCGTTGGAAACGACTTTTTATATCGTTATTCGTTTCTTAGTAAAGTATTCTCTTGCACAGTGACCACTGACCACATATTCGCATTCATCGAAGACACTTTATTTGAAACTTAAAAAATATATTTTCCATTGATTGAATAATTTTATGTCTCGAGTCTCAACGTTTTATTTGAAATCATGTGTACAGATATTTTTTTTGTATCGATTTAAAATGGTTACTTATTAATCAAAACCTTTGTATCATAATGAAATACTTTCAGAATCCATGATTGATAATGCTTGTCACGAGTGGAAATAAGTACAAATGAATATTGTGTTTTTCATAATATTTAATGCCTTTGCACCAAGTATCGACAGTGGACATCCTAAAAGTGTGAAACACAAAAAAGAGTAAAATATTTGAAATCAATATAAACCACACTGTAAGCGGATTTAAAAAATAAATAAACATGTTTAATTTTGACTATTATTACGCACAAATACAAAAACAAGGATACGTATAAACTCTGGCTTTAAATCTTAACTAGCTGGCCCGACGAACTTCGTACCGCCTCAGAATCAATAAATGTTGTGTTAACTTATTGGATGAGTTAAATTCAATTTGAATGAATACTCAAAATGAATTAAGTTCAATAAATGTGCAAAATTAAAAATGAAAAGTATTTTAATTACATTGAAATGATGTTATTCACGTGGCACAGTCGATAGATTTAAAGGAATGCAGTGGACCAACGATTTGATTTTGAATTGTGAATTTGAAATGATCCACATCTTTGTTATTTGCTGCAAGAATTGCTCGTTCACTCAACCAATTATGATGTTTGTGATTAGCAATGATATTCAGGAACACTTTGTTGATTGTCCTTCGATGAGACGAAATTTCAAAAATTCGGCAAAAACGAAATCAATCCATTCGATTCGTCGACAGGAACACGGCCGTTACAGATAGTCAGCAAATGCTTGGAGAAATCTGCGGCAGATGGTCGTTTAGAAATGCAACTCGCATGTTTGTCGTTAGCTGAAGTTTCTTAACATAGCGCCACAGAGTCGATGTTTTAAGTCAAGCGTTTATTTCATCGGCAGTGGTCGATCTTGGAATAACTGGTAGTGTTTGGCGAAAATCGCCAGATAGTACAATCATTGCGCCTCCAAAACATTTTGAGTCATTGCGCTGATCTTTCATAGTTCGGTTGAGTGCTTCCAATGCGGAGGAAAAATAAGCCACCATTTCTCTCATCAATTGCCTTCATTAAAGTATCGTACACTTTCTGTTGGGGGTTCAACAGTGGTACATTCGTTCGAAGTGATTGGTTCAATGCATCTCGATCATATTTACGTTTACGTTCCGATTTTCGATTGAAAGCGGCGATCATTCTTCGATCTGGCGACGCATCATGCAGCGCATGAGGTAACACATATCTTCGATCAAAAGCAACGCCTGGTTATGTATCTCCTCATTCACCTCGAGATCGGGATTCCCTGAACTGACGCGAATTCGGTGTAAAGTGTCTTCGGACATGTCATCTTTGTACTTTTTCCACAATTCACGTGGATTCGATGGGAAGCATGTCAAAAAAATGATAGCAAATAATGTGCGTATCTGACTTGGAGACGCAGAAACAATTGCTTCACCGATTGTCATGTCCCAATGAGTTTAGTTTTCAAGCAAATTGAGCTGTTGACATGCGGCACGAAATGTTAGGCATACGACGCCATTGTCAGTTCGTAATGATTCGAAATGTCGACCCGAAGGGAATTATTGGTTGTTTTAAGATTTTTCATGTTCACAGAACTGAAAGACTCTTAGAAAACCATTCCGAGCACTCTTACTGATTGGTTTAGAAGTACTTGGCATAGCTAATACCTCTTTATTTCACTGTATTTTAAATAATAAAATTACATCTTCACAATGTTGACAAACGACTACTTTTGTTTGACAGTAACTGTCAAACAAAAACTGTTGCTAAGAAATGTGTTGGTCTAGGATAAATTTGTTCTCAATGCTTGTCACCAACATAATGACAGGGATCTATTCAAAATTATTCAAATAATACTTTTTTATAATTTTACGAAAGTTCATTCTAAATTTTCATATTTTTTTATATTACGAAATGACATAAATTCTCATTATAACAAAGAACGCAACATTTTCCAAATCTTAAATATTATATTTATGAGATTATCTTTCATTAGAAAAAAATATATATTTTTGTTTAATGTTCCACACATACAAACAACTATACAGTCAATCCTGTTTTTATGCGGTAGATGTGTTCCACGAAATATCGCAAAAAAAAATCGCATAAAAAAAACTTGACTTCCATAGAAATAGTGGGGTGCGTTACTTAAATTTTAAAATCCGCATAACTTTGAAACAGCGAGTTAAAATATACACTAAATCGCAAAGTATAAGAAAATTAGGGAAAAACCACGGCGTAAAAATATTAAAAAATAGTCACTGTATGACAATTCTATGTGTGTTTTAAAGCGTGTGGTTCTAAATCACTCTTTTTCAGAAGAAATAGTATGCGCATCAATTTCATAAAACTATGGTTGTTTTCTAACAATAAAATTAGTGATCAGAGTTTGTTCAGATTTTCTTTTTCTTTAATTAATTGGTTGTGCAGTTTGTTATACCAATAAATATATTCTAAAGTTATCGTTGAAACTTGAATGCGCGATCAGAATTTGAATCATTTAGAAAGAAATGATCTTCTAATTTACTGAAAAGTTGGATACCTTCTTCAACTATTTTCGCAGTGAAGGAACTGGAATTTCTTTCAGTTCGTCATTGTTTTCTGTTTTTTTTTTCAATAATTAAATTTAAATTATGAACATCTTCGTCACTTATAGCTTTATCTGTAAGTAATTCGTCGATATAATTTTCGCTAAAGGTATCAAACCTTTCTTCGCCAAGTTCAGGTGCTAAAGTAATCATTTCAGCTGATATTACCGATGGCAGATGCAACATGATTTAAACAGTCCGAAATCGTATTTTTTTTTCAAATGTCGGTTGTGTTTATGATTCTCTCTATTCTATCCAAAATACAACAATATATGCTCTCGATGTAATATTTAACATTTTTATATATCGTAAAATATGGGACATTTAAAAAAATGCATTTCTAAAAAATCGCATTACTTCGAAATCGCATAAAAAAACCGCATAAAAACAGGATTGACTGTATATAGCAGTGATGCACAAACGCGGCCCTTTTTGAATATTGTGGCGGCCCTTAAAACCTTTTCTCAAACATACTTTTTTCACGTAAAACATTTATTTAACAAATGTAAGCAAGCTTTTTCTTCAATGAAGGAGAATAAATCGGTTCATAAAAACAGGCTTACAAATATTATGTCAAATTAATAAAAATAGTTAAAAATTAACTAAGACCAAAAACGCATTAACTTATGATTTGCATTTAAATGAAACATAATGAAACACATGAAACATGACTTATTTATTTTCGAAATAACACGGTCAAAATAATATAATGGAACCTATTATTCACTTGATCTTTTTTACACGATTTTAAGGCTGTTTTACGTGGAACGTACATATGTTCTGTATAAAAAAAGGATTGAGCGTACTTTAAATCATTTTTTTCTTTGCGGCCCGAAGCCACGACAATTTGTTTTATGCGGCCCGCTAGAAGGTGAAGGTTGTGCATCACTGGTATATAGGGATCAAAAATAAAATAATGATTTGATAGTATTCTATAACAATATAATATACATGAAAAGTATACTGATTTTTTTTTACATACCTTCTGATTTTATGTACTTTCATTCGTCTTTTCACATTTCAGTATATATTTTAGCGACGGTGATGAACATGAGACATAAACTCCTAAAAGTTTTTTTTTTAAATGGATATTGAAGATTTAGTTTCGATTTAGTTTAAAGTTGGCATTCCTAGCTTGATTAACAAAATGCCTCACATGAGGTAACACATGTCTTCAATCTAAATCAAAGCCTGGTTATTTATCTCTTCATTCACCTCGAGATCGGGATTCCTTGAACTGACACGAATTCGATGTAAAATGACTTCCGACATGTCATCCTTGAACTTGTTCCACAGCTCACATGAATTCGATGTGAAGCATGTCAAAATCATGATAGAAAATAATGTGCGTATCTGACATGGAGATTCAGAAACAATTTGTTCAGTGATTGGCATGTCCCAATAAGTATAATTTTCAAGCAAATTGAGCTCTTGACATGCAAGTAGAAACATTCGTCATTTTTCGGATGAACTGTGTAAATGCGACCAAGAGCATCAATAGTCATTCGGGTGATCAGGAACCGCATCGCTTTGCTTTTGACGTTAAAATGTCTTCGATATAGCGTTCCAAGTGTAATAACGTGTCATCTCAGAGCAAAGCAACGGTCATGCAAAATATTGTTGTCAAAAATTTATCATACCTAATTATAAACATAACCTTATTTCAATATTATCCGATTTTCTTTCGTTTTCATTTCATATCATCGATTTCTTTTATTCTAATCCATATTCTAAATTTAAAATTATTTATAAGCCAATCGTATGCAAAAGAAGCAAAAACAAACAAATATAGAAAACAGTGCGATCTGGTGGATTTTTCTGAAACCAGCTTACGACATTTTATCGTTTGATGAAGCTATTCGTCATTTAAAATTTTTATTCTGTATGAAGATATTTATTTTCTTTATAATTTCTTTTCCGTGATATTTTTCCGATGTTTTATTGCTTATTCTGCTATTCTAGGCAAAAAGGAATTTTATAAAGCAAAGATCATTGAAATCCTTGGAGTAATTCTCGAGATATACGTGGTGTAAATAACCCGACTTTGTTTTATATATATAGATTAATAGAATAATATTAATTGCTATAAATAAATTACGTTCTCTCCTTACATTAATCTTTTGTATATCAGTTTTTTTGTAGTTACGAGAGTTAAAATGGTTGCTCTTCTGTTGGTAACCAATGCAAAAATAACACAAAATTGATTGAATTTTTTTGCAGCGTTTTTATTTACATATGTATATATTTTTAATATAACATTGAATAATTGGCGCCCACTATATATATGCATAAAAGCAAAACTTGTCTCGCACATATTACCAAAGTTTATGTTACGCTGCACGTAGATGGAGTAAATTCACTCTCAGTTCAGTTCGGCCGGGTCGGCCACCATATGAGTTTATTAGTGTCAAGCGACCGAATGGCCTGTGGCATTTTTGCCAGTTTGTAATCATATTACGAATGCACGGTTAGCTCGGGAAAATAATTAACAATCTGCAGAAGTTAAAAAGTCGTAGCCGCTGGTCTCGGCTAGTTGTTAATTTGGACTGCCATTTCAATTGATAATTTAATCTGCGATAGTTGATAACCGCCACTTTTTCAATTGACACATCAAATGCGGACAACGTTGCTATGCAGAGAGTTATATTATAGAATATTTTTGTTCCTGTCGATGTACTCATTTTTGCCCTTTCAGTGTCGATGTTCAATTGGTTGATAATGATCGTTTTATTAAATCGAGCATTCGTGTAATTGTTTGTATGGATCGAAGGAACATCTTCATCCGACTGTGTAATAAAGTAATAAGGCTAGGCGTATGCTGAGATTTGGGATTTGCTGCTTTTCGCACCGTTGTGATACCGGCACAAATTCCTACGTGACGCGTGGTCGTTTACACATATTTTGATTTAGACGCGAAAATTACCAAGAAAATAATGAATTAATGGGGTTTATACAATACTACTCACGTAGACTACGTTTTAAAGGCATTAAAAGTGTTTTTGTGGGTCATTAATGTATGTCTGCATCTCAGCATCGCTCATGAGAAGTCTGTATCCAATATTTAACATTCAATGAGAAGTAAATTTTTTGTTTTCATTATTTTTTGTATTCGTTTTTCGTATACATTCACTTTGCTCGAATCTTTATCGATAATACTTTATCCAACTTTGTAATTAGTACGATTCCTTTTTTTGTGCGGAAAAGTTCGCTAACAAATCATAGCTGACCTTTCGTGTATCGGCACACGGCCAATTCATTATCATTAGCTAGAATTATTTACGAGCGTTGCTAAACTGAGGCTGAAAGCTAACGAATCGAGGCTGAAAAATGCAATTCATAAATCTCTTGATTTTTTATCAAAATCAACTTTCGCGTGACGTAAATTTGATGTTAGTGTGTTGCATTACGTCGTTTATTATAATATAATTCTTGCATAATTTATTGCTCGCGTTTGGCTGCTTTTCAAACATACATCCAGTAGCGTACGACTCAAAAGCGTTGCTTGCCATGAGTTCTAATATAAATTAATTTAAAAAAATCAATTTGGACTCGCACTAAAAAATAATGTAATGTCAAAAAATACATTAGTTCTTTGTTCGGTAAACTACGGTAGTGCCACATATTTTTTTGCCATGGAAATCAAAATAGTAAAACTTTTTCTATTTTTATTATTCTATTAAGAGGAAATACTCGTCCATATTTAAATAATTGTGATACCACGCACACTGATAAAAGTTTCTATATTTAAAGTCTTTTTATGGTCAACGTTTGAAACTTAAAATTAATGTATTTTAATGTGTTCACTGTCAATAATTAGTACGTAGTGGATTCTATTAAAAAACACAAATATAAAAAGAAAAAAATATATTTTAGTAATTCACCAACCACTTGTGGTCCTTTTAAATAAACAACTTTATTAATACAAACATAATATTCCTTTGTACTCTATTCCACTTTATTTAATAGATCAGGACCGGTTCGCTCATTGCGAGCATTGTCAACTGATAAGAAATATAATTCAACAATGCTATTTATACAAAAATAAATTTAAATGAAATGGTGGAAACAACAATTGACAATGAAAAGAAATTACCAATTACATTATAAGGGATTCTAAAATAACACAAAATTAAAATGTGATAATGTGAACTTAACACCAATCCCTTTTAAACAAGTCACTGTAGAAGCATTGATGATTATGATACAGTAAAACATGCTTTTTATTCCTAATATAAACATCAACGTAATCAAATACACGAACTTTTAAATTTAATGATTTATTGTGTATTTTGAAAAGCCAATATTTTTTTTATTTTTTTTGACTATACTTTGAAAGTTGATATATCGGCTCTAGGGTTAAATATGGGTTAAGAAGTAAGATAACCGACATTCGAGTATAAAGGCACCTTAGAGCAGTGTCGGCCAAACTGCCGCAAGTGTACCGCAAACAGTGTGCCGCAAAAAGTCTCAGGTGTGCCGCGAAGGAAGAAAACTAAAAAAATATATTTTAAATAATGCCCATTTATTTAAATTTTCGTATTTTTTTAAAGAATTCAACACCTTGTCAAAACAAAAAAAAATATAGTCATTTGGAATATGGTTTTATATTATCTGAAAAAAGACAGCTGGGTTCCACTATTATTATCTTTATTCATAATAATAATGAGCATATCCTTTTTAAGGCATTTTTATTTGGTGTGCCGCGTAAAAAAATCCCATTCACTAGTGTGCTGTGAAGTAGAAAAGTTTGGCAGACACTGCCTTAGAGTGAAGATTATTACGTAACCATATTTAGTAACACTCGACTTAGGTGTAATCTATCCTATATTTAAATCATGTGAAGACGTTGTGCGGCTTGGAGTCACGTTTTGTCGACACCGCTAATTATTGCCACCGCTTTTGGTAACTATATTGTATGTAAATTTTAGTATGCCGATCAGTAGTTATGATTTACCGCAAATTGAAGTATTGAAGTATTCGGCGTTATATAACACTATAACTACGTCAAACAAATGTCATATTTGAATAGCAATTATTGTTCAGGCTAATATTCTGATACAGTTAATGAAAACTTAAGAACTTAGTATTTCTTATGTTTCAAAATTACATTAATTTTACTATGTGAATTGATTGACGGCGTAACCAAAAAGACACGATTTAGGGCGGATGCGGGTAATCTACTGCTTTTTAACTGAAACCAAATTGTCATTCCACTGTTTTCTTGTATTCAACTTTTTGATTGAACGCAATGATTTTTCACTCGATATATGCATGTAAAATATGTCCAAACAATGAATCTCTGTAAAACGTTCTTTACTTCCCACTCTCACCTTCTTTGAAAAACTTAGGACAGCTAATAGCTAACTAGGGTGTTGTTAAAACCCACCGTTCTATCTATACCAAGAGTGGGGAAACTTTTCATTTCTAAAGACCACATTCATTTATCTGATTCAACATAAGGCCGCAGTAATGAAAATGTTTCCACCCTCCCCTTTTTTTCGACTGTCGAAATAATGAGTCGATTATGTTATTTTTCCAAACACTTGCGTATAATTTTTTGATCAAAGGCCGCATCAGAGTAGTTTATAGGCCGCAGGTTCCCCTTTACTGATATATACCATGACCAAAATATTGGGTGATTAAGCGACTGACAACCGGTTCTCGTCCAACACCTTCTGTTGAATTACTCAATTCGTAAGCAATCCGTGCGGTCGCCCTGGTTAAAAAATAAAGCAATATCACTGAATAAAACACCGGACCGTTTTCGACGAAAATGTAATTTAGTTGGTGCCGCTATTCTCTGACTATTATATGTATTGACTTCACAGTATTGTCTAACTATTCCATACCTTTTAGCAACTCTAATGCCGTAAATATTATATCGCAATATTTTAGTCGAGTTAGTTTTCAGTTTTGACAACAGCTGAAAAGTTAAACTCGCCGAGTGAGAATTTCAAATTTTACACTTCACCCGGCGCCCCACTTCTACTCACCACCCATCCCGCTCTCCTGGCAATAAATAATGGTCTTTCCCTGGAATGTTTTTATTCGGGGCATGGGAAAAGGAATCGGTAACAAATTTATTATTTGCCGTCGCGTTGACACGTTGGATCCCCACGTCGGATTGATTTTTACTTTTCCATTTGTATCGTAGACATTGACATTGCCGCAGCAAGTATTTTCCCAGATGTGTTTTGTTACCATATACATTTTGCTCTTATGCTGGAGTAGATTTCGAGTAAACTTTACTGCAGCGTGCTCTCGGTAGTAACATAAATTGGATACAATATTGCAGACTTGTAGCATAGTACAAATTAGATTCGTTTGTCTGTTTTGCTCTGGTGTATTTGTTGTTAAGGAGCTTAAAACTTCGTGAAACTTCAACGTATTAAAGAAACCTAATATATTGTATAAATGTATTACAATTTATGTTTCTATTCACTTTAGAGATTCGACTATGACTTAAAGTAATTTAATTTTCATAATAAAATTTATACCGTATCAACAACGTTATTGAATTGGACGTTTACAGCTCAGACAAATTTCGTTTACACATCAGGATCGGTTTTATTTAGCTAGTAATCGATTGAAACCAGTCCTGTTTTTTTTTAGATCACTGGCAAATCATAACGGCAAAATAAATCGTCATGTCAATTTACGGTGGTCAAAATAATACAACGTATAACATAATGTCGACGCTTTGGTCTGGTTGGTAAGAGCTTGCTCTACCGATCAGGTGGGTCCGGGTTCGATTCCCGGTAAGGTCAATGTCAAATTGATTTTTTTCAATTTAATTTGAGATCTAAGACATGGGTGTTTGTGAAGTCAATTCTTCATGAGTTAATCTCATGTGAATTTCAAAAATTCTCGTCGAGTATATCTCGTATGATCTTTCAACTTGAAAATATTTGACGCATTGGCGTAAGCTGTAATGTCAAATATTTTTTTTTTTTTTAATATAAAAAAAATAATATACATTAACTATATTAGTGTTTTACACTTTGAATGCGTTTACTGTCAATTATTAGTGGAAAAACTTTAGGCGTTCAAGTCCACTCTCAGTTCTCAGTTCAAGTTCATCCGTGCACTTGAACGCCTGAAGATGCCGAAAGGCGAAACCCGGGTCGTTAGTGACAACATCTGTGAGAATGTACATAGTTTGAACGATTCAAATTCAATATTAAGCGTTTGTGTCGCTTACCGCATGTTATCTCTCCATTTTTTTTAAATGACCAAACTTTGTTATTCAGTGGTGTTTTTAAGAAAAAGAAATCCATTTCTAATCTTGTTCTCCCAAATTCTCCCAAAAAGTCGAATGGTAAATAAAACTGTATCTTAACTTAATATTAACTGAAAGGTTTCATTTAATGTTGCCTATCAAATTGTATACAGCAATCCGGCTTCGAACGTGTTTGACAAACTTAAATATTTGCTCCAGATTTTTTTCTCCTTGCTCCATCGTCCCGGAAAATCGATCATTCTTAGACCGCTCTCTCACAAACATAGGTCGGTGGTATCGGCTTGGGAATATACACTAGGAAAGCGCGCGATCTATCGACTGGAATCCCAACAAATTCTGTATTGTATTTTCAGTAACTTTCAAAGAAACTTGTCTAATGGAAAGCCGGCCTCCCTACTTTTTTTTGTATAAAAGAAATCTAATATAAAGGGTGTAAATAAAACATTACTGTTTCGGAATGAAACAACAAAGATAGTGAGTTGGATTATTTATAGAGGCACGCTCATCGCAAGCAAAATGCTAAGAATATCAAGTTAAAATGTCGATGTAGAATAATGACACAGAAGTTTCTTCAATGAATACATCGAGTGAAACGGGGAAGATGGAACTTACATACCACATTTAAATTGTTTGTACGGATATGTATTTTTAATCTACACAATTCTGCCTATATGCGACACATGTTATTATTAACTACCTTAGGATAATCTTAATGTTATCGAACATCTCAAAAATTCTAACTATGAAAAATCGTCTGTGAAGTTTGCATCGTTTTCACTTTAAATGCACAGAATATCTCGGTGAGTTGATATAAAAAAATAGGTCAAAATTCACAAGGAATCCTTGTGAATTTAACAATGAAATACAGTGAAAAAAATCGATTTTAAGATCAGTATGTCAAACTATTGCTGAAAGGTAAACCTTTATAATGAAAAACTGAAATATTTTGATTTAAAAAGAAATTTAAAAAGAGAAAAATCTTACATTTACAATTATTGATATTGCCCTGTAATTTCAAAGCAACAGCGAGATTAGTAAAATAACTAGATTGCGATAATGGCATACTAAAAACCTACTTTTTTCATAATCTTTTTTCATAAACCGTAAAAGAAACTAAATAAAACGATAATTCGCTATTTAAAAAGTACAACACGGACATCAATGTTAAATTATCTTGAAACTTGTATTTTCGACATACCCCAGTGCTGCTTTAGTGTAAAAAGGGTTGTCATTCCAAGATGCTGACTAAAAAATATTATTTTTTGATCATTAATTACTTGTTACTATCCGCTTTTATAATTAAGTAGTTAATTTTTAATAAGGAAAAACATGTTCATATATTAAATTAGTAACTGGCTATTTAAAGTTATGGATAGTTACTGGCGAAATTATTAATTGCCAAACTTTAGAATTTTAAAAATTCCACGAGTTTTCAAATCAAACATAATATCCCGATATTTTTTAACAACTTCATCGTTATTTTGAATATCACATTGAAGCATTTTATTTAATTAGTTTTTATGAGCGAAACTTTATAGCAGTTCTTTATTTCCACTTAATTTTTATGTTAATTTGAAGGCAACATTTAATTATCCTGTTGTGAACTATTCACATTTCTGTAGCCATGTGCTTTTATAAATGCCTGCAATTTCGCCCATATTTTTTACAGCTTTTTAAAATATTTTTCAAATGGTTTTAGTAGACATTTTGATATTACGTTACAATAATCTTGTACCGTCTAAATTAAAAAAATAAATAATGAATTTACTTGATGGAAAATAATAGCAATGTATTTTAGTGCGTATTGTTGTTTTTGGCTGACCACCATGCAACCAATTATTAAATATTTTTTAATTGAAATAAAAATAAATTATTTATTTTAAAAAACATACAGAGAGGTTAAAGAAACTTTTTGACATGATAATGTCTACTTAAAAAAATCTGCAGAAGAAAAAATAACTGGATAGGTAAAACTGACTTAAGTAACATTCCATACCAAGCATTGTGTAATACTTATTAAAAATTAACCGATTCGCTTATATGTCCAACAAATCTGACTTAAAATTAAAATTCTGTCGATGTTTTGTCAAAACATATTCATAGTATTAAACAAAAATTTCTTTTATTTTCAGGTAAGCAAATCATTCCATACAAGGCAAGGACCTGTTGTGTGTTCTTCATGACGCCACGTAAGTTTTAAGTGATGATATTTTATATTATTATATAATTTCCATCCTGTTTCATAATTCGTGCACACTCATTGTCTCTGGTTTACCTGTGAAACCATTAACAAACATTGTGGTAAATGCGAATGACGTGGCCGCCTATCGAAAACGAAAATGTTCAGCTGTTGGTTTTCTGGTCCACTTTGTTGTGCAACACACGCCCACTCGCCCATCCGCACAAATGCGCAGACTTATGAATAATGATCGACAATATTAACTTGAGGCGTATATTGTCAAAAACTGTTACAGAGAATTATATTTGATTTTTTTATTATTTCAGACTGAAAAACTTTTCAAATAGGAGAAATGTGTGTTAAAAATTGTAATACCTCAAATATTCCATCGAAGAATTCTAATGACTTTCAGAAAACAACCAGAAAATCTCAGTTAAAATATCATTTTCTTAAACTAAAAATTCAATTGCAATATTTCATGACTACATCAATCAAGTGTTTGTTTTTGTATATGTGTTTGAATAAATAACTGTTTTATTATTCGGCCGACGAATACACTAATGTAATCTACTTGCCACTGAGAAGAAGCGCTATTGAAACAAACAAACCCTTTTTATATCACATACATCAATAATTATATCGACTGTGGAAAGGAAAAAGGACGTAACCCACAGTTTTTTCAAAACAGGTTTTTTTCGATAATCACAATGTATCAAACTTGATACACGTTCTATCAAAAGGATGCAAGCTGCAAATGCCGAATTAGTATCTAAATTTAGCTTTTAAGTTTGAAAAAGATGACCTTGTAAAAAATTAAAACCAAGAAAAAAGACTGAAATAAAGGTTTGTCCTAGACAATTTTTTAAATAAATATTAGATTATGTCAATTAAACACCACTTTAGACTTCTCCGTGCACTTCAAGGTTGCGTGTAATTCATATTTTGCATATGGCCCAAAATCATCAAAACACGTTTTTTGCGCCTCCTATAAAATTTGATATGTGTGGGTTACGTCCTTTTTCCTTTCCACAGTCGATATGTTAGAGGTGTTAAACATTTTAATTTTGTGTAATTATAGAATCACTCGTAATTTGTAAATTCTTTTCAATGTCAATTGCTGTTTACACCTTTTCATTTAAATTTGTTTTTGTATAAATTACAATGTTAATTTATATTTCTTTTCAGTTGACAATGCTCGCCATGAGCGAAAGTGGTCCTGATCTTTTTAAATAAAGTGGAAATAATGTTCAAAAGAATATTGTGTTTTTATTAAAATATTTTTTGCAATAACGAATAATATTATTATACTTATTTTTTTTTACCCGGTGGAATCGCTATTTACTTATTAAAAAGTATGGACAGTAAAGTAAGCAGTGTCAGTATTAGGGTCTCCAATCCCGGAATTTCGGGATTGATAATTTTTTAGCAAATCCCGAAAATTGATAGGATTTTGGAATTGAAAGAGCTAAAAAACAACGAGCCACGTTAATATTTTAGGGTAAAAAGTATAGGGATTTGAAGATTTTAAATTCCTCGGTGAGCTAAAAAAAAACTACAAAAACTTTTCTCATTGAGATCTCACGTTCAGTGCCCAATCCCGGGATTGAAAATTAATCAATCTTGAAATCCCGGGATCACAAAAAGGCTCCGGGATTGGATACCCTAGTCAGTATCTATCATACATAAAATTTATATATGGCTTTGCCAACTATTTTATAGTCCGCGATCGTATAAATTTTAATGACGAAACGTGTCACGTCATCCCGCATAAAAAAGTAGAACCGATAAATCGACGTAAGTTTACCTTCGCTAAATACCGGCAATTGAAATTTAACGGTAAATTGCAGGCCCTAGTTTATACTAATACGTATATGAAAGTGCGAATCCTTATCTGAAAGGTTTAGCGAAACACCGACGGTGATACTTATCAATCAAATATCCGTGAGATAGATTCTTCGCAAAGTGGAGATATACTGATGGCCACTTTTGCCGTACGTGTTATGGTCTTTTAAGGGTATGCGGGTCTTCTTTCGTCACTTGAGGCCTCCCATAAAAGTCCACTCGGCGTGGGTTTCTGCCTCGTGACCTTTTCCGTCAGGTCTGTCGTGGGGTCGATCGTGCCCAGTGACGGCACATACGTACTATTTGCAGCTAACAGTCCGGTTTTAATCACTTTTTAGGTATTCACTAGTAATTCTTAGACCTTAGTAGAAAGCATTATATTATACTTTTCTTGCTTACTTGATTTTAACCTGGTTTTATTTTTTTATTGCAAATTAGTACTCTTTATTCGTATATGAGGTACTAAACATTTTAATGATGGATAATTTGTTGTCATTCATTTATTATCTGTATTATGATTTATAAATTCTTTTCATATTTCTTTTAAAAATTATTTCAAATCTTTTACAAATCTTGTTGTCAGTCTTAATCAATTTTGTAAAAATTACCCTGTATCATTTTATATTTTCATTTTTTTAATCTTTTATTTATTTGATTATTATTTAAATGAGTAGGTACACAGCGTAATAATTTTGCTGGTTGCTGGTTAGAATTATCATCCTATAAATAAATAATTCTAATGAAGTTTATCTTTACAAAATATTATCATTACAATTTATATATTTATAAAAAAAACAAGAGTTTTTGTATTTTTATTCACAATATCGTTAAAGCATCAGGTCCGGTTTCGCCCATCGTGGAATATTTTAATGTATCAGCATAACATATTTTTATAACATTAATGTCTTTCCACCAACAAATGACAGTCATCGCCGCAAATGTGATCGATTAAAATTTACAAAAAATGATTGATAACGTAATAAATTATCCGTGCTTACTATGCGTTAAGTGGCTAAGAGTTGTATTTCTACTTCAAGAAATCCTTTTCGGGCCGTATCCTTTAACACCGCACGTCATTGGCACCGTCACTTTCTAGAAAAAAATCTATTCTTCGATCGTAGGTTTCTAGGTAGTTTTATTTCAATGAGTTTTTTTGCGACACCAGTAAGATGTAAGATTCGCTATTGACACCTATGACCGTAAACGACCTGCGAATGGGCATCATATTCACCGATTGATATCTTCAACCTGAACTGCTGGACGGGTCGTAAGAATTTTTATGATGATTATCGTCATTGTAAGATAGCTACGTGATTGCTATTCATGATGCCGCTATTATTTTTTATCACCGGTAGCAATGCAATACGATTGTTGCGTATGGAATAATTCAATTTGGTTTCTAATTCCGCGAGTCGCTCATCTTTTAAATATCTTTGACTCGTATTCATCAATTCTTTTTTGAAGTGTTGTTACTATTTATGTAATGTCTTTACTGCGTCGAGACAACGCAAATTTACTTCACGTGTTTTCAAGAATACAAGAAGAACGTGTCAACTTAATTAAATAATTATTGTTTTCATTGTAATATATATATTATGTATATATCGTAACTTTTCAGACATAAGTTGGTTACCAACAGATTGGTAGTTATGAGTAAAACAGCAAGAGAACAATTTCAACTTTTAGGATGAAGCCTCTAGCATCGATATTAATTTTTGTTACATAGATAATTGTGGGGTTATAATGCAAAACGTACTATTTCCAAAATTAGTGATATTGAGTTAGGTATGCAGATAAGGTAATTCAAGCCTAAGGAATCGACTGATCTTATAGTTTTAATATAAAATGTCTATAAGACTGCCGTCTTCAAATTGGAAATCATAGTTTTATGCAAATGTTGTTTTATCTGTGTTATTCGTTAAAGTATTTGACTCTACAGAAAAGTTTGAGTTTTGGAAATAGAACGTTTTGCATTATATACCCACAATTATGATATCAAAATTTAGATGCATGTATTCCGATCTGACGCACATAAGAGTTGAAAAATTATAGACAGGAACAATCGTCTGCCTTTAATCAGCATTAATAATAATTGTATGTATAAATAAATACTTTTTTTGCAAATTGATGTCATCAATGCGCCAACTGAGTTATTGCTAAACAATTTATATCAAAGAATCTCTTTCTATACTTACATTATTTTTCAGTATGTTAGTTACAACTTTTACCTGAAATGTGACGTTATATTCCCACAATCGCTCAAAGCTGTTATGTCACAGATTACGCCTAGTATATCAGGTTGTTTATTTTACAAAATATATGTAATTTTTGGTGGATTCAGTAGAAATTTTTTTTCAATACTAATAGTAATCTCGAACATTACCAGCTGCGGTGATTATGTATTATATTATGCGATTTTAAAAAAATGTTCCTTGATAAGACGGATTAAAAAAACATTTAGATTATACTAGCTGTAAGCCCGTTGACCTCAACGGGGGGATTTTTGTTGCATTTTTAAGAAGTCAGAAAATTACAAACCTATTTATTGAATAAGCCAGAAATTCTAAAAATAAAATAAATATATCTCGGGGCATATATCGACAGCATGCCCTGTTGTATTTAAATTGTAAATTATTTAATTTTTGGAATAATGTTGAGTTGAGCTAACAATTATTTTTCCTATTAGCAGAAATATACCTCGTAAATTACCTAATTTTTGGAATAATGTTTAAGTTTGCTAACATTTTTTTTCGTAGTGACAGAAATTTCGTAAAATATTAAATCTTTGGAATAATGTTCAAGTTTGCTAACAATCATTTTTCATAGTAGCATAAATCGACCTCGGCGCATATATCGACAGCCCTGCAGTTTTAAATTGTAAATTACTTAATTTTTGAAATAATGTTTAAGTTTGCTAATAATCATTTTTCACATGCAAAATGGTATAAATTAATTGCACATTTTATCAAAACAAAATTATCAATTTTCCATGTTACAATCAAATGCATATTTATCAAATTAATCAGAATAAATTAACTTCACTAATTCGCCAAACGGAGCTTATTTTTAGGAATATATGAGTCTTTAAGGGAACCAAACATAAAAATGGTGAAACTTTTCCATTTGACTTTTAAGTGCAATTACGTTTTCAATTTTTTTTTGTGGGAACTGTCATCAACTTTTAATTTTATGTGAAAGTTTTTTCAATAAATAAGCATAAAAAAGTAATACAAAATAACTTAGATTATTCCACGTATTGTGCTACAAACTGTGACACGTGTTTCGCCTATTTCAGAGGCATCCTCAGACAGACTTACTTTCAGTAAGTAAAAGTAAGTCTGTCTGAGGATGCCTCTGAAAAAGGCGAAACATGTGTCACAGTTTGTAGCACAATACGTGGAATAATCTAAGTTATTTTTTATTTTATATTCAAATGAACTTCCACAAAGTTACCGACGAATCCATCGAAAGCATAAACAATGTATTTTAGAGAAAAAATGATTTAAATTATGCAATAAAAAGGGTGGGTTCAGTTCACTTTTTCCCATCATCCTAACTTGGCTCACTTTCCGTATTTTAATCTCGTTGTCCCCAATCTATCAAACTATTTCGCTTACTTTATTTATATTACTATTTGAGCATAAATTTACCTTTTCCAAAGCATAGACTCGTTTACTCGTTATTTAAAACAAAAGATACAAAATTATTAAATTATCGGGATAAATTCTAAATACCCTCTGTTAAAACGTAAAATATTTAATAGCCGTCAGCATACATATGACACACATGGAATATTTGCATTTAACTGTCGAAACTATATTATGTAAAATAAACCACAATCATTATTTGACAGGTGTTCCATTTTTGAATCTTGAATACAAACAATCGAAGTCAGTTTGTGAATCACAAATATCGTTCCATTTTCAAATTTTAATTTATATACACTATTTTTATCGCCTTGATAATTATGACGTTAGCTCAGTTGATAGAGAGCTCGACTGGTAATCCAGAGATCTGAGTTCGATCCACGATCGCGGCGTTTTTTTGTATGAGAAATTTCACTGATTTGATTTGTTTCGTCAAATAATAAACCAGTGTATTGGGAAAATATGTCTTTAGTATGAATAAAAATATTGCGTCAGCGGAGCTGGTGAGGAGGGTGGGGGAAGGGGCAGGGGGAGGGGAAATCGCGGACAATCATGCAATCATTCGGACATTATCGAGTATTAATATATAGATTAATAATCTTTTTACCAACAGTGTCTAAAGGTTTTTATAACACTACGCTTAAAGTCGCGTTTCTTTTCTTTGAAGATAATTAATTTTAAGCTATTATTAGCTAGCTACTCCTTGAATCATTGTCTCAGTTGGCGTACTAGATTTAACTTTTTTGTTCACTTACATAATAACAACCATCATAGTAATTACGCGATTGAACGGTGTAGTTTTTGTCAGATATTTTTTGATTACATAATAATTATCATTTTAAACAAGTCATATTATTTCTGAACGAACAAAAAAGTTAATAATTCCGATGATGAGTTAAGATGTACGTTTTTCATAATATTATAGTCGTTACGTACCTAATGCATTTTTAATTTGTACTTTTTTGTATTTGCATATTTTTAATGATATATTTAACAGCCAGTGGTAGCTAACAAGAATAACCCGTCGATTTATAATCCTGTGAGCAGGGTGAGTAGGAAAGTTTAGCAGATCTCGATAATATTTTTTTGTTAAAAGATTCCGCTGAAGATTTTATCACGAAGCAATATCACTGTTAGCATATTAAATTTCTTCTCATTATAATATTTTATTTCTCAATTCAAAAATGATTGTATTTGTATATTACTGTATTCGTAAATCTAAGCTTAGCATATGATTGAAATACAACAACTAGATAAACACTTTATGTTTATAAAAAAATAAATATTCAAGTTTTTAAAATGTAAACGGATCGATTAAAAAACTATGCCACGAATCTAAAACTTTACAAAATTAATATTTTATTTGTATTAAGTCTTATGGATATATCGCTGAACTGCTCCTCAATCTGTGATACTTTATTGTGTTTTGATATGTGTTCGACGTATATAATTATTCACTGTAAAACGTAATTCGTAAATAAGCTTTCATGTTTTATATGTTAAGTGAAAATCGGAACTAGCCATGTACGAAATCAAGTGTTTCAAAATTTCGCATTTGTCCAAACACTCCCAACTAGGCTTTCCAATCCCAGAATTTCGGGATTGAGAAATTTTTTGGGCAAATCGGTAAATTCCCGGGTTTTGAGATTTTAAAGTTCTTGGAAGAGCTTAAAAAAACAACTCACGTCACGGTGATATTTTCGGCAAATCTTAGGTTTTGAGATTTTGAAATTCTCGGAAGAGCTAACAAAACGAGTCTCGCTCACACTTAGGGCAAATCGAAAAATTCCTGGGTTTTTGAAATTATAAATGAATTTCAAAATTTCCATGACACCAAAAGTCTCAATTTATTTAGGATTTCATGTTGAGTGCCCGATCCCAGAATCCCGGATCACAAAAAGGTTACGGGATTGGATAGCCTACTACCAACCCAATACAATTATTTGCTGCTTTTTTTATCCTAAAATTTCCGGTATCACGCTGTTAGTCGATATGTTTTAAGATTTTGATGATGAAGCATTTTTTTCTTAGTTTTAAATCATGGTTTTATTATTAATGATCTTCGTGTGAGAGAATGCTCTCGAGCAACTTGCTAATTTGCCCGGCGAGAGTTGAACGTTGGAAGCATTTTAATTAACAATTACATGAGAAATGTACTGAAACTACTGTCGTTATGAAATCTTGTATCCAATACGAAATAATTCTATGTCGAATGAATAGACGACTTCCTTCGTTCCTCACAGAGAATTTTCAATTTTAAGATGTAGTAAGATAGCAACGATTTAACTAACGCTATACATAGGGAATATTTGAAGCTTATCTTTTTTTAATATCATTATAATAAATGATGCATCTTCGCCAGTGTAAGTAAAATTGGTATATCGTTTATAACTGATGATTTGTAAATAATGGCTGCAGATAAACTGAGAATGACGATTTAATATTTTTTTAGTTAGCTAGAAACTACCTGAATTGTCAGTATTCGATTAATACTTTCGATATGTATTACATCTTAAAAAACAAGCTAATTAGTGGAATTTGATGGCATTGCATGTATTACATTTTAAAATTGATGAAAGCAACGAAAAGATAAAATATAACCTATCGACTTAAAAGGTCGCATACTTCCCACCTCTGCAGAGTTTCGTGCAATCATCATATGAAACCTTAACTATGTATTTTAATTAAATATGAATATGCGTTGGTGTAATTTATTTTATTGCTACGACTATTATAAATTTTATTGAAAAAATGCCTGTATTCCTGCTCGTATATAAATATTGACTTGTCATTTTTTTTTAAATATAACTAATTGCAAACAAGTATTCTTAGCGATAAAACTAAGACTTTAATGTCACCGAAGCATTTATACTAATTCATTCGTGTTAAAATACCAAAATGACTAAAAATCTTTTAATGAAAACAACTGCTAAAAATCACAGTTTAAGTTTCATTGATCAGAATATGCAGGCTGTTATTTTATTTATCACTTTGATATTGTATTCAGCATGAAAGTACATATTCAACGAATAACAAATTTCCATTATAATGCATAAAGTTTCCAACGATCGTCATTTTCGTTTCCTCTTGCCTGGCTATTATTTTCCGTCCTTCCACCGAAGTGTGATTGTTCGTGACAGCAATTCTCTTCGCTGCATTTAATTATTCGCTGCGAAAGAAAACTGAAAGCTTTTTGTGGCGCACATTTTATTAATCAATCAATATTATTGTGTCAAATATTTTTGTTGTGGAATTGTACAGTTCTTAGTGCTCTTAAAGAACATAAAATACATTATTTTCTACATTGCTATAACTTTATTATCAAAAAGTATGTAATTTTAAAAAAACTTTTATTTAAAAAGAATATTAACTGTGGCTGAGTGATGATTTTCTTCGTTCATACCGATGGTCTAACATTGACATTATTTTACCATTTTTCTTGTTTTTAAGCAAGCGAGCCGCAGTTAAAAAAAGTAATTTGTCAAATGCTGGTTAAATTTGCCCACAACTATTTTCCAATCGATCAGTGTATTTTTATCTGTTTCTTGTCTAACTCTTACTAAAAACAATTAGTAAAGGGCGTATTTGTTAACAACTAGTTCTCGCATTGCCTTGATCTTTGTATTCTTATCTTTTTGATAACGAAATGTTGAATAATTTAATAACATACATTTCTGACGCTTTCGATTCCGTCCAATAAGCCCCATGCTGGGAATAGGTATAAATCGACAAATTCATATTTTTAATATAATCAATAATCACCTTAAACACATTTTTACTACGATCGTTACATTCAGATCTGATCTTTGATAGCGTTTGCTGTAAATCATTGTCGTTAAATTATTTTGAAACGTGCGTCATTTTATTTTTATTTTTTTACAAGTTCACATACAGAACAGAGATTCAATGTGAACACACAAACACGCACGCAATTCAGAGACAGATTTGGCCAACCCACCATCACCCGTCATGTACTCAATACTCATCATACTACTTGTATTGTTTTATTGTTAACGATTTTTTTTTTTTTTTTGGATATCAAATTTATGGAGCTTCAAGTACCAGGACGCGTCAGCGTCAAGGTTCTTCCAGTCTCCTTCATCGATAAAGATTTTGAAAAATTGTAAATTGCATCCCCTTACCGTCGTTTGCAGACGGAAGCGGAGATCACTACAGAGATAAGAAGTTCACGGGAACTCCATATGCATTATTTTGCAAATCACATTCCATATGCTTCCTCCATACTATATCCGTACATGTACACACACATGCGGATACATACACACTCACATACTTTATAAATCACATGGTAATGGTAATACATAGGCTTATGCAAAATATAAATGATTAAATCAATTGAACACTCTTTTGCTCTCATTCCGCATTTTTTAATATCAGGACCGATTTCCTTTATCACAAGCCATTATCCACGGATGAAAATATTAATCGGTACATGGTCACTTATACAAAATTAAGTAAGACTTGCTTAAGATGTGTTACAAAAAAATTGTAAAAGAAATATGATAATAATAATATAAATGAATGATACTGGATTATCTATAAGTACATATGATGTTAAGGACCTCTCACGAATAAATACTTTTTGTAATCCATGTCCGCTCCTAATGTGGAGCATATGCCCCCCTAATGCAAGCATCTCATCAGATTTTTTATACGAGAACTGCTTCTTATTCAGTTGCTCAGCCACCCTTTTTTTAAACTGAGGAGGGATATAAAAAAAAGGACTAGGGCAGGACTAGTGGTTATCTAATCGCTCTCGCTACGTTCGTTTTTAGGATAGGAAGAGTGGGAGGGAATTCTAGACATCACCAGTGTTCCCTCTAAGCTGTGCGCGTGTTACTCCAGCTATACCACCACCAGAATAAATTAATTGTCATTGTATAGTGTTGTTGATTATTGTCATTATAAAAAGTAAACATTTCGTTGAGTAGGTCTAAATATCGTTATGTGGCGCACAATTTTTTTTAATTTTCTCTAGAAGTTGCACAGCCAATGTATTTTGCGCACACAACCTTCGGAAAATTAGAGGGAACATTGGACATCACATAAAACCAAAATCACATACATAAATCGATTCAAAAATTAATCTACTAAACCTGTCCGTACTGGGTCCGAACCCGTGACCTCCGTGTTCCAAGTCAACGGCATTGACTCTCGACCACGCAGTCGCCTCAAATAAATAGTACTGATTTGTAGTAAAAAATAAAACCAAATTCAAAATCAACTAGGTAATCGTGGTAGAATGAGTTTATGTCACATGATCTTTTAATATTTTATTTTACCGATTGTTTGTAGTTTGTTATTAAGTCTTACTTAGTATGTTTGTGTAATATATAACCCTTGATTTATAATTTCATCAGTTGGCAATACTCGTGAAAGCGAAACAGATCTTTGAATCGTTCAAACTATGTACATTCTCACAGATTTTGTCACTAACGACCCGGGTTTCGCCTTTCGGCATCTTCAGGCGTTCAAGTGCACGGATGAACTTGAACTGACGCTTAGTAAATGATCTGATCTGTTAAACAGATGTCTAGTCGAAACAGATCTGTTATAAAATGTGGAATTAGAATAACAGAATGTTTTATTTAAATAGGGTAAAAATGGAGTTCTACCAAGTAAATGCCAAATTAATAAAGAAAGTGTTTTATTTGTTTAATATAATGTCTTTAAATCTAAAATTAACTCATTAAAACTAAATATATATTTTTTTTTCAATATTCAATTACTTAATATTTATGATTTTCTTTGATAAATATAGCTATATCATTTTCAACGAGCTTGTTAAAGGCTGTGTAATCGCTCCGTAGAACACTGAAAAATCAATTAATAAATAACCCACGCAATACATACTGACGTTAAGCGAATACAATCATATTAATGTCTTACTCAATAATAGTTTTCATTGTTTGGCGAGACAAAGTAACAGTTAGTGATGAGAGATACGACTGGTTCAGCGCGGTTCGTGCGAACCGGTTTATAACTAACTAAAAATATTAGTTTCGAGTTTTTTAAAAATTAAATTCAGTTGAAATTTTAAATTATTAACTCTCTGGCCTTGGCCATTCTTAAAACTAATCATCATCGTCATCCCCTATTCACACTGCTTAAGATAATTTTGAGATTTTAATTAATACAGTAATTCTTACAATTCGAAACATTTAGTAATAACATTGCATGATTTCTGTCGAAAATACGAATCATGTATTACGAATATGTTATGTGTTTGAATACTTGGAATAATAGCTTTATTTAAGACTTTTGTATTTTGTATTCTACTTGTAAGGTGTCGTTAGAAAATTACTAGTATATAACTGATGTCGCTTTTTAGTATTGACGTAATGTTTTCTGAATCGTATTAGTTGGGGTGGCTACAATTTGACTTCAAGACCATATCGCTAACCCCAAAACAACTGTGGAATAAGTCAAAAATACTAGTTTTGAGATAATTTAACTTTAATGTTTGTGCACTTTTAAGGTGTTCACTGTCAATACTTGGTGGAATGGCATTATCATAAAAATAATAAAAGATTTTTAGTACTTTTTCCAATCAAAATTTATTTGATCAAGACCGGTTTCGCTCCTCACGAGCATTATCAACTGATAAGGAAAACAAATTAAACAGTGCTATTTATAAAAATTAAATTGAAATAAAAAGGTGTAAGCACTTACTAACAGTTAAAAGGATTTACAAATTACATTATAATTACACAAAATTAAAATGCTTAACACCTATAACACCTATTATCAGTTGATAATGCTTGTGAGGAGCGAAACCGGTCCTGATCAAATAAATTTTAAGTGGAAAAAGTACTAAAAATCTTTTATTATTTTTATTTAAGGTTTTCTGTATCTAGTTATTTTACTAATCTGATGTTTTGAAGTTACATGGCAATATCAATAATTGTAAATTTAAGATTTTTCTTTTTAAATTAAAATATTTCTGTGGATTTCAATGTTTATCTTTCGGCAATCGATTTGTATACTTATCATAAAAAACATTTTCCATTTTATATCACTTGCTTTATGGTAGCGAATTGTATCGATTTATGATAGTTCCCTTTTTGAGACTTGTACCAGCGTTTACTGCTCAGTTACGGCACCGGCAATACATATTATACATAGCCCACCACTAATAATATAAATATAATATCATAGCAACCGCACAGATGTTTGATATTTGCTTCGGTTTGATAATTGAACGAGATGAATATCTTGACGCGCTCTACAGCCAGCCTTTCGAACGAAACTTGATAAGAAGAAAAAAAAACCTTTTATAGTATGTTTTTTTTCCGTCGACACTCCGATTGAACTGATACGAATAACAGGTTTATCAGTTTTGTTATCAGACTCTTCAACTTTCTGCAGCTGATGTAATTTAGATTTTTATGCGGTACGAAATTAGCAAAGGTTATTTTTAATTGTTTCGTGTGGGATATTGATTTATTACATTTGATATCGAACTTGGTTATTATTTAGCCGCTGATTGAAAAACACGCTTCAACTACTGTTTGCGTGAATAATGTGTAAACAGTACGTATCTAAATCACTTTAATTGCGTTTACTGTCAATACTTGGCGGAAAAACATTGTATTGTTTTTATTTAAAAACAAGCCTTGTTTTCAACTTTACTACAATATTTCGCAATATCTTTATATAGTACGGCATACCGCATGTTTCATTGATTATGTTTACATGGATACACCTATATATCATTCTCGCATTCAGTTCTGGAAAAAAAAATTGTCATTACTAAGGCAAACTTTTTAGCTTTTATTAAATTTGCAGCGGCACACGGAAAAAGAATCAAGATACACTCTTAGAAACTTCGGGCATTTTTATATAGATTTTTTTCGCACACATTGCATGCCGTTATTTCTTGGTCAATTGCTCCTGAGACAATCCTAAACACAACTAAACGACGCATAACTAGCGTCACGCCACGTGAATCGCCTGTTGAACACGGGTGGTGCGAGATTTCATCATCTAATATCAGGACAATATTATAGTCCCAGTATTTGATGAGGCCGGACATAAATCACAGCATTGTTGTGTCGATAGAATAATGAAGAATATTTTGATAACCTCTATAAATATCCTACTTTTTCACGAAAATTCCAATTCGTTCAATAAAAATCGACCAGTTATCATTCCTTTTGGTCCAACAATCATCGAAATATATTACTAATAATCACAGAATTCATCGTGTATTGTTTTTTACGTGAGTATTCTTGAATACGTAGATTTAAATATGTATAATTAATACGCAAAGGAAAATGTGTTTAAGGAGCAAAGACGCGAATATTAAATCCTTAATCTGATAAATGAATTATTTCTAGACTCAAATAATTTTATTTGAATACCCAACAAATATTGAATAGCTCTTCTTGAAAGAATTGCCATATACAAAAACACCATCTTCCTTTCGCAGACTTTATTATTTGCTTAAATTAAAATTTGTGAAAAAAAAAGTTCCTTCAATATCATTCTTCGATTATAATTATTCGTTTTTATCTTATGTTACGATGTCACCTTTCTAAAAACACAAAGCATTTTAACAGTCATGTTTTGTGATTTTTAAAACTCAATCTGCACACTTTATTTTTGCCCAATCGATCAGTTCTTTTTTCTGTCATAGTAGTAGTAGTCCAAAATGGCGACTCTCGGCGTGTAAGTTTTTTCTCGCCGATAATTTCGACCCGTGGAATTTAATGCTCCCCGCTGTGATTCCATTTAACCACGGTCCCGTCCGTTGTGACCAACTGTCACCGATTATTGCCGCCTTTTTTCTCGAAAATCGAACAGACAACAAACTGGACGCTTTGAATATTGTTATTACTATCCATCTATTAAAATGCAGCTATTTTGACGCGTAGCGAATCGTATTACGTGCTGAAACATTTTAAATATGACGACTTTTTGTATATGGTTGATAAAATATATTTACCATAAATTATAATATCTAGGGTTTGTTTACGCTGTTAATAAAAAATATTTGTGAAATTTAAAAAAAAATATATTTATGATTACAGTAGAGTACTACAAACTTACACTGGCTCGTGGTACAAAACGTTTGTTACCTATAATATTAGTAATGAAGTCGTTTACAAATCCAAGTACAGTGGAACCCCCAATTACGCACTGGCTTAAAATATTCGCCGCAAATCCCCCAATTGCACTGTCGCATTCAATTTTCGTTGCTACGAGACGGTCGGCTGTGCGACGCATACAGTCAAATGTTGGCTAGCGTATGTGTATTCAACACGTGCCAGGCTATACACGTATAGCCGGGCGACTGTCTATGTGTTGGATTTTGGCGCGCTTTGCATTGTATCACTTAGTAACTCAATATTTCGTTTATATTTTTTTTTTCAAAACTAAGGGAAATCTTAGTTTGTATGGGTTAAATATGGGTAAAATATGGGTTTTACTGTAAACGCAAAAACAAACCTAAGAGTGACGATCACTAGTAGGGACTCCAATTGCAGGATCCAAAAGTTGAGCGGGGGCTAGAAAAAGAAGGTTCCAAATCTTAATTTATTTTGGGAATTCCGTAAATTCCTGTGTTTTAAAAATTGCAAACCATGGAAGAGCTAAAAAAAAGCTTTTACGGCATTCATTCTGGGAAATCAGTAAATTCTCACGATTTAAAAATCGCCAAACAAAATTTTCTCAATCTTGAATCCCAATTTATAAACATCTTTATGTTGAATGTTCAATCCCGAAATCCCGGGATCACAAAAAGGGTCCGCGATTGAATGCCCAATCGCCAGTGTGTCGAGTAATTTCAAAAATTGCCAAAGCGAACTCTGAGTTCCGAAGAGTTTTTCATAAACGACGTCCACCGTACGAAGCCCCACTCTTTTTTTAATTTTATTTTGATTATATTTAGAGAGATATGCGGTCCTATTCTCAGATTTATTACTGTCCATTCAATAATACGATTTACCTTTATTGTCGAATTTAATTATTTGCGTATTTGCTCTATAGACGTTTTTTAGGTTGGGAGGGGAGACCTTAAAATGTCATATTAATTGCCACTGTTGTCGGAGACTTGACCATTTATATTACGTTTCCCTTTGACTGATTATTGTTATACAGAGATATATCAATATAAGTTCACTATCTTTCACAGTCGTCGTGCATAAATAATTCCATTATTAATTAATTGTATCAATAGCATTTATAATTTAAGATTTCGACTGAAGGTGCTTGGTGGAATTTCAATATTAAATTTGAATCGTTCAAATTATGTACACTCCCACAGATTTTGTCACTAACGACCCGGGTTTCGCCTTTCAGCATCTTCAGGCGTTCAAGTGCACGGATGAACTTGAACTGACGCTTAGTAAATGGATGTTTCGTATTTATATATTAAATAAATGTATCACTGAGTCTAAAGCCATTGCTGGCGAAAAGGATAAGCTCATGGGAATTCCCAAAGATTTGAGTAGTGAGTGGTTTTAAGAATTATATTTATTTGTTTGTCGGAAAAGGTTTTGTGACTATATTTATATAGGGTACAGAAGTGGCGACCCCGGCATATGCAATATTTCATTTAAAATCGGAAGCCGATAAAACTGTGTCATCCGTGCGCTTGAACGCCTGAAGATGCCGAAAGGCGAAACCCGGGTCGTTAGTGACAAAATCTGTGGGAGTGTACATAATTTGAACGATTCAAACTTAACAAATAGCATTGTTAAATTATATTTCTTACCAGTTGACAATGCTCGCAATGAGCGAAACCGGTCCTGACTTATTAAAAAAATGTGGAATAAAGAACAAAGGAATATTGTATTTTTATTAATATAATGCCTTTCCACCGAGTATTGACAGTGAACACCCTAAAACAGATAAATAATTCCAGTGACCGATTAAAAAAAGTACTTTTAAAAGAGGCAATTTTGAAACAAACAGTCGAAATTACCGGGCTATTTGTAAACGATTGACAACAAAAAGCATCATTACAATCAAACTAATGGGTTATAACTGGTGAATCATTCTTACCTAAAATCGCGAAAAAAATCTTATAAAATATATTATGTAGAGCAAATACAAAATAATATGACGTTCGACGTGAAGGTGTTTCGCATTCGTGACCGGATACTATTAGCGTCCGGACATTAATAAATCTCAGCATAGGACCGATCGTTTTTAAAAAGCTTTGTAAATTGAGAAAATATTCGTAAAATAGAAGCCCGGTATCCGGATATGAAAATAAGAGTCGTAAATCTTTTTATTTGAAAATTTTACATGATTCAGTTCACTTATTATTAAACTCAAATTCATTGCCAATTAATTTACTTGTATACAGTACAATTTTATTGCTTTCTTTATTTATCTGTATGAACAGAATTTTCATGATGTCTATAGTAAAGTATAAAACGTTTAAATTGATGGAATTTAGATTTTTTTAATATAAATACTATAAACCACTTTACAGCTGTAAGTTTGTTTGTCTGGAAAGCCTAGCAACGCTACCCTACTAAACGAAATAAGTTTTTATTATGTCGCCATTTCGTCATCATGTAATACAATATTACCACTGTCATAATTTTGTTTTTAATTATTGTAAAATTTTTACATCGCCATCCTGTTAAAACTTTATAATTGGCATTTAAAGAACTGAGTTTTGTTATAACATATTTTCGACAAACTATAAACTTTTCAAGTTGATATAATTTATGTATTATAAGTTATATAAATCTTCATTTTTTACCATGCAAAAAAAAACTATTGTTTTGAAAAGTCTCTTAAAAATTTAGTAGCAAAAATTTTCTGATTTTTTATTTCATTTCATATTTTTAACATGAAACGTCTCCAGCTTCATTTATATTCAAATATAGCCTAAATAGAATTCCCCCGATAGCAAGAATGAATAATAATTCTAAGTGGCTGTTGAGGGAGGAGTGCTTGAGATCCAAAAGGGGAAATTTCGCGTGAAATTGCAAAGCCAAACACAAATATTGGCCCACCACTCACTCAGTCCAGGAACCGAACGCTCTAAGCTACGAGAAACTGATTAAGTTAAGTGTTAAATGAACCAATAAATAAAATGTATATTTTTATTGAAATGCTTTTCTTCAATTTTTTAAATTCGTACACTCTTTATTTGATTATTAAAACAATGATTAATTGTAATAAATTTTAAGTATTTTTTAACGATATTATTGATGTCTTTTCTCTTTCAGATGATTTTAAGAGACTTTTTGAATATTCCTATTTTTTTTAATTATTTTATTAAGTTATTTGAAATTAAAAATATCTGGGGCATTGAGTATATATTATAGAATTTATATACTTATAGTTTACAATGTTCTGATATCTGACATCCTTAAAACGAAATACATATTCTTTTTTTTTTTTACCATGTCCGCTCCCAATATGGAGCATATGGACTCCTAATGGAGTTTATCGACATAAATGTTTCTACGAGAACTGCTTGTTACTCAGTTGCTCAACCACTCTTTTTCCAAAGAGAGTAGGAATAGAAGGAAAGGGCTGGGACAGGACTAGTGGTTAGCTAATCAATCTCGATACGCCCCATTCATAGGATAGGATGGGTGGGAGGGGGGAATTCACATACATCCATGCCTTTGAACAGAAATTCATAAATCAATTTATAAAACTGCCCGTACTGGGATTCGAACCCGTGACATTCGTAGCGGTAGCCAACGATGTTGACCACTCGACCACACAGGCGGCAACATATTATTACCGAACCTATATTATATAAGTATTTACTATTTTTTTTTATTTTTTTTTATATGATTTGTTTTTACTTTCCATGACCAAGATTATCAATGTATTTATTTTTTTACAATCCTATACTAATATTTATTTTCGGTACAGTGAAACACTGCTAACAGAAGCGACAAAAAACTAAGCGATTTTCGGTTCTCTTTACCTTTCTATTTAAATTATAAAAAAAATCAAATTACCGGTCGAAAATACAATTAAATCACGCGAAACAAAAAAAAAATCGTACTCAAACGATTCAATTTACAATCATCCGTTTTATTAAATCGCTGACTACATCAATTAATATTCAAATCGATTGAATTGAACTGAACCGATAGCGTATTCATTGTTATGTAGTATATGGCCGCTCGTTGCCAAATGGTTACATTTTAAAGTTCGCTAATACTAAAATTCATACGCGAGTGTTACACTCAAAGTGGGCCATTACGTATCGGCATTTGCACTGATCGATCGAACCCCGATAGGATCGTAAATAACTATAATTTATGGCTCGGTATTTATTATTTTGTAATTTTGCATTTCCTCCGTATTTGGCTGTCGACTTGGCTACTGGTGTGCGTACAGATACAAATATTATCTCGCAATTCTGTGTGGTGTATACATTGTTTTGTGTTCACATTTAAGCAAGTCATTCATTATCGAACACTACTTCTAAGACAAGCTTCTGTGTTGATATTATATATAAATCATTTTTAATATTTATCGGATTATATTTTGATATATGTTGTTTTATAGACCCATTCAAAAATTCCAAGTGATCCGCTAAACTGATTATTTTATTCATACATCAAAATTATCATTACTCGACAAAGTTATGAAATAATCAGTTGAAAAGACGACAAATAATATTATTTAAACACATTTGAAAACATTTTTTTTTTAAATTTTCTTCATATACATATCGACTTTGAAAAGGAAAAAGGACGTAACCCACACATATCAAATTTTACAGTAGGCGCTAAAAACGTGTTTTGATGATTTTGTGACATATGCAAATTATGAATTATACACAACCTTAAAGTGCACGGAGACTTCTAAACTGGTGTTTAATTGACACAACCTAATATTAATTATTTTTTTCGTTGCCGTAAATAATTAATAGTAATTACCTAGCAGGCCAGCTATACTTTGCTACTATTAATTTAATTTGTTATTGACGAGATAACTCGTATTTGGCCTGTTGAGCACGAAAAAAAATACGAGATATCTCGTATGTGGCAACCATCGAGTTAAAGAAATTGTCTCGGAAAAACCTTTATTTCAGTGTTTTTTATTGATTTTAATTTTTTATAAGGTCATCTTTTTTAAACTTGAAAGCTAAATATAAATAGTTATTCGGCATTTTTAGCTTCCATCCTTTTGATAAAATGTGTGTCAAGTTGTATACATTGTGATTATCGAAAAAAAGCTGTTTTGGAAAATTGAGGGTTACGTCTTTTTTCCTTTCCATAGTCGATATGTATTACATTTTCTCTTGTCTTTGAATACGCTAAAGATTATCTATCTAACGAATAGTTTGCCTTTGCTTTACCTCTAAGACAAATATCGTCACAATAAATTGATATTTTATCGTTACTATCAAATTTCAAACGCGATGATTTATTTGTCTGCAAAAAATATTAATTTCGCGTCGTGCCATGTCGGCATGCTGCCGCTTTTTTTCGCCCCGCCACCACATCGAAGACCTGTCCGAAGAAAAATATACGTCTGGCCCGTTTGCCGGATATTTGGCATCGTTCTCGGAATCGGTTTTTTGCTAGCTGCCTTACGCCACTCGAAGACACATTTTTCGAGATCGACCGTTTGATATGAGCTGATGATGTAGCCACTTTCCGCCATAAATTTCGATATATCTTTGAATAGTACAGGTAGACGAACTGACGCTGTTTTAGGTTATATTTGGCACTCGAAATTTGAGATCAGAAGATATTTTTATTTACCAGTCATCTCCATAGAATAATAAAAGGCTTTTTATATTTCTGATGAATTCGCTGCCGGCAACATTTATAAGTCCGTTATATACACTCATTTATTTTTATAGCGAAAATGAAACTACTATTGTATTTTATATATTTTGTATCTTTTATTCAATCACTACACAAGCCAAAATCTAGCATCTGAGCCAGGTGGTATTGAAGGTTTTGTGTGACCTTTTCAAGATTTTCAATACAGTTTGCATTTTATTATTAATACATTTAAAAAAAACGTAATTATTACCTGAGGCCATTCGTTGTGGTCATGTGAGTGTTATGTGGGACAGCACTAGCCTACTGAGCAAGACGGCGTATGTACTGCAGTATTTTTGCATGACTA
Organism: Himalopsyche anomala; assembly: GCA_031772345.1. Classification (NCBI taxonomy): domain Eukaryota; kingdom Metazoa; phylum Arthropoda; class Insecta; order Trichoptera; family Rhyacophilidae; genus Himalopsyche; species Himalopsyche anomala. The sequence continues at coordinate 907,773 of CM062827.1, forward strand.
TTCCAATTGCTATCTCGCTCCAATGCGCAGAGTTATAATAAGACGGCTATAACTTCATCAAATGGTACAAATTCAAAAATCTGAAGAAATTCATTTATTATGTGCATGCGCTTAAATAGTAAAAACGTGGTCATAGAAAAAAAAATGTATTGTTTTCACGTGTCAGTACAGTCGGAGATTCGGTCGAAAAGTTGTGGCCCATCAACGACATTCGACATTTTATTTGAGCCACTAAATGACATTTGGACACCCCTGATTCTAAGCCATTGACTTTTATTGGAGAGACATTTTTTTTACAACGAAATAAGGAATCGTATTGTTACCAATATAGCTCAAATAATAATCAATTTTCATTTCGCGAAACACACCAGGCCGACGATATTATAGATGTTCTTATTCAACATGGGACGGTGATAAATCTAATTAGTTTTTGTTAAGTGCATTTGATATGGGTTATACGTTAATACGGAAACATTCGGTTTCTTCCCACGGCTTTCAATCAGTTATATAATGCATTGAAATACAGCTTAATTGCATAACTAATAATTTTTAATTTATTGCAACTATGTGTTGCATAGAGGCCTCGCGTATTACCATTTATGCAAATTCTCAATTTTATCACGAAACGATCGTATCGAATTTTCGTTTACTAAAACCCACACTGCTGTAAATATTTGCGATAAAAATAATTCATGCATTTATAATTTATATAGATGATTTTGTATGCAGGTTTTCCGGCGTTTAAATATTTATTAATCGAAATTTAATTATTTCGTCGCGCTTTGTCTTCTTTTATTATACGGTGAAAAATAGATTTTTCTGTATTGTTAAACTGTCAAACATTTCGGTAGCTTTGTATTTCCAGTAAGTAAGAACTCTTCTGTTCGAGATGTTTTACATTGAGAGCGGATATGGTTGAAAAAAATATGTTTTTTCACGAATGTATAATATTTGTGGCAATGAGTCATTGATAATATAATATATGAAAACTAACTCTAAGTTTTACAGTAGTTCACCTGAATCTTAGTTGAAATTTTTTATATCTATTAATTCAGCTTACATTGCATGGTTGTGTTTGAATCATGAATTTATATTTAGTTATGTTTGTAGACAGGCAGCGACATCTGCTACCATTATTTATTTACATGTGAATGCATCTCGCGGCGACGTCGCGAATTTCGCAATCTCATCCTAGAAGAAGACGTTCATTTCGCAATATAAAATAAATGAGAAAAAAAATGAAAGAAGAAATCAGTGGGTACCAACATCGCCTCCCGTTTACTTTGTGCGATCCACTCTTCTTCGTCGTGAACTTTATGAATGTTGAATCAATTGAAGTCGTTGGCGTTGAAATAATAATAAAAAAAAACACTTTGTGCAACTCAATACTACAGTGTGATTTGTAAAGTTATACTATGAGTATTAATTTTTGTGGAAGTGGAAGTATGATTGCATGGCACTGAAATTCTCTTAAGCGCTTTCACCCATGCCTTCGAACGGAAAATAGATAAATCGATCAAAAAATGCTGTTTCGTACTGGGACTCGAACCCGTGAGGTCCAACACGGAAGCCTACAACGCTGAATGAAAAAATGAAGGGACAAAATTTTCAATTTAACATTACGACATTGCAGTATGTAATGATTTGATCAGATAATGATTTTTAATCTTAAGGGCTCGCGGCTCGCGAGAGCCCCTCTAACCAGCCCAGAATACTCACTAAGATACTGCTAAAATCACTGTTGTAAAATACAGCAATTTAAGGTGTTTTAGTAAAAGATAGTTAATGCACCAATGTATTGCAGTAACTGCTTGTTTGCTACGAAATGTATACATTTGTTTTTATAGAGTTATGCATGCAATACTTTTTTTTTTTAAATACACTCATATTACTCGAAAACTTGCCAGAGTCAGTTACTGCCTTTTTCCTTGGAAGGGCAGAATTGTCGGGTTTTTGAAAGGAAATAAATAACCGTTCCAATTGATGATTTAATCGTACATTAAGACGACAAAAAAGAATCCCCTTATTAATATTTAATTTTTCATTCCACTCGCTTTGTGTTTTGTTTCTTGAAGAATCATTTTTAAATTAATAGTAGTTTTTTAATTATTATTTCTTAATTATCAGGCACACTACAAATTTTGGATGGTGGTTTAATTGTTTGATTAATTCATCGCTGCAATGTATGTGCATTTTTTAAGAATTTAATAGCACATCGACAATATGAAAAATTACGCAACGTATATTGGTTGAGATACGTGTGTTTTATATAGAATCAATCATAGTATTAATATTTGTTAAAAAAAATACATTCACGTGTATTTTTTCGTTGACAATTGTCATTTGGCTATATTTAAACATATTTGATGAAGCATCAAAAATGAAAATCAATTTAACCAAAACTGGTATTTCCAACGTAACGTCTCTTGCTTTTATTCTTTGATATTTAACTGTAAGTGATGACAAGCTTATCGAATACATTATTTCTAATTGTCCACAGTTGAAATTGATACTTGTATGGAATCAGGTAATATAACCCAGATTATTGTTCAATAACTGTCAGATAGATATTATAGTTATTGCCATTCGAACCAGTTGCCCTATTCTACGTTTATTTATCGTATTTAATACCCTATTTATTTAGAATTATTTCCTGTTTACAATAATGAATGCAACCCAGGCGTATTATAAATCTCCGGACGGACTTCCTATGAAGTGGACGCGTCCAGGAAAACAATTTCCGAGCGACTGATTTATGCAAGTTAAACTTACTCTACAATAATAATAATTGAAATCGCAAACTATTCAAAGGAAGGACTGCTTCCATTCAGTAGTGTTTTTGTAAGATAATATTAAAATATTACTTACTGTTGTGAGTTGTGGTTGAGAACTTGAGAGGTAATGCTTTGCGATCTCGTCTAGAATCCAGAGCTCCTATCCTCAGTTAGCTATTACCTACATATTAAAAAAAATCGACAGTGATAAACACTAGATTATATAGTAAAGCAATTTGTAAGCAACCTGTTCTCTAAACCGTTGAATAAATAGTTTATAGCAAACCTAGTCTACATATCTGATATAAAGAATGCTCCTTGTACATTCCATAGCAAAAAAAACACAATCTGTATTATAAGGTTAAAAAGTATCAATGTATTTTAATATTATAAAATTATTAGTTCTGACGAAGGCGTTGAGCCAAAATAGCTATCAAATATTATTTTTCTACCCATGTCCGCTTCCAATGAATAGCAAATGGCTTCATAATGGAGATATCTCAATAACTGTCTGTTACTCTGTCGATCAACCTCTCTTTTTCAAAAATAGTAGTAGTGGTATAAAGACCGACGATCTGGACCAGTTTTTTTTTACATTAGTGGGTAACATTATTATTCTAACAAAAGTTAATTGTATCATTGTTGAAAGCTCTGCAACCTCCGCTGGCATCGCACTCCGAAAGGTGTTTTTGTCACTTTTAAGGTGTTCACTGTCAATACTTGGTGGAATGGCATTGTAATAAAAATAATAATAAACGATTTTTAGTACTTTTTCCACTTAAAATTTATTTGATCAGGACCGGTTTCGCTCCTCATGAGCTTTTTCAACTGATAAGGAAAATAAATTAAACAGTGCTATTTATACAAGTTAAAAGAAATCAAGAAGGTGTAAGCAATTGCTAACAATTAAAAGGATTAACAAATTACATTATAATTACACAAAATTAAAATGCTTAACACCTATAACACACAATTAAAAAATCATCAATAATAAGTGGCAAATGATGTCAATTATAAACACAATTAAAATTTGGGAAATTTTTAAACAAAATGAAACTACATTACTAAAGTGAATAACTTAATGATGATTTAGTGTTTTTCCCGCTTCCATGTAATTGATGTACTTTAACAAAATCAGCAACAATGAAGATTCTGAAAAAGACATTTTTGAAAACCATATCAATTCTTACAAAATAAATATTTAAAAAAAAAATATATATATATATATATATATATATATAATATAAAAGAGCAGATAGCATAGGCTAGAATTAGGTTAATGAAACGGATATAACAAGGGAGATGATGCAAATACAACCTGTTCGTTTAATAAATTACAGTTAGGTAAGAATTTATGTCTATTTATTTCTAAGATCTCTTGTTTATCGGTTTAAGGTGTTTTTTGTGCTTAGTGACTTTTTCATAACGCAGACGATTTGCTGCTCCACACGGAGTGAGCACGCTATAAAGTAAATGGATTCATTTTTACCAGTATTCTTTTATATTATGCATTTTTATGTTTCGCCTTCGAATGAGGGAGATCTCTTCGTTATTTCAGTCTTACTATTGTCAGTCTTCGATGTCGTTTTGTGTGTTTCTCACGGAATCAGCAAATTCCTGACACGTTGAACGCTATTTATTCGTCGGCAAGACGGTACGAAGCTTGCAATGATTTTATCCATTTAGTCAGTGTTTATTTTTGCTCATGCCTCATGTCTTTCTGAAAGGGTTTTGGGCTTCTTGTTAGTATTATAACTTTGTCAGTGATAAAATGTCAGCCGCCGTGTTTCTTGTGTCTAGCGGCGTCAGCTACCGTGCTGTTGTGATCTGTTAATCGAATTCCGAACTGGAAGCGACTCTTTCCAAATATTTTACAAACTCAAATCAACCCTTTTGTGCCAGCGTGAAGATACATATTTAGAGTTTGAAAGGTTAGTTTCAATTAACGAAGCCGTAAAAACAATAATGAGGGAATTGACGGCAATTTTATCATTCATATATATCTATCTGAATATTAAATTGTATATATACATAATAGGAGGCTATTATTTTCAAACCCGGCTTATATCAAAATGGTTGAAAAATGAAACCTGAATTTCATTTTATAAAACAATATATATTTTAAGAGTATTTTTAGTTTTAACAGCTTCAGTACCGTAAGGCCACTGGTGGCCGCTACATACGAATGGCGTGAATACCGTAAGGCCACTGAAGACCAGTAACTTGAAAATATTAAACTATATTTATCATTTTATAAGTAAACTTTTAATAATTATAAATTCAGTCCTATTTTTTAAAACTATTCAAAAATTATTAAAAACATGCGGTAGGTATGTGAGTGAATGTTTTTTTTTTAGCTTAAAACATCGCGGTACTGAAAAGGTTTAATTACTTTGGAATGATATTTTGTGTTTTATCAAGCCAGTTTTTAAATGCATTTGTGTTTACTAAATTACATTCATAGTTCATGTTTCACAAATTTTGGAATAAGCCGGGCTTGCAAGTAATTGCCTCATATATTTTTTATCCATGTACTCTCCTAATATGGAACATATGGCCTCCTAATGGAGGTATCAGCAAACATAAGTGTTTTTACAATAACTGCTTGTAACTCATTTGATAAACCTCTCATCTTTCCAAAGTGATTAGAGATATAACGTTAGGGCTAGGACAGAACAGGAATAGTGTTCCCCGTTTTTAGGATACAATAGATGGGATGGAGGAATTCAAGACATCACATACATCCATGCCTTTTTATAAAAAAATGTTTGTATTGGGATTCGAACCTGTGACCGAAGTAAACTTTGTTGACCACTCGTCAACGCAGCCGAAGACTTTATACGTGGAATATAATTGACAAAAGCCATGCTCCCCCCTAAATTGACAATTAACATTATAATTCTAACGTATGTATATATATATATATTTATATATATATTTGTGTATATATATATATTGGTGTATTAATTATTTATATCACATCATCAAAATCAGTCATTTCATGTATTATATACCATAGACATTTAATATTATAGTAGCTGAATGCGTGGGGTGTTACGCTTGTCGTTAAATTCATTCGTTGATATCTGAAATTTATTTAAATGTATTCGAGCACAAATTGCCTTTCGTAAATGATTACTTCATTCTGTCGATAGAAGTCAATGATTGTCAGGACAGTATTATTTAATAGAGTAATAAAGGAAGCTTAAAACATGTTTTATTCCTCGGCCACTGTTATAAATTAATGAAATTGACAGATATTGAATTTCCGTAATATGATTATAATATCTCGTCCTTGATTTTTTGGAAAGAATAATAATCAGAGCTTCTGGATTGGATATTTGGCAAGCAGAAAAAATGTTTTAAACCGTGCATTACAAATAGATTTTTTTAGGTTACTATGCAATATTTCAATAGTTTAAATTTTCTAGAATTGTGTGGCGCTTTGCGCTTTTTCTAATCTACAACCTGAGGATCGAATTTCAAGCTGAGTTTCCAATATTATTTGTTTTTAATTGTAATAATATACATACAACATATTTTGTGTAATATTTGCCAATTATTTTTAAATAACAAAAGTAAAACTAGGCGAGGAAAGAGAGGCATTACAAGATCTCAAATATTTCATTCATTTTTTTTAAAATTTGGTATGGTCCCAGAACTATTGCTAGGGTAATTGTTTATCCCATACCAGTCATTCAAATACGTGTAATTCTGTGTTGTTGTTAACCCATACTACCACACTTACTCCAAAACGTTTGGCTGACAACCAGTCCTTAAGTTTTAAATAATTCATTTTTGGCTTGTTTTATTATGTAATAAGACATTTAATATCGAGTACTTTTAATGCTCGGCGGAATGATATTTTCAGATTTAATTGAAAAACATGCTTATCGATTAAGTATTTTCGATACATAAAAAGATAATTTATATAATGATGGATGTACTGTCGAATTGAAGATTCATTGACAATGAATAATATTTAAAACCTGTCCTGGCACCACACGTAAGTTATCAAATATTTTTCATAAGGTTGCAATCTATACTTAAAGCAGGATCGTTGGGTCGAGTTTGTTTCCTTTTTTACTGTTTAATGCTAAAATCTCCAAAAAGACAATTTTATTGGATGATATTTCTGAGTTACCAGGAAGTTGAACCAATGTCAAATTATTATAATTAGACATTCAATGCACATTCCAAAGCTTTATTTGTTTTTATTTTTTGGCGTCACTCTTATTTCGTATTTTTTTTATATACAAAAATCTCATTCAAGCAAGGCAAAATCAATTATATTTTCAAATGTCAATTTTTATCGGATTTAATGTAAACACTGCACTTTCCAAATGTCATCAACTATCTAAAAAAAAGGCGACTAATGTCGGCTCTTCCAGTTTTGTTTGTGTAAAGCTTGTTTTCTGTATAAATTAATCGCAACATCATATGATATAAAATAATAAATACGCATATCCAAACATCGTGACTTCACTTTTTAACATCGTCTGAGACTACTTTTTTTCGCCAAGATAAAATATTTGTTGTCTACTATTATGCAATTTTAAAACATCTGACCTCTTTGCGAAACGTGAACTTCTCTTGCCAAAATTGTATTATGTCATTTTTAATAATCCTTTACAAATATGCCGTTGAGGGAAAGTATTTTCAAACAAAATAAATAATTTCTCATGCATATATATTATATATTGCTTATTTGCATAACAGTTCGCTTCTGTGATATATCTACTGACCTTCATTTATTGTAAAAAAATATTTTATTTATTCATAGATTGACTATTTAACGATTATCAACGTAGATATATATATAATAAAAATAATAAAAGATTTTTAGTATCTTTTCCACTTAAAATTTATTTGATCAGGACCGGTTTCGCTCCTCACGAGCAATATCAGTTGATAATACTCGTGAGGAGCGAAACCGGTCCTGATCAAATAAATTTAAGTGGAAAAGATACTAAAAATCTTTTATTATTTTTATTATAATGCCATTCCACCAAGTATTGACAGTGAACACCTTAAAAGTAGATATATATTCTATATATTCTATATATTCTAGATATATATAAAACTTCGAAAACCGGTTTTATCCGGTTTTCGAAGTTTTACATTAAATGGATAGAAAAAGTTCAATTGTTTTATGTTGTTTATTTATATACATAAAATAATGCACAAGAAATTATTTGGTGTTACTCTTACTAGAAAATATGATTTAAGAAAACACAAAACGTCCACTGATCGATTTGTAACAAAATTTCCTGATATCGAAAATACCCTTTCGCTAGGTAATGATGTGGGGCATTTGGTCTTTAAGCCATCAAATAAAAGCTCCAATTTTTTTGTCCTTTTGACCATAGGCTCGATTATGTAAATTCGGCACAACCGGTTACGAAGTTGAAAACCCGGTTTTCTAATGTCGCATATTTTGCCCAAAAAACGGTTTTTAAAACCGACAAGCCCTAGTATATACATTGATTGGGGTAATTTATGACAAAGAAAATGACCTAAATAGAGTTTTTACATGCTTATAAATTTTGCACTTAAATCAAAGTTTACTACGAGAATTTTTTAAATACTGTCTCCAGGACGAAGGTGTTATAGAGTATCGATAAAAAAATCAACTGCTTGATGATTAATTTCCAGGAATAAATATTATTGATGCGACATTTATAACTTAGTGTGTAGAGTCATCAAAGTGTTAACAGAAGGCGAATTGTTCTGATAAGTATTTTTATTGTTATTCGCAATAGGTTTTTGTTTGTTGAGTTTTCTTCGGAACCCGATGCAAGTGGAGAGCTAAGTAGCGGCTGCAGGTCCGCCGACTTTTCGGTCTGTCGCACTTGCTTGCCCTCTCTTCGCGAGTCTCCACTACACCTTCCGCTGTTACAAACACTAATGCCAGGCGCACACTCGTCTTTTCTTATAATGATTATTATAAATCAATCTGTTCTCAACCTGTATTCAATATTTCAATGCCTTGCTTTCATATACATTATTTTAACTTTTTATTAGGATCAATTATCTTGGACACCTGCCGAGTATTAATTATTTAATTTAATTTTAATATTTAAACAGGACTGTTTGTAAATGCTGAAGTTGGAGTCGCGGTATTTTTGGTGACTGCATATTTATAGATATAATGAAAGATTACATTTTTTTCAGAAAAATAAATATCTTTTTTTAAATTTCTTTCCTATTTAAAACAAAGTGCAAGTTCATCCGTGCACTTGAACGCCTGAAGATGCCGAAAGGCGAAACCCGGGTCGTTAGTGAAAAAATCTGTGGGAGTGTACATAATTTGAAAGATTCAAATTTAATATTGAAATTTCACCAAGCACCTTCAGTCGAAATCTTAAATTAAAATATATTGAGCAGTTAACTACGCAGGAGATGTGTAATGAACTGTAATTTTCTTATCTTCCGACTGTTCTGATTACTATCTTTTTTCTTGTATTTATATTGACATTTAAAGTTTCAAATATCTTTGATATTATTGATATCGATATTCAACTTGAAATAGTTCTTTCGTACATAAATTTACCAAAGTTTATCCGTCGTAGTTATTGAATATTGCTCGGGACGAGTTGCCTCCATCATATCGAAATGTAGAAACTTTTGCGTAAACTATTCTCGACGCCCTCTCATTTCTCGTCGAACTCTGGGATATTCGACGTCATTTCGTCTTACACCTCCCACCCTTTCCACCCCATAGTGTCCAAAGCCCCGCCCTCGCATTTAAAATGAAATTTTTCTTATCTTGTTTTTGCGGCGCAAGTGAAGGAAATTTATGTGGGTACCAGTTGCCTTCGCTTTTGTTATTACGTTGCGTAAGTTGGCTTTTGTGAATAGATTTTTTTGAATGATATCATTAACTGAATACGTTTTCTGGCATGTGTATCTGTTTAATTATCTTCAATTTTGTTTGCCATGTGTTTTTGTAAATTGATCTAGATAAGCCATTCTTTATAGCTACATTTTGTTTTTTTGGTTTGGCTTTTTTCTCAACAATGTAAATTATATGTGGATTAATTGTGACATTTGTTTGCCGCTATTCCTTTTGGTTAGATCATTTTACTTAAGTGCGTATGTTATGCCGTCACAAAAAATCCGGATTAACTACAATGCAAAATCGTTTCCATCGTGATTTTTGAAGTGTTTTGTGAGTTTTCGAATAAATATAAGTTGCCCGGAAATCAAAAATTGGATATGTTAAATAACCTAGTTTCGTATAAAAGAATACAGTGAGCACATTAAATCCCTTGTAACGGAGTTTCAGCGATATATTCCTGACCTTACGGAAGAAGTTGTACTGGATCGGAACCTCGTGTCTTGTTCTCTGAAAGGAGTGTGCATTATTTTGGATTTATGGGATGATTCCTCCACACGCAATCTGCGTTGTAAAAAAATACTGTGCTATTTCTGAATGTATACTTTTTTTATTCCCATATATTTTACATATCGCTGGAGTACATTTTAAAAGCAAAAAGCCAAGTTTGAATTTTATAAGCGAGTATAATAAGTTAGTCTTAACAAATACTTTTTTATCGTTTGCTAAGTACAGTACAACCTTCGTATTAAATTTACAACTAATCCACGTATTATTTATAATTTGCTATTCCCAGATACATAATAATTATAAACATTATTCAGTTAATAAAATGCAGCGATTACCGATACCTTATCAGTCAATACAACGTAAATAGTAAAAGAATATGTCTTCTGGTTTAAATATTAATCATTTTGTTCCCAACTCTACCAATCATAAGTGACATTATAAGTAATGAATCCAACGCTCTCGATTGGTAGATGACCACCGGTTAAATCTGGCCGATTGACTAATACTATCAACAATTTAAAACAATTGACGGTAGTAGTAAGCCTTTATACCGCCGTCAGTATGGCCGGCAGCTAGCTGACATTACACACTCATTCCATTTTCGAAAGTCGTCGCCGGCCCGTTTGCAAACGTCAAAAAGTACACGGCCATCTTTTATTCTTCAGTATTGTAACACTGCAAAAACAATAACAAGAATCTGTGATACGACGATCGTGATTTATTAAAGTTCGATGCTATTATTAGTATCGATTAATAATCTCAGTATTATCGCTATAGTGTATCATTCTGTTTATGGTTAGTGCTGCGATATCGCCGAGCGTTTTCGCCTCGCCGTGACGTGTATGAAAATTGTGAATAAATTTCAGTTGGTGTTCGAAATTTGAAACCGAGAAGTCAGGTGCGCGCGCGAAGACCAGCGGTGTTGCTTCATGTAATGTAATAAATGGCCGTCGCGAGAAGTGTTGTCGTTTCGCTAATCGATTATTTGTCAGTGTTTGTGCCGATTGAGCGACATTAAAATCAAACTGCGATTCGATGGATACCCTCGACGAAGATGGTATGTTATTGCTGACGAATTTATCCTTATAATGCGATGGAAGATTTAGCTGTCAAAAATATATTGGAAGAGTTGACATAACATTCCTTTTATTTATTTTATCGTTTCGTGAAAATCACAAAAAAAAACTTGAAAATTCTGACAGCACCACTGTTACATACTTTAAAACCGTTTAGTTACATTCCAACCATACTCATCTCTTACGAGTAGGACTCTGGAGTCAGACTGGAAAAATCGGAGAAAAACAGTTTAAATATATTGAAAAAATATTAGTATATTAATCATATTAATTATTGAAATGTGATAGAATGATTTTAGTGACTGGAATGATTTGATTTTGTACAGGTATGTAAGTTAAACGGAGTCGAGAGTAGTTTTCTTTTTACCCGACTCCATATAGCCCTGTTTATGAGGATGAATTTGGCAACAGTTGTTCGGTTCAATTGAATAATTTCTTCTATTGGTGTAGATCGCAACCAAGTATACAATCACTTTTAGGGTGTTCACTGTCAATACTTGGTGGAAAGGCATTATATTAATAAAAACACAATGTTCCTTTGTACTTCATTCCACTTTATTTAATATGTCAAGACCGGTTTCGCTCATTACGAGCATCGTCAACTGATAAGACAAGTATACAATGACAACCAGTTAACTGTAACAACAGCTCATAAAACATTAACTGTTATTTATCCATTTTCCATTGAGAAAAAAAATTTTGATTGTGTTATTTTTTGCTAAAAAAATATATTGTCCCGGTCTTAATTGTATGAACATATGTTTTATATAATCTGTCCTGAATACTATTCTATTCGCCATTCATTAAACCATGGCCTCGAGAAATATCTTGATCGTTGAACCATATGCTCGCATATTAAAATATAAAAGTAATAATATGAATATTAAAAAAAATTGCATCGCGGCCATGTCACCTCTGTATAATAAATAATCAATATGTATGTGTGTCGAACGGCTCCTACGCACGTTAAATATTAATTCATTTTACATATGCAGAAAGTTGTTTCAATACCGTATGAAAAATAATCTTTATTGTAGTTGACCAAAATGTGTTTGTCTTAATAGCGTTTTACTTTCTAATATTTCGTTTTGGTGCGAATCGTCACTTTCTCAAGATAACCAAAGTTAGCCGGATTTTATAGTGATGTAAACGTACTTTTTAATGAGATAATCTATTTTGCTACGTTTCGAAAAAATATTTTCAAAATACAATTAACGATATACATATTAAAGTTTCTATTCTCGTCTCCGGTCGATTCGACCGTTAGACTGTTATTTTTTTTATATGCGATCTATAAAATATTCACGGGATAATCTTTAATTGTGTAGATATTAGTTAACTAGAGTGACTGTTCCTATAGTCAGCCGTGTCCAGTAGTCAGCCATTTAGCTTAAACATGAATAATAGTGTTGACACTGAAAAAAAACAGAATTATTTAAATATGTGTCGGTAGTTAACCACTCAAAGATATTTGTATTAAACTGACTTCTAAAAGTTAATGCCTATAAAAGACTAACCACTGATTTTTGGTGGCTGAGTACTAGATTTTTTGCCATTTATTGGTAAATTGTTCTTATTTTATATGTTAATATTATCCGTTTTTATTTTCACTTGATTACATTATTTGGTAACTGTTTTATAAAATCCCAGTGGAAAAAAACATATATTCTTTAGTCATTAATTGAATATATCGTTCGAAAAAAACACCCGTCCATTAACTGGCTGACTACTGCCAGTCGCCCTGTATAATTTTGATTAATAAACAAACAAATATACACTTCCACAAAGTAACCGCCGAATCCATCAAAAGTATTATAGTATAAATATACAATTCAACATTATGTGTTTATCTACCCATATCTATTAATTTCGCCTTCATTTCTATCGCCAGTGTCAAGGATGGCAAATTTTCCGTATTTTACATTAAAAGATTCCCCGATGAACATTTTACTAAAGGAACGGCTCAACGGATTGTTGTTGGTTAACTTATTTTTGTTTTAGTAACCTGTCCATTCTATAATCAGTTACAACTAGCTTAATCAGTTATATCGATTGAAAAATAACATTATTTTTGAAGGCTTATGTGAAATGGTAAACCACTACACTCGACTCTTTTTTACACGATTTTGAAATAGCACGGTCCACTAAAAAAACAAATATTATATTTTTACAAGAATTATTTGTTCGAACACGATTCTCAGACACGAAAAAAAAACACAGAAACGGATAACGGATTTCCCAATGACAAGAAATTCAACAATACATACATTAATAACAAACGGCTTCATTAGATACTCACACACTATACGTGACATTTCTAGCGATCTAAGCTATTTATGTCCAGTCACTCATAAAAGTCCCAGTGTGTAATCAAATAGTGATGAATAATATTATATTTTCTAAATTAAAATAGATATTAGGGATACAATTTTGTGTAATTTACTTATTGAGTCTTCATTATTACCATTTTTACACTATTTTATATACCACAATGCTCTTTTTTCAAATGCGGCTTTTTAATTCAGTGAACCAATCATCAATTTTTCTATTAATTATGTCACTTTTTACACGGTTTTTGTAAAATGTATCTACCGTGTTAAAAATGAGTTAACTGTACATTGTTAATGAAAACGTAATTAAATATTTGTCTTGGTAAAGTTAAATGCGAATGTAAATGCTTGATAAACAATAAATAAAATCTGTTCTATACTATTTTTATCAATTTTAATTTTAATAGCCATCTATGATTTACCAGCGGTTTCGGTATGAGTAACCAGCGGTTTCCAACCTTTTTGTTACTGCGCCTACCTTTAAAGATAAAAATATCTTCGCGCCTCCCCATCCTTTATTTGATGTAGTAATAAAGATATGTTTTAAAGGGTAAATAAATATTTTGGACTGTTCGCGCCTCCCTTTGCAATAGTCCACGCCTCCCATGTTGGAAACGGCTGCTGTAAACCATTCAATGATTTATGTAAACCATATTAAATTAACAAGTTTTAAAAAAAATACAAAAATCTTTATAATTATTTAATTTATTAAAAAACAAATAGCTGTGCAATCGTCTCGGTACATCTTGGGTTAGAAGGGGTCAGACTAGGTTATAAAAAAATAGGTTTGTTGGGTTTTAGCATGAAGAAGACGAATTTTCTCTTCGTCGCATTTAAAAAAAAAAAAGTAAATTGTTTTGCTGCCCTAAGTACGTACTCATTAAAATTGACTTTAGCGAGTCAGTTATATTAATTGACAAAATGAATGAAGGTGCCTTTTGTAACAGTAGACATCTTTTCATTTAATTAAACGCTACGAGAAGAATCTAGAGCTCATTTATTTCTGCCTTAAGGGCTTATGTAAGTATACAAGTTGATTGAAATACCTACTCGTGAAAATTCTAAAAAAGTCTATTAAAGTCTATTAATTATTCACTAGGTATTTGTTATTATAACAATAAATAAAATTAAGTAATTTCATACATTTAAAAAAAATCTTATTATGGATTTAATTGAGAATATAAAATTTAATTTAATAACTTTGTTCTTCCACTTGTGTTCAAATCGTTTATATCGGAGACACATCTTCAAATATATCTAAGTTTTTACCAGACCACATACAACCCGTATTTTATAAAATTAACAACTAAAAAAACTTTTATTGAATATCACTTTTAGGGTGTTCACTGTCAATACTTGGTGGAAAGGCATTATATTAGTAAAAACACAATATTCCTTTGTACTTCATTCCACTTTATTTAATATGTCAGGACCGGTTTGTTGTTGACGATGCTCGTAATGAGCGAAACCGGTCCTGACATTAAATAAAGTGGAATGAAGTACAAAGGAATATTGTGTTTTTACTAATATTTTATTGAATAGTAAATATAAAGATTAGAACGCAAGAATTAGAATAAATTTTCATTTTATTCGTAAACGTTGTGATGGTCTGATGATGCTTTTCAAAGAAACGAAACACGTTTCACATTCTGTAACACAACAGTGGAGTAACAAAATTATCAAATTTAATTTTATATATAGAATAAACTTCCACAAAGTTTCCGTCAAATCTATCGAAGAGCTTAAGTCTTGTCCAATGGTATAGCGGTATAAGTATACAAAATAAATAACAAGTTGGTTGTTGATTGTCCTACCTCCGCCCGTTATGTGTATGCCACCTCTATTTCGCGGCCGCCTTCCATAACTCAGTAACGCTCAAGAAAAGAACGAATTTACGCCACATATTCTTGGCTCGATACACAGCTGCGCTTAATTAAACAATACAAGAAGAATCTAGAACACAAATCAAATAAATATATTTAAACTATCTGTCATCCCTCATTCTTATAACTAACTTGGTACTTGGAAAGCATTTTTTTATTTCTGGAAAATCTTAGACTGTTCATAATAAATTAAATAACGTAGAAAACAGATACAAATATTATTTAGTGTCAAACCGAAACCATCAAAGGAGACGTAAATCACTTTTAAGGTGTTAACTGTCAATACTTGGTGGAATGGCGTTATAATAAAAATAATAAAACATTTTTAGTACTTTTTCCACATAAAATTTATTGGATCAGGACCGGTTTCGCTCATTGTGAGCATTGTCAACTGATAAGAAATACAATGAAACAGTGATATTCGGTTTGTATACAAAAGTTGTGTAAGAAAAACAAGGTATGACAAACGGAGACGTATATTAATATATGAAATCATATGTCGGTTGTATTCAAATCCCAAGCATCAAGAAAGAGCGGTGCCAGCCTTCACGGTTGGCAGTAACTGTTTACTGAAATATATTTCGCAAATTCGTATGACTGCATGCGCGTTTCCTTCGTGCTCATTGGAAGCGATGTAACGTCTCTAACATTGCAGTATTCTTGCTTACATAATGGACCCAACGTAACCGGTTTCGTGCATTCAAATAGAAACAGTTACATACTGTGAATCGATCCCGGGACCCCAGGGTTTCAGATGCGTCGAATAAGCAAACCAGTCGGACGATAATAATAGTCATTTTGTGTCGTTAGACGATAATTTCTTTTACTAAAAGAGTACGCTGTGGGCATGAAATTACAGCTACTTTTATGTCGATTCATTTTTGCCAAATAATAAACATAGGCATTTGTTACTTTTTAACTAACTAAACGCGCGCTTCTTCGTTGAGTTCAAAAACTACCAAGTTGGTAATATAAACTTACTAAGTAAGTGTCACAGTATTTTGTAGAAAAAATCTTTAGTTAATAGCAATTTAGTTAGTCAATGTATAGTAGTGTTTGTTATAATAATTTGAAGTGAAAGATTCAATTCTATAAATTAATGCATATTACGAGAGATAAGATTTGAATTGTACTTTTACTGACGTTTGTTAAATGGAGAGAAAATCATATCGACTGTGGAAAGAAAAAAAGACGTAACCCACACATATCAAATTTTACAGGAGGCGCGAAAAACGTATTTTTATGATTTTGGGCCATATGCAAATTATTAAAATACACAACCTTTGAAGTGCACGGAGACTTCTAAACTGGTGCTTAATTGACATAATCTTATATTAATTAAAGAAATTGTTTAGGAAAAATCTTTATTTTAGTCTTTTTTCTTGGTTTTAATATTTGACAAGGTCATCTTTTTCAAACTTAAAAGCTTAATTTAGATACTAATTCGGCATTTGCAGCTTGAATCCTTTTGATAGAATGTGTATCAAGTTTGTTACATTGTGATTATCAAAAAACCTGTTTAGAAAGTCCTTTTTCCTTTCTCACTTTTAGGGTGTTCACTGTCAATACTTGGTGGAAAGGCATTATATTAGTAAAAACACAATAATCCTTTGTACTTCATTCCACTTTATTTAATATGTCAGGACCGGTTTCGCTCATTACGAGCTCAGTTGACGATGCTCGTAATGAGCGAAACCGGTCCTGACATATTAAATAAAGTGGAATGAAGTACAAAGCATTATTGTGTTTTTCCTTTCCACAGTCGATATGTAAAAATCACTACTTTTCCTAATAGTTTGTTATTTCTTTTAACGACTGTACTCATTAAATTGGAACGATTCAAATTTAATATTGAAATTCCACCAAGCACCTTCAGTCGGAATCTTAAATTAGACTGTAGTCATGTCGGAGACTTAGTTACCGTTAACGAAGGTAGGATCTAAGATCATAGCTCTCTACCAGATACCTATCTCGCCGTTCCACCAGAGAATCTGAGGAATTCTCTCGTCTTATCCATCATGATGAGTATGTTTTGACAAAGGTCTTGAGATTTAAAGTAAACTGACTTAAAGTCTGACACGTTCGATGGCGCCTTCTCAAGCTTAATTTGTTACCAAATTCGAGTCTCTGCACCTCGCACATTTCACCGGATCTGTAATGAAGTAATTTGTAAATTGTTTATTAATTTGTACATATATTTTTTTTTTTAAAATTCAAGCACAACCTCTATTCTACAGCGAATATTTCGTCGATTTGACCTACAATAAATTTATTAACAATGAGTGGACTTTTATGAGAATATTTACATTGTCTTGCGGAGTGGCGTTTCGGAAGCAGGTTGTACTTTTAAATAGACAGTTATAAAATTTAATAATAACCTGTACAGCAGCATAATGTCGTCAAACCAGCTGTGTCGCCGCTAGCTTGCTCGTAGTGCCGGTTGGCGAAAGAAACCAGATGAGGTTGTGGGCCGGCTCAGACTTTATTGTGAGGCGGCGGACACTTCGCTGCAACCGCCGGTCTCTTGAGCGTTTCAAGGAAGTCAGGTGGTGGTCGATAGTCGAGACCTGTCCGCTTAACTTCGCAGCCTTGGACGATAAAACACGGCTAATGTGTGCACGTCTGAGGCCCACATATGTCAAATTTTAACAAACGCCGAATTAATTATGTTTTTAACTCGGCTAGTCGTTTGATTTATAGCATTTTTATTATTACCGACATTTACGTTACCCAACATTGTCTTCTTGTTTTATAATGCTCATATTATGTTAATATTTTAGTTAATTTTATAGATCTAGTGATCGTCCTTGCAGTATCTTACCATATACCACGTCTGCAGAAATCCAATATTTTGGTTTTTTTCAACATTATTCGAACTGATAGAGAACTTAAAACTCGTATAATTGACATCATCGTTAATTTAAAATCATTTCAATACTATTAGAAAGATATAATTGCATTTATCCATTTATATATAAACTTTATTCACAGACACGCTTCAAATCAGCGATCGCCAACCAGTGGTCTGACAAGAATCCATTAACTTATTTTTAAACACGCATATTACTCTTATTAATTTGTGTTATTCAAATAAATGTAAATTTAATATAATAATAAAAAAAATACTTGAAATGATGAAAATTATTTTATATTAAGAAAAAATCGAGTGGTCCACGTTGTCCAATATGTTGTCGACCATTGCTTACTCTACTAACTTTTGCATTTTCATTGTTCATTCATTGACTCCTAGCGATCCTTATCATAATCCTTATAAAGCATTGAACTGACAATAATTAATATGAAATCGGGAAATAGCCAAGTAGACCAGTGCTTCCTAACCTTTTTCATGCCGCGGACCCCTAAATCTGAAAACAGTATTCTGCGGACTCCCGATTTTTTTTACTTCACATGTTCATATTTTATAACAAAGAATGTTGAAAGAATGAAAATTTTCGCGGACCTCAGTTTGAGAAGCACTGAAGTAGACGACGACGTTGTCTTCGGTGTGGTGTCCACGGGCTTGAATCCCAATACGGACAGTTTCATATATTTAAGATTTCGACTGAAGGTGCTTGGTGGAATTTACATAGGTGTTATTGAACGTATAATATATAAACCGGTATATTTATTTAATTTTACATATATTTATAATGTGAATAAATATAATTTTACGTATGTAATTAAACACCAATTAAATCCGGCTATTATAAAATGCGTCTGATTATGTAAATATTTAATTATTTTTCTTATGCATTAAAATATTTTATGTAGAACCAGTAGATTTTCCGACTGATATGTAAAATAGCGATAAAACCCATTAACTATTTATTATATTGTATCTTAAATGTAACATAAATGCCACTAACACTCAAATGTTGAAATGAATGAGTCAGAACCGGTTTCGATTTTTTTCCGTCAAGAACGAAATAAAAAGATTTGTGTTTTTTTTTTATTTATTTAAAGGCAAAGTGCTCATTTTCTATGATAATAATATTATCTTTCCGCTACAGTTGTAAAGTTATCCGCCTGCCTGCCTGCTAACGAGTGACAAAAGCGTGCCTTTAATGATAACATATTAAATTCGCCCGCTCTCAACGAAGTTATGATATAAGAAATGTATCAATTAATATGACTCATTAATATATTATAATATGAAAGACTGGTAAACGGGAATTTAATTAATGCCAAGCCATCTCAGTATTGTATTGTGATTTTTTATTTTTCTCAACAAAGATTATATCGACTGTGGAAAGGAAACAGGACGTAAGCCTCAAAACAGCTTTTTTTTCGATAATCATAATGTATCAGACTTGGTACACGTTCTATCAAATGGATGCAAGCTGCAAATGTCGATTTAGTATCTAAATTTAGCAAGTTTGAAAAAGATGACCTTGTAAAAAATTAAAACCAAGAAAAAAGACTGAAATAAAGGTTTTTCCCAAACAATTTCTTTAATTAATATTAGATTATGTCGATTAAACACCAGCTTAGAAGTCTCCGTGCACTTCAAGGTTGTGTATAATTCATAATTTACATATGGCCCAAAATCATCAAATCACGTTTTTTGCGCCTCCTGGAAAGTTTGATATGTGTGGGTTGCATCCTTTTTCGTTTCCACAGTCGATATACACTCTTCTTTCATGGTGGATACCTTTCACACAATTCCGTGTCAACAAATTATACTGAAAACAAAATGGTGGATAGGTTTTCTTGTAAACAAAATTAATAAGGAATAAACCTTTCTGCGCATAGTAGTAGTAAGGACATGTAAGAGATATAGCACCGTGTTATAAAAATACAATAAGGAAAGATGGATCGAATAAGAAATCCGTTCGGGATTCGGAGCCGTGACCATTACAATCAAATAGTTCGTACGCACAATGGTGATAAATTATATAAGGAAAAACACAATATTCCTTTGTATTTATTTCCCAACTTTTATTTATCAAGGTGAAGACCGGTTTCGCTCATGGGGAGCATTCTCAACTGATAAGAAATATAATTTATCAGTGCTATTTATACAAAGACACATTTAAATTAAAAGGTGTAATAAACAATTGGCGTTGAAAAGAATGTACAAATTACAGTAGAAATTATGAATAAGTGACTCTAAAAATCACTTTACAGTATTGACAGTGAACACCCTAAAAGTGGTAAATAATAACATCGCAAGGTTCCTAAATTAACTAAAAAAAATATTCCTATACCAAAGATATAGGTACATTACAAAATAAAATTTACATTACAGAAAAAGAGTGGCAATATATAAACATTGATGGTACTAATTACAGAATACGTGGAATAACAAAGATATCAAATTTAATTTTAAATTAAAAATTAATTTTCACAATGCCGAATGCAGGGTCATGAAAATAATATGTCTAATCCATTGTTCTTAAAATCGGCTGCTGCATATTCGTCTCAAGCTGCGGTAACATATTTTAATTTCTATGGATTAAGTAGGCTATCACACGTACTTAACGTTTCTTTTTGAACTGTTCATATTCTGCAATACTCCGTTATGCTCCGACAGTAACGACGTTTTTGCGTGACAGAGATGTAAATTTGTAATGCCTCAATATTAGGGTTTGTCGGTTTTAAATATCCGGTTTTGTAGTTAAATTTGCGACACGCGAAAGGCGGTTTTATTTCTTCAATTTTTTAACCCGGTTTCAATAATCAGAATAAATATTGTTTGATGTTATTATTTTATTCAAAACAGTAATATTTTTACTTGAAGCCAACATGATTACAAAAAAATAGATAAACTATGTACTTTTAGGGTGTTCACTGTCAACACTTGGTGAGAAAAAAAGGAATATTCCATTGTACTTACTTCCATTTTTAATTACCAAGATCTGGACCAAACAATTTTCCACAAATAACACTGTTAAATTCTATTTCATATCAGTTGATAATGCTCGCCATGAGCGAAACCAGTCCTCGGAAATCAAAAAAATTTGATGTAATAGTTTGCATTGCTAAGAGGTCTTCATTATTTTATTTATAGTTTATTTTTCTTGTATTTTGCTAAAATTTATTTGCTTAGTTGTAATACCAATTGTTTGTCATACCTTGTTTTTCTTACTTAACTTTTGTATAAATATCACTGTTTCATTGTATTTCTTATCAGTTGACAATGCTCACAATGAGCGAAACCGGTCCTGATCCAATAAATTTTATTTGGAAAAAGTACTAAAAATGTTGTATTATTTTTATTATAATGCCATTCCACCAAGTATTGACAGTAAACACCTTAAAAGTGATAAACTATGTAGTTTAAAACATAGCAAGTATCAATAAATGTGTGGAAAACATTATATTTAGATTTTTTTTCTAAAAACATATTTCCTGACGAGGAATAACGAATACAAATAACCGGTACAATATTTAAAAAAAACCGGTATAATGTGAGTTTTACGAAATATTGTTATTCGAATACCGGTTTATTCAAATGTCGGTTTTTGTATCAACCCTACTCACTATATAACTGCGAAATAGGTGAACTCGAAAGAGTGATTGCTGTCCGCTCGGAGGGGACAGCTATCTTATTTTTTTGTTTATTGGAGCCTAATAAGTAATCAATCGACAGTGGCCACTCAGATAGCCAGTGATAATTTCGAGAGGCGTAACGTGTATGATGTGATGCTTAACTATAGGACCGGTTTGGTTTGCTCTACAATGTAATATTACGCTTATGCAGGTGTCAATAAGCACGGTATGCGAACATTATTAGTTTTCTTTTTTTTTTATCTCCAGTTCAACATTACCGAAATACTATATTTTATGTCAGTTTTTTTTTATTTTTAAGTAACCGCTCATCAAATCAATAAACTAACTGTAGATTAACCACAAAAAAAGTTCATAAATTAGATTTATCTGCCAATATACTGTTAACCCTTTTACGTCCAAGCAGCGAAAACCATGTTCCACTCTAGTGTCCCTCAAGTTGTTTTTTTTTTGTTGCTGCAAGCATCTTTTAAAACAACGTATGTATATTGTTAGACTGTTGTTTCATAATGTGCCATGGCTCATAACTCTAATGGTGAAATAAATATATGGGGAACAAATAAAATGGTCAGAATATTTTATAAAATTTAATTTTTTTTTACCATGTCCGCTCCCAATGTGAAGCATATGGACTCCTAATGGAGTTTATCTCAACAGAAATGTTTCTACGAGAACTGCTTGTTATTCCAAAGAGAGTTGTAGTAGAAGGAAAGAGCTAGGACAGGACTAGTGGTTAGCTAATCGCTCTCGACACGCCCCGTTCACAGGATAGGATGGGTGGGAAGAGGGAATTTAAGACATCACATATATCCATGCCTTTGAACAGGAATTCATAAATCAATTGAAAAATCAATTTATAAAACTGCCCGTACTGGGATTTGAACCCGTGACCTCCGTAGTGGTAGCCAACGACGTTGCTCAGGCGGCATTTAAAGTACGACTTTTTATTCTGACCGATATATTATGACCATTTAGTAAATTCTGACCAATGTAATATAAATTCTGTAACGAGAATACGAGCCAAATATATGTTATTTTTAAATATATATGTACAAAATGTTAACAATTTCTGAAGTATGTAGTGTATTTATTATTATATTGTGATCAAATAGTAGACAGGTTGAATAAGCGATGTTATCTGATAGAAATTTCTGCACGATATTCTCTATTCACGCGTAAAATTATTTCACCTTTTTTTTTTCTCCTTCGACCCGATCGACTTGTCCAATTTATCACTATTTGGTATTGTGCAGTTTTACATGCTTTTCATTTAATTTATATGTTACACTTTATTTGACGCTGCTCTGATGGCGGCGGCACACAAAAAAATATTGTTATGCGTTACAAAACCGAATGCCATACATAATTATTCCAAATCAAATTCACTCGAATCGTGCTTGCCGAACACGGTTAACGGCTGGATGTGTACCTGATTATTGCCTTTTCGTTCGTTTATTTAATTTATAAATTATACTGTTTTTTATTGACTTACATAATTTTGCCATTTTTAATGTGGTACTAGTGAAGTGGCAAACATTAATCTGTGGAGCAAGATCACGCTTATTTCAATGTGATTTTCTTTTGTGTTGGTTTTTTTTTAATAGCATATCGCACCTCCGCCGAAATAGTATCATAAATCAAACTGCGTTATTGTAAAAATATTCGTAAAAATCTTCATTCGTCTACACTATTTTACCAACCCACTGATAGCAATATCATTGTGGCGCTATTACACCTAGACACTTTTAATGGAATAAATTGAATATATGATAATAAGTCTGTTCACGATTGCCTGTATAAAACGTAGAATGACATTACGTATCCAAATAATGGAAAAAGCGATATTTTATCATACGCGCTTATTCTCTAAGAAAAAAACTTGATATGTATTTAAATTAATCTATCGAAGTAAATTCATACACAAAATCATTTCTATTTGTCGTGAAAATACGAATAGTTATACGAGAAAACCATTACACGTTTGAGTTTTCGGGTATGTCAACAAAAAATATTTAATTCAAATCATCTTGATGTAATTCCTAAATTAGAAGCTTAAATATATCTTTTTTAACCCTTCCATTACTATGCAAAAAAAGCACAAGCTCCTGAGCTGTGTATCCGTTGCACATCAGGCAAACAGGAGTGAATCATGACAATTTTTTTTATTTATTTATTGTTTAAAATTAAAATTATAGTACATAAATATAAATAATATTACGAATATTTCAAAATTTATTATTTTTCGATAAATTAAAATTATCGTTATCATATGTAGTACTGCTGTAGTAGTGTTATATCATTGTCATGTTTCACTCCCGTTTGCCTGATGTGTAACGGATACACAGCTCAGGAACTTGTGCTTTTTTTGCATAGTAAGGGAAGGGTTGAACCGATAATAAATGTTCATGTGATTGCATAGCTACTTTATCCAAGTTTTTTTTGCGTTATTTTAACGGAAGTATTATTGTTAGTAGAATAAAAATTGTCGCAAACTTGTTTGTGTGTCGTTTGCAATGAAAACACTTCTTACGTCTTACGTTCGTGTTGTATAATTGTTTTACATAACAAATCTTCAGTGATTCAGCGACACACAGCGAACTTAATGATAAGTCTTCTCGCTCTTAGCGAATGTAATAATTACCGCTTACATATTATTATCGGAGTTGTAAAATAATATCGACAATATTACCTAACTCCAGGGATACAACATAAAATAATGTCTTTAACACAATATGTCTACGAATTCATATTATACAATGGTAACTATTACATCCGTGTTACAAATTACATCTATTGACCTGCCAATATTACCTTTCTCGTTCACTCACGTATAAATCTTGTAATACATATCTCAATGAGCGATTGAAGAGACGAATCCTACGTCTGCTCCTATTATTTACCACCGTTTACCACCTCGGACAATAATTTACCTACTATGGTTTTTAACTTCTTGAAATTGTTTCATTTCGATTTAAAAAAAATATCATGTGATTGATTCATCTGATTATTTTTTTGTAGATATTTTTTGCGGGTCCACTAATGTCTCCATTCGGCTTTTCAGTCTCGTTACTTTAGAGTTTTTATAATTAACAAATTTTTGGTATGCATACATTTTAAAGACACTAAGAGAGACATACAGTATTTATTAATAAAAACACAATATTCCTTTGTACTTCATTCCACTTTATTTAACATGTCAGGACCGTTTTCGCTCATTACGAGCATCGTCAACTGAAAGGACAAAGGAATATTGTGTTTTTATTAATATAATACCTTTCCACCAAGTATTGACAGTGAACACCCTACAGTATTTGTCACACCTGATGAAAGTAATGAGTTCATAATTACGATCAAAGTTTGTATCTTACTTCCTCCTTGCGTCCAGTAGAAAAGAATTAACCCCGACTTAGTTTGTAATTTATAACATAATAATTACAATCAATTTTTAGTTTATTCGTAAACCTTGCGATGATCAGATGATGCTTCTCTAAGTGGCAAAACTCGTGACACATTTTATAGCACAACAAGTGGAATAACAAAGTTATCCAACAAATCTATCAAAGATAAGATATATGTCTATGTTTTGGTATGTGGTACAGTTATCTCAGCTTTCTGTTTTGTTCTAATGCACTGTTACATAATATATTTGTTAATAATTGTACAAGGCTGTTCTATATCATCATTTTAAAGTATGTTTATAAAGCAAGCATTCATTCTTAATCTCCCTTATTGATTTGTATTTTTTTTTTCACCTATAAAAAATAGTTTAACGCCTATTAATGATTTCATTGCACATAATTTAATTCAACGTTTGATGTTTAAAAAAAACTCTCCTTCAAATAAAAATTGTGTGGCAATTAATTAATAGTGGGCGTCATCTATTATTTTTTTACTACAGATCAATTAATTATTTTGAAGTTACCTATGTATTGCAACATGCGTTTTTTTCTATGTTTTATTAATTAATCGTTTGTTTATTTCGTTTCGTTTAGTAACTTCGTGCATTCACGCTGTGCACTATGTACATCAAGTCTATTAATTACTATGTGGTTGATTCGCCTTTTCACTTATTTCGTCATAATATAGTTGTACGTAATAATGGGTTTATATTTCGTAGTAATATTTTTTGGTATCCATAGATAAACAGCGTAAACATGTTACTAATGTATTGTTTAGCTCTTACTGAATGGGATCAACCTCACGTTAGTAACAATTACAAACAATCATCGATGAATTATTGGTTAATATTTTAAAAATATGCTTAATTAATAAATAAATTCACATACATAATTACAGACGAAATGCGATGAGTTAGTAAGTCGAAGATTTCTATCCTAAAAACAAAAAAACACATCCGCAAAATCTAGGTAAAGGAAATCAAATAATTTTAAACGTATGTAATGCTTGAAATGTAAAAATGTAATAATTAAAAAACATTTTTATTTGTGTTATGTGCTTACATTAATTTTATAAAGATCAAGTCCGGTTTCGCTAGTTGAGTAAAAATAAGGCATATAAAATAATTTTTACATGCAGTATTACAAGAATCTATCGGTTATCGTAGAAATTATAAATTATTTAATTAAAAAGGACCTCTTACCTCAAGGATTAAGAACAAATGAAATGTTTTATTTTTTCAAATATAGTGCTTAAAACAATATTATCTATTGAAGTTTTACTATAGATTAATTATTTTTTAAAAAAAACTTGTTATACTACTGATACATTTACAATTCTCCGTAAGGTCAATCTTGATATGGATTTTACTTTTTTAAAGTTTATAAATATATATGTTTATACATAATATTATTTTTGTTTAAGTTTTGTTTTTTTTTTTACCGAATCCTATTATACTGCCTCGGACTAACCGATAATCCTGCATTAAAAACATTGGTAGAAGAGTACGCAGACTACTACGCCCATTCAACACATCATTAAAATAAATGGACCATATTATTATACAGAGATTTAAAACGATTTGTTGTGGACAGTGTTAATTATCAGGATTATCCCTCCGTAAGTAAGGGTGGAAATTTTCGATTAAAATTACTTTAGCAATGTGGTGTTTTTGTATTCAAAATAATTTACAATAAGCTCCAACATTCACAATGTAAGCAAAAGCAATCTGGCATTTTTTTATTACTCACGTAACTAAGTATGTATTCCAAATTGCAGTCTATACAAGTTTTTTAAGTGCTCTAATGAAATCGCCAGCTGTTTCGTTTTTTTTTTTTTTGTCAATTTAGTTTGATTAACATCTCACATCTTTCGACCGCTACGCCACTTCATACCGCGCAAGCTAAATTAATCATTTCACGCCACATTTTCTTGGTTACCTTAACGGAGATTTGCGAAATTATTAGTTACCTGATTTCATTGGCCGGAATCGTGGGCAAATGCTCTCATAATACAGAAAGTCGTAATTCCTCTTAATTTTATTTTCGACACATTTGATTTTATTTTATCATTGATTCAGTAAATCAAGTTTTTTTTAAATATAAACTCGTTTGTAATTAATTATCTATGCGCGCAAGTTATTGCATGTTGCAATATAAATACATTTGTGATCTTTTACAACGATCAATAGAACTGATGAATACTTAACATTAAACGATTATGTAATGCTTATTAAATGAGAACCACAGTATATTATCGGCTGTAAAAAATGTGTAATGAAAAATAACATAAACTTCTTACGTACCGTTACAATCAATATTTTTTTTCATGACACGGGCTTGAAAGGCAATATTATGAATATTTCAAAATTTATTATTTTTCGATAAATTAAAATTAGATTGAACAAATTGATTTGTAGGATTCAGAGATTATTTCGTGGAAATTAATCTTCAGTATTATATATTAATAGCAGTATAATTATCCTCTGGTAAAATGCCGCGTAAAGTAACGAAACACGTGTCGCGCTTTGTAACATTACAAGTGGATATCTAAAGATAACCTGAAGTAATTGAATATGATAATTAAAAACCCTTTTCAATTTTTTAATTAATTAATTAAAATTATGTATCGGTATTTTTTCTATTATTATATAATATTAAATTTCGTTTGATAATTCATCTAATTGTAAATGTATATTATTTAATTTTCAATTACATTTGATATGTTGGTGTGTATACATTTACCTTACTATCGGTATTCAGATTATTAAATATTTTTCCATTTAATTTCCTTATTGGCCATAAAATTCCACAAAGATTCGCTAATAAAAAACGTTGTATCCATAAAATTTATTGATAACGGTAAATATACAAAATTTTACTACTCAATGTAAGTACGCTCGTAGCTCTTCAGCACGACCTACGTAACTCCCTTTTATGTCAGTTATTCGAAACGCTAAACCCTTATTTTAATAAGTATTTATTATAATATAACCTTCATAAATTTTATAAGACATTCGTTGGATTGGATAATAACTCATTTCAATTACTTTAAATGAACACTTCTTTGATTCAAATGAACAAGATCTTTTGAACTTTCTCTC
This sequence comes from Himalopsyche anomala, assembly GCA_031772345.1. Lineage (NCBI taxonomy): Eukaryota > Metazoa > Arthropoda > Insecta > Trichoptera > Rhyacophilidae > Himalopsyche > Himalopsyche anomala. The sequence continues at coordinate 936,193 of CM062827.1, forward strand.
GCTTTTTGTAACCATTTGAAGCGAAATTGTTCTCGTAAAAAAGTGTGACATAAATACATATGAATCATATGATGCGGAATAAATATTATATGCATCGACGAAATTCCTACTATGTGATTATTTAAATTTTCTCTGACGACATCAATAATGTAATGTATATAGGTATAATATTTAAACAACTAAAAAAGTCACTCTTAATAACGATTTTTTAAGGTTATAGATTTCAAATCTTTTTGATAATGTTATCGTTAAGTATTTTTAAGTTTTATTGATTGAAAGGGTAAATAACATTCATATATAATATGCTAGTCAAAAGCTTGTATGTATATATTAATTCCCTAAAACCGTGATTATGAATTTTTCATGAGGTTAGAATAACATTTATGAACATGACCAAAGAAATATTAAGTCATTTTAAGAAGCCCGAGTAATTATATATAGTCATTTCAATTAAACGAACTTGCTTTCAAAATTATCATAAATACATTATATTTTAGAATCCTAGAATAACATAAATCGAAATTATTACATTTACTGCTTTATTTTTTAATTTAAAATGTTAGTGAATATGAAAATATACACAGTGTATTTCTTGTTAGCCAGTATATACAGTTAAACTATATTTAAAAAATTGAACGGTTCAAATTTACGCTAAATTAATTTTTATTTCGTTCTGACACTGAAATAGCTATCAAATTACCAATGTTATTCTTGTAGAACTATTTGTTTCCTATTGCTACCTTATTAAAACGGAGTTCTACCAAATAATGGCAAATTCAATCAATCAATCTTGCCATTTGAAATGAATTTCATTATTTTTCAAATGTATATGTATTTTATATATATATTTTTAAATTAATCTTGCGTTCTTTTTGTAAAATGTATTCACCGCGAATGTGCGTAGAACGTTTTCAAAGCTAAATCTTTAATTTTCGCCTAATCCGTAGAGGCTTCCCGCTTTATTTCGAAAATTATCTTGAGTGGCATTGCTCTACGCCGTAGCACCGACTCAGCTATACCAAAATAATGGGATGTTCCGCTGTAAACTCTCACGTTTATGTCTTTCAATTTATTATGTCTCTTTCCGTGGCCCCCACAGCTTTTCGCATTCCACCCCAAATACGAGTCACCCCTGCTTTCCTTTCATCTCTAAACGTACGCAATAAACATAATTTTTGTCTGCCCACTAGAGAGCGTCTTCTCGCAACGGTCTATCCACGTCCACCTAGTGGGATAGGCTTTCGTGTTTGGAATATTCTTTAGATAAGAGTCAATTACTCAGTAGTATTAAAGTGGATCGATAATACTACATGCCAATTTTAATGTACCTACTTCTACTGACATAGGTGTAAATTTTCATGAATCACTGTCGTAATTTGTTCATATATTAATAAATAAGTAACGAATGTTTCGTGTTACAGAGCAACACAGTGGTGTTATTTCGAATAAAATATACCGTCTGAGAATCCTTTAATTGTATCAGTTTTATTTAGGGCTTTGTGGCTTTCAGCTGCCTACATCAGTGTTCTCCGACCTTTTTACACATGCGGACCGGTAAAAATAGCAAAAAAAAAAAAAAACGCGGACCACTAATAATGCAATAAAAATGGTTTTTATGAAATATTTTTTAAATCTTATATTGTTACAAATGGACATAACTATACAACTGTTTTCAATTGACAATGCTCGCAATGAGCGAAACCGGTCCTGAACTTTTAAATAAAGTGGAATAAAGTACAAATGAATATTGTGTTTTTATGAATATAATGCCTTTCCACCGAGTATTCACAGTGAACACGCTAAAAGTGAAGACAATTATGTATTATGAAATTATTGGTATATTTAGGTAGAGTTTTGCATCTGGGCTCACTATCGAAGAGGAAATATTTATGACTGTCGATTCTGAAAAAACCAGCGACCAGCGGTGTCGCCCACAGAAAAAATAATACAACAGAATAAGTATCCGCAATAAACTAAACTTTACAAATTTTAAGCTGGATTTTAGAAGTATGAGTAATATGTAACTGCACAAAAATGGCCAAAATACGGAGCCGCATTATTGATGTCTTCTTATTTAACAATAACTAAAAATACAAGAAAACGTGCAGGCGATAAAAATCCCATATGGAATATATTTGCATGGCGAATTTCTAGAAATTTGGCATACTGTTTGCGGCCCGGTGGAAAGTCTCTGTGGCTCAGCACTGGGCCGCGGACCACTGGTTGGGGAACACTGGCCTACATGATAGGATACCTACATACTTGCCATTACTGATACTTGTATTTGCCATTCAATTTATATTCCACGGATTGTATTAATAATTGAGATACTTTCAGAAGCATCTTCAGGCACATATTGTAATGTTATTTATTAAAATAGCGAACATTGAGTATCAATGTAAAGATACATATTACTAAATGAAGATTGGGATTTTTTCTACTGGACACAGGGAATGGGCTAGATTCATAAAAAAACAATAATATTACTAATTACTTACATTCATTATCAAATTAAGTCAAATGTCTCTTTTATAAATTTTATAAATTAAAATCCTACAATCTTAGAAGATATTTTTAGGCATGCAAAAAAAGGGACTTTTAATACCGTGGGCGGGTTAGTGTGGCCGCAAGCTTTCTAGATAAAGCTCCGGTTACGTTTAGAAAGCAAATTCATTCAGTCAGATTAACAACAAAAGTGTTTTTCTCTCGGCTTTTTCTCGAGCTTTCCCAACATCAATCGACGACGTCCTTTTGCGACGCGAGTCGACGTCCTTTTCGGCGAAAGCTTTTACGTCATTATAAAATAATTTATTTTTTAAGATACATACCTCGTTTTGCGTGCTTATCGCGGATGTTTATTTCGCGTCGATTTTGCAAAATATGTATTTTTTCGATTTCAAAATGAATTTCTGCAAAGTAACTACCATATCCAGCGAAAACAAAAAGTACTACGATTAAAATCTTGACGTTTTTTGTTTTATGGGATAATTTTGATCTAACCTTAACCATAAACAAATTTCTTATTAGTTCCTTATATAAATAATAATATAAATAAATAAATCGACTTGGCAATTTATTTGGAGAGTACAAAATCACCGTAAAAAAATAAAATACTCTGGATCATGTTTCTAAATCCGATTTCCGTGTTTTGTCAATCGAAATGATAAAAATACATTTATATTTAAGAAATTATTGACTGCCTGAATGATTATAAAAAAAATCAATTCTTCAAAAGTTCCCCATATAAATCTTGTCACGATTTTCATTTCTCACTTATTCTGAACTCAAATGAATATTTTTTGTACAGGTTGCGAATTTGAGATTCTATTTAGAGGTGACCCAATTCTTCCAACTCGAATTCCATACAAATCGTTTTTTCTTTTGAGCCTGGCCTGCTGGCACTCGGTTGTTGTTCGAAAAGAAATTCAACTCGACAATCGCATTGAAATGAAAGAAAGCGGCTACGTTATTTTAGCTGCATTGAATTTATTTTTAAATGGCATATTTTAAGATTATTGCTGAACACCTTCGCGAGGGAATTCATTAATTTTGTTTTCAGATCTAAGAAAAACACTCGTAGCAACTTTCATACAATACTGTCGCTACTTATTTTCTACTGTCAAGTTTTCATTTTCCTCAAGCCTGTTCCCTGTAGCGTTACACGATTTCAAAATGTTGCAGATGAATTGGTTACTATTTATAAAGATGTACATATTAGATTAGCGTCATAAGATAAAGAGGAACATATTTGGCTAGTAAAAAATCAACTCACGACAGGACGAGCCAAATTAAAAAAAAAAGATTATTTTATTTTTTTAGACACAAACTATTTCACATTGCGCATTGAAAAATATATTAAAACTTTGAATAAAAAAAACTGCGCTAACGATAAAATTTTCGCACTTTGAAGTAGATGGTTTGCAATAAGAAATGGTTGTATATGATTGTAGCACTCCGGTGATGTTTTTTGGAACTACCAAATGTCATTTGGATATATAAAAATATATTAGCGTTCATCTCAACAAGTTACTAGTGCAATTATTTTAACCCAAAATGAAATATGTAAATAGTCTAAATGCGGTTTTAGAGTATTAACGTAACTTTATGCGTTGTTCGCTAACAAACTAATCCACACGTACTAAACGAGAGTCACTCGTTCGCCTATATAGAAATATTAGTTTATCCCAAATCATATATATTTTTTTGTTTTCCCACTCGAACATTTCGTCAACAAAGTAATCGATGAAGACAATCGAAGTTTATGATCCGCACATAAGTTATATTGTGCACGTGTATTAAGTTTTTAATTCATTACTATGATATTATATTTGATGAACAAATAATATTAACATTTGTTTCTTTCCCCTGTAGACTTAAACTCCAAAAGGGGTACAGAATTATTTGCGTGGGTCGGTATTTATATTAATTCCCCGGGGTTAGTTTTGTACACGTTCTCGGAGAGTTACATTATGGCCATACTTTGTGCCCACGCATATCTTATGACACGTGTGATCCGATGAACCCACAGAGACTTGGGTGGATACGTGCAGTAATATGTAATAAAAGAAATTTAATATGAAAGAACACATTTTCACTGCTTGGATACTTGTAGGAAGAATAGAGAATATATTATAGCGTAACAATAATGATTGAACACGTCTTGCTTTACAAAATTTACAATGTATTTAAACTCTCAGCACTGACTTTAAAATACTTCAACCTCAGATGAACTTTGACCTGAAATGTTTTTAATATATCAAAGAAAAATTCGGTCAATGGGATTTGATTACATTTCCATAGTCACTGACAATACAACATATTTCTGCAAACATAAATAGATTTTTTTTTTATTGATGTTTATTGTTTTCCATGTTTCATATTGTATCCCTACCTATTCCAGTAATAACATATTTAAAATAAATCATATAAGCACTATTTATTAATTAATACGAAAAATTTGGACTACTAACTCTCTATGGCACGGGTTCCCAACCTGGGGGGCCGCCAACTTTTTCGATTTTGGAGATTTGAACAAAAAAAGAGATTCGGAGACAATCTGGGGAAAAATTATACCAAATCGAGGATTTCAAATTCCTCGGGGGGGGGGGGTCGTTAGTCACACGGCTTTTATAAAAAGGAGTCGCCATCCGAAAAAGGTTGGTAACCTATGCTCTATGGACTATTTCAAATGTCGCTAAACCTCTCGTCACTAAGAAGATTCTGATTTATTGATAACATCAAGACTAATCCCAAACCCTAAACCAAATTGTTTTAGTACTAATCTCATGGGTTTGGGATATAGTATAACACGTTTATTCCCCTAAAAAAATATGTTTGCGCTTAAGTCACTGGCAGTTGCAACTCGTTGAAAGGATAGAGCTAAACAAAAAAGCTCTCGCGCTTCTGAATAATTTTACAATCTTCCAATTCGTAAGTTTTTTAGAAATGACCTTAGAAAAGATCTAAGATTTTTTAATATCTGCGGAAACCGTGAACTTGTAACTTTTCTGGCGGAGCGAGCTCGTTGTTGAGACATATTTTCGAATCTCTCAATTTCTAACTTTTTTCTCAATAATCAATCCTGGTATCCCCGAAGTCCAGATCCCAAAATAATTGTGAATCTCGAAATCCCGGATCGAATAAAGCGTCCGGGAATGGATGATCTAATCAGGACAGCACTAGTAGATAGTTTATCGATATTTCTACGCTTCATTCATCAGATTGGTTTGTTGAAAAGAAGATAAAAATCGCTGACAATAAAATATTCATATTATTGAAATACACTTAGACTTATAATAAGAGAAAAATAAGGATGGTCCAATTTAAGGTTTATTGGTTTTATTATGCATTCAAGTATGTATTGCAAACGTTTTCGCTGATCGTTCACTGTCTCGCAGTCGACTATGTTGCAACATTTTATTATAATGTTTCTATTCGTTCTTTAAAACATATTTGAATACTAATGATCTACTTATGGTAATATTATTATATTTTCCGTCGCTTGTTTGCTCGATTTCGAATATGTTTTTTTTTATTGAGAGGTAGGTAAGAGGCGATGTTGCCTATTACGAATTACCTGCGATATATATTAAGTGAATAATACAATTAATCTGCGAAATTATTCGGATATAGCAATGAGCTACAAGGTCGTCTCGGCGCAGTAATTTATAAAGCGACCCACATGTGTAAGTGCTATTGAAACTTATAAATTCTTGCGGTTTATCCTTGATGGAAGTGCGCTGAGTTACATAAACCTTAGTAATTAAAGTTTCCCGCATCCTGACGTTGAATAATGATCCTGATTGACTTTGATGGACCACTTTTTATGCTCTCTATTGAGACGGATGATTTTCAGTGCGCGATCAATCTCGCGTTTTTTTTGCTGTCTGCGGGTATTGCTTTTGTATTATTCATTCCACTCAGATAGAAATCATATTCCAATCGTAGGAAGAATATACGGTAAAAAAATGGATCACTAAGTGTGCCCGCGTTGTATCATGTGAACCCCTAATGGAGATTATCTCACATACTTTTTATACTACGTGAACTACCTCTTAGTAAGTTACTCAACTTCTATTTTTTTTAATATTAGATAAAAAAAAAGGTAGAGAAGGGGAAGCATCTGAAGACTTTTTAGGGCTTATCTTCTATACATATATGAGGGTATTACTTGCATACACGGCTTATTCCAAAGTTGTTGAAACATGAACCATGAATGTAATTTATTTTTCGAAATCAGTCTCAAACATGGCTTGACAACATCCAAAATATCATTCCAAAGTAATGGAATACTAAAAATACTTTTAAAATGTACATTTTTTTTCAAAAATGAAATTCAAGTTTCATTTTTTTTTCAAACATTTTGGAATAAGCCGTGTTTGCAAGTAGTACTTTATTCGTCTGAAGATAATTTCCTGAAAACATGCCTGCGTGCACTTTAGTGTGAACACTGTTAAATATGTAGCTTAAATTTGAATCGTTCAAATTATATATATTCTCACAGATTGTGTCACTAACGACCCGGGTTTCGCCTTTCGGCATCTTCAGACGTTCATGTGCACGGATGAACTTGAACTGGCGTTTAGTAAATGAATGTTTCGTGTTTCTTTTACTAAGCGTCAGTTCAAGCTCATCCGTGCAATTGAACGCCTGAAGACGCCGAAAGGCGAAACCCGGGTCGTCAGTGACAAAATCTGTGAGAATGTATATAATTTAAACGATTCAAATTTAATATTGAAATTCCACCAAGCACCTTCAGTCGAAATCTTAAATTATATAAATATATAGCTGTTGTGAGTTGAAATCTACTCGCTCCCCATAGGTCACCAAGTCTTCCAAGGTCCTCACCAATAAGCCGGTAAGGCGAGGACGACAAACCCAATTATTGTATCTAGTCGGAAATCTTCACTAACTGGAATCACTGTCGCAAAATAAGCGAAGCTTATTTCACACTTCAATAATATTAAAAATCAGTTTTCCTGAAACCGGTGAAAAGTATTCTTTCGCACGTGTCTCCCTCGTTCGGTTCGCCAGGTTAGACAGAATGCCGCTCGCTGATATTACAGGTGAGCGAGATAAGGTAATGGGTTATTGTAGTTTCCTATCTCCACGTTATCGTGCTCGTCATGCGTTCGTGTCTCGTTATACATAATATTTGTTGCGCCATCATAGTGGCAAATTGGATCCAGTTTCAACTTTACGTGTGACACTAACATAAATAAAATTTATATACGCGGCTATAAAAATGCGGACGATATTCTCGATTTTGACTTGTGTAACGTGTTAAGTAGCTATTTTACAAATCTGTCTTACTTACATCACGTTCTTTGCGAAGCGTTCATTACAAATTGTTTTCGAGATAATGTACATATAAACTCTCATACTGACAGCCGTAAATATATTTTTATAAAATCTTATTTATTTAATGAATCGAATCGATACAGCATTAAAGCCAAAAACAATATAACAAATCATTACCGCCAATAATTCATTGATTGAATTGGAATTTACTTGGTAGATTAAAAATCTAAATAAAGATGCTATCAAAGGAAAATTATGTCTCTCAATTGTGTATGTTTACACAACAGGATCACATACGTATTAAATTTATCAGTAAACTTTGTAGAACTCCATTGTAATTAGGTAAAAAATATCAACGTATTTAGTTCTACGAATTTTTATATGATGGGTTTATAGCTATTTCGGCGTGCGCCATCGTCAGAACTATGTTTAAACTTGCATATTCTCAGTTACACATATATACATACTGCCTTAGAAGAGGTACATAATATATTTTTTGCTCAAACACCCTAATTTATATTACAGTTATTACATTTATTAAATATGACTTAAATATTTCTACGAACGATAACAAGTATGGGGTTATTAAATTAGTTTAAATTAAACTGGTATTTATTATAATTGAGGATTGATGGTTGTTTGTTCATTTAAGATATCGTTGGGTTGATTATGCCAATTAATTTCTAATTGCTCGAGTGCATTTACTTTTGGACCTTTCTTACAAATATGTATTGTGTAGGCAGTTTATATAGCTAAGTATATGCAAGCTTAACGATAGTTCTGACGATGGCGCACGCCGAAATAGCTATAAACTCGTCTTATAAAAAATTGTAGAACTAAATACGTTGATATTTTTTTACCAATAATTCAATTAATAACAGCGTATCTATTTTATAAATCAGTAAAAATTTATATGTAAAAAATAATTATCACATATAACATTCGATTATTATGTTTAGTTTCTAGCTTATATCCGACAACTAGTTTAACTACCCGAACCCTCAATAATTTAGTTTCATATTTTATTTCCCCGTATTGCCAATTATAACTCAGAAGATAGTTGAGTAAACTGTGATATTTTTTAGACGTCCTTTTGATAGTTTTTGTTTTATGGACTTGTACGAGTATTTCTAATACATTTTTTTATTATTATAATCAAGGTGTTGTCGAAATTGTTATTTTTTCTAATGCCTGATTTCACGATTTACCGGAATATATTATTAGTTATCACTATTTTCATTGAGCTGGAGAGTTAAGTACTTTAATTTAGTTAGGGCGTTATTAATGAATTTCTGGAAAACATCTTGTCTAGACGGTTTACGCCTTACACAGTTTACATGATAAAACTGTTTCCTTAATTTCCCTGATAATCCTCGTTCATTACGTTCCACGTCCTTCAAGAGACGAAGGTCGTCTTAACCCATTACGTAAAGGTGGGTATCGTCGTTTTGCGTACGTATGCGTAGACAATAGAGAGTTACCATGTGCGTGTGGGTATTGATTTATGCGCCTATTTATCTTGTGGGAGTTTTCATGGAAGGAACTGGAGTGCTTACTTCTCATCGTCCGACCTCAACAAAAGCCCTCCAGTGTAAGGTTAAGTGAACCATGTTTTGCCATGTCAGATTATGTAAATTAGCTCCCCGCCCTGTACAGGTATATCCTTTCAACAGTGGCGTAACCTGGTCTCATCTTTCTGTATAATACTTAAATTGGTTTCATGCAGGTAATGTTTTAACATATTTCGGACTATACATATATGTATATAAATACGCGAAATTACCATAACTCTTAACACCTAAAACCAATGTCAAAATATCACCCCTTCTTAGGCAATTATATAATGACAATCATTTTTAACTTATTATTTATAACATATTAAATAAATCTGTCCTAATTATTTCGAAAGAGCAAGATGAACTATTAAGCGTATAAAATTAGTTCAATTAAACCTAAGTTAAACTATATAATAATTATAAGTCAACTTCCTTATGGATAGTACGAACAGAACTTTTTTCAACCGATTTCCGTTAAAATGCATGGGTGTTTGTGATGTCTAAAAAATTACACTTAAATACCATACCAAATAACCAATCCTAAAATTAACGGGTGAAGCAAGAGCGATAAGTTAACAAATAGTCTTGTCCTAGCACATCCTTATATCCCTACTTCTCTCTTCAAAAAAAGAGTTGTTGAGCAACTGAATAACAAACAGTTCTTGTATAAAAAAAACCTCTCTTGTACTAAAAATACATCCACAGTGGACACGTAAAAATGGATTGATACTAATTAATCCATTAAACTGTACGCTTGTTTAACGATACATAGTTAGTTAACTTGCTTTAGATAAAAATATAAGTTCAAATTTTATGTTCAAGTATTTAAATGTTTCATTTTAGTCGATTTCTTAAATCCACCTTTTTAGATTGGTAAAGGTACAATGAAAGCCATTTTTTAGTTTCTTGCAGATTTCCGAAATATAATAATTAATTAGTCTCAAGAGTCGAGACTGATATTTCATAAGAAACAACGAAGAAGTTTTTTTTTTCAACATCGAAATGTCCCACAGATGTGTCTCAAACAAAAATTTACGATCGTCTAAAAGGCGATTATAAATTTCCAACCGAGCAACGTTGCGAGAACACCTGAAGGCGATTTTTTCTTCGTGGCGTATTAAACGTTCAGAAGTTTTGATGGTACCGTATGTCGCGTGCACAAGAAAGCTTTGGCCCCGGAGCTTGCTTCAATTGTGCTGTGTCATTAACGAACTTTGCCAACTGCGCCGGAAGCCAGACAGAGCTTTGAATTTTCGCTCAGCCTTCCGGTCTAACCGGAAGTAAGCGCTCATATTTTCTCAGCGACGTGCTGATATTTGCTAATCAAACTAAATGGTAAATTTATCGTTGCGACAAGCTTGCGAGCAGTATGAATTATTTAATTAGTATCAAAAAGTCTGTATTACTAAGCGGCAAGAATCCATCTATACAATGAAATATATCGTATTTTATTTCTCCCGCAGAAAATCGTTAGTTGCTTAAACTGATAATTACCGGTCAAAAACGTATAATGGATCATTTTTTAATGTGTTCATTATAAATTTTTTATGAGAAACCATTTATTGATTGAATTGGCATTTACTTGGTAGAACTCCATTGTAATAAGGGAAACAATATCAACGTATTTAGTTCTATTTTTTTTATTAAACGAGTTTATAGCTATTTCTGCGTGCGCTATCGTCATAACTATTTATATTTACTCAGCTATATATATTGCCCTAAAAGAGATACACAATACATCTTGTTATATGCCTAATTTATAATACAATTATAACATTTATTGAACATGACTTAAGTGTGTCTAAGAACGATAACTAGTATAGGGTTATTTAAGGTAAATTAGTTTAAATTAAGCTGGTATTTATTATTAGTTACATTAGGGGTTTTAGTAACGGCGATGGATTGATACCTAATAATAAATACCAGCTTAATTTCAACTAATTTACCTTGAATAACCCCATACTGGTTATTGTTCTTAGAAACACTTGAGTCAGTCAACTCATCAAATCGAAAATATCCCGGTAAAATCAGCACTCGCGGCCCCGTTGAGGAAAATGGCTATTTTTATATCTGATACAATTTTACTTGTGATTATTGTTTTAGGTTTCACAAAATCTGTTCGGCGCGGGCTCCTTGAACTCTACAGTGCCCACTTTGTGATGTGTGTGTGTGGTGGCGGTAACGCTCGAAAAAAAATTCTCGGAAAATTCTCAACGCTCTCTTATTCAGACACAAGTGTGCGTTTTAACTAACACATTCTCAGCTCGAGATGTAGGGAAGAGCTTTTGTGGAATTATTAATAACAAGGGCAACGCAAAATAATAACAACAACTTGGTTTCATTATAGTGTCGTGGGGTAAAACTGTTGGGGGTTATGGGATACGAGGGAAACTCTTTGGTGCTTACGCGATGAAAACTAAACAAGTGAGCGGATATTAAGATTTCGTCGTGAAATTTTTCGAAACTATCACGTCACGTTTATTTTTAATATTATTTTTTAAGTCGTTGATTCTGACAGATAGGTGCTTCTTTTTCATTGGAAATTGAGATGAAGTTAATACGTATGTAGTAAACATAATTTCACTATAATTTTCGTTATTTTTTCTTTCATCAATTAAAAGTTGTATTTTTTTTTTAAATAATATTTTTATTTGTTTTCAAATTAAGTTACTAACTATAAAATTTAGATTTATGTTTTCCTTAAATATATCGCCGAATTTGCAAATTTTATAGTTATTTTAACCGACCTTTCATTTTTCTGTTCTGATCGTATTAAATAAAAGTGGAATTAGTACAAATTAGTATTTTATTTATTTAATTTAATGCCTTTCCACCAAGTAAGTATTGACAATGAACAACTTCCTAAAAGTGATATATAATAGAACTATTAGCGTATGCAAGTTAAAACTAAACATTTAGAAAACGGGCAGGATGATTTTTCTAAAACCGACAAGAGGTTGAACGAAAAATATTATCTTAGGTATACTATTGAAAATTTTATATAATCAATATTTCGTTTTTTTTAAATATGTGTATGCTTACGTGGTGCAGATCCGTTCCTCGTTCCGTAGTTTGTTTTCGTTAACGCAAACAAATAAATCATAACTTGAAAAATATTTGCGCCATTACAGACGTATCAATTGTTATTGCCTATTATTATGTTTTTTTTTCACTTACAAAGCGTCACGAATCATGTGTAGTGTTGATGTATTAATTATATATAATTTTTTTTTTCTCTGCGCAGAGATGACCGTAAATTTTACGTTCGTGCATAATTCAAGGCTCTTGTGTTAGCTATAATAAACACGTCACAATAAATATACATTTTGCTCCGTGACAAAATATGTATCTGTACATAAATAAGTCACATATTTATTCACGGTGAGTTTTTCGCCGTGATACACGATGGCAGGGTAGGCGGAAAGCTATTATCGAATTCCACCGGAATAATATAAAGTCTAGGGCAGGTTTAAGCATATTATGAAATTCATTTTTGCTAAGAAACACACTGTTTTCGTATTCTCCAAAACATCTTTATAAGCTCCGTACCATCTGAAATATTAATTACGTTTTGTGTATTCGAAATACTTTTTTTTGTATGTTTTTTTTTTATGATAACCGTATTTGGCCTACGTTTGTTAATTTTTGTGATGTCATTTATAACTTTTTTTTTTAAGTTTAAAAGTTTTTAAATTTGAATCGTTCAAATTATGTAAATTCACACAGATTTTCTCACTAACGACCCGGGTTTCGCCTTTCGGCATCTTCAAGCGTCCAAGTGCAAGTAAATGAATGTTTCGTTTCGTTTACTAAGCGTCAGTTCAGGTTCATCCGTGCACTTGAACGCCTGAAGATGCCGAAAGCCGAAACCCGGGTCGTTAGTGACAAAATCTGTGTGAATTTACATAATTTGAACGATTCAAATTTAATATTGAAATTCCACCAAGCACCTTCAGTCGAAATATTAAATTAAAAGTTTTTTCAATAATACAATTAATATTTTGAAATATACATTAACAATATTTTTTTTCGATCGAGTAGGTGTTTTTTGACTAACATGAATATGTAGCTTTCTTTTAAAAAACTTTGACGCTTGAATCTGGTGCAATTATATAGAAAACCATAAACTAAAATGCCAACGAATGCTTCCTCATTACGTCCGAGATCTCGCTATTTCCGTGATTGTGATAACCGAGTTCGACTGTAGATAGTCAATCTGAAAATGCTTCCCGAGGAGATGAAATATGTACGTCACAATTTGTAACAACATATTATACAATATTAAGTTATCATATTTAGTCTAATATTTATATATGATTAAAAACTGTGTAGATGTTTTTTAAAATACTTTACGTTTTTTATTTTAGAACTGGCATAAAACTTTTTTTTTTTTTTTATTAAAATTGGGCTTTATATTCGCACCGAAGCTTTTTTAGAATATAATGATACCGTTACACTTAATAAACAAAAAAATCAATTAAAGCAATTTCTCGTTATTGTCAGTTATCGTGTTTTCGAATCGACCAGTTCAATTATATATACACAATTTATTATTTGGTGTTCCTTATAACGTTTTGGTTACTCTGTATGTTGATTCCTCGTACATAAAATTGTTAATTTACGGACGCCGTGTATGTGTATTTGGCAATAATAAAAGCAAGGTGTGTCGAATGCAGTATATTCTCTTAATTGGACATAAAAGATAACCGTAACATATTCGATGGAGATTCAAGGTTTCCACACCTAATCCAATAATATAGTGCAGCGAATTGTGCCGACAGATTTATACGTTACTGTGATTGTCGCTTGAAATACAGCGTGCATTTTCACGATGCGATCGCGAACTATTTTTTTCCCACCGAAAAGTCTTCGACTAACTTTCCTAATCTTGTGCAAACATAGAGATGACAAATCTTCGAGCGACCGACACGACAGTCCGCCATTTGTAACGTTCAAAGTAGCGTAAAGATTGTTTTTGCCATTTGTAACTTTTAGATTCAATTTTGTATGTTTGCAATTTGGCGCGCAAATATTATAGTTACAATAGCGATGCCATATAAATCTTTTTTTTGTTTTTTTCTAATCTTGAACAATATGCACATTTAACAAGTGTAAAAAAATATATTATAGATGAAATGAGATACAATTCAATGTAATAATACTGGTTTTACAAATTCATTTTTTTTTAACTGAAATTATTGTTTTATCAATATTCAATCATTTCCGTTAATGATTTACATGATTATTATCAATAATCACTTTTGAGGTGTTCACGGTCAAAACTTGGTAGAAAGGCATTATTTTTAAAAAGAAATAAAACACTCTTCTGTAGGTACTAATTCCACATTTATTTAATATGATCAGTATTAGTTTCGCTCATGATAAGCATTTTAATCTGGTAAGAATACACCTTAATACAATGATATTTCACTTTTAATGTGTTCACTGTCAATGCTTGATGAAAAGTCATTATATTCAAAGAATATAACACTCATTATAAACAATGCTCGTCGGAACAGCGAAGCCGGTTCTGGTCATCATTAATAAAAAGTGTAATTACTACAAATGAGTTTTATTCTTTGAATACAGTGCTGTTGATAATGAACCAAGAAAAAATATGAGTGTATCAAACAATTGGGAAGAAAAATATAAAAGAAATTTACATTTAAAGACACTAAATTGACTATTTTTTTAAAAATTAATAGCCTTTAAAAAATATAGTATACTATAAATAGATGGTGCTTAAATCAACCTTCTTTCATTTCCGATCGTTATAAATATTCGCTTATATTGAAAATGAAATGAAATATTGATATTCGTCAATGTGATTTTCAAGATATGCTAATCAGCGAAATCCGGAAACTCGAAATCATTTATTTTATTACTCCGATATTTATTGCATTCGTATCCAGTTGAAATACGGCTTAAAAGCTTATTGGGCGCAAACTTGCTCGGAAATAAAACAACGTCAACTCACATCTGTTGTCTTATTAATTAAGTAATTAGCTATTATAAATCCAGTAATGATTTTCCATGCTTTCCGTCGCTCACTACGAAATAAATTATTGAATTCATTAAAACTTTGAATACTTAATTGCCATCAATTTGGTGGCTTAAACATTTCATCCGATTAGGAACACTTTAAAAAGTTTTCAGGCTTTCATGGTTTTACTAAAATCAAATATCTATTTTATATAAATAATAAGATTGTTTAGTTTACTTTTGTATAGATTGAAAATGTTAATCAACTAAGAAAAATGTGTTGAATATTTTATACTTAAGAAATTTGTTTTGATTGTATCGTACATTATTTGTATTCATTCGATTTATTTTACTTATTTTACTATTAAGAAAAATACAATATTCCTTTGTACTCATAGTACTTGTCAGCTGATAAATATAATTTAACAGTGCTATTTATACAAAAAAAAAACTGTAGCACTGTTAAATTCTATTTCTTATCAGTTGACAATGCTCGCCATCAGCGAAACCGGTCCGGATCTTTATTAATAAAAGTGGAATTAAGTACAAAGGAATATTGTGTTTTTCTTACTATAATGCCTTTCTACCAAATATTGACAGTGAATATAATAAAAGTAATTATTTTACTTTATTGAAAGTGTTCACTATTCGGTCAAGACGAGGTAAAATAAATAACGATACGTCGTATATAAATAATTTTTACATAGTATTGAATCTGAAATACATGTTTTTTTTTATGATTGATTATATTCGCATACATTTTATTGTACATACAATATAATTGTCCGAGACATGGCAATAATTTCGTCGTTTATTTGAATCGGATATTAATATCGGGGGCGATGTTTTTATGCTTATTTCGAAATCGGATTGAACGCAAACTTCGCGCGGAAAAATGACTTTTTCGTCATCTTATGCGAAAACGCGCGGGACTTTCGGCCATTCTTCTTTTAACAGCCGACGTTCAATTTCCGGACGGTGCAACCAACTCTGCGACACCAGTTATACCTATAATATTTACACAATGGTGTATGATACTTCGATTACGATGAGTGATGGGTAGCGACTAGCGTGGTTTGTTCACTCGATATTTTATCTTTATGTGACGGATATATGTATGTTAAAAAAATATATACATTTTAATAAATCTCAAAACGAAACAAAGTTATATTTTAACAAAAAAATCTCTAGTTAAAACCATCGATCGATGATGCTTGACATAATTTCAATATCAAATTTGAATCGTTCAAATTACGTACATTCGCAAAAGTTTTGTCATAAACGACCCGGATTTCGTCTTTCGGCATATTCAGGCATTTAAGTGCACGGATGAATATTGAACTGACAAGTAATTTGAACGATTCAAATTTAATATTGAAATTCCACAAAGCACATTCAATGTTCCAGTTTGTGTACGTAATTCAAAGCATGTCACTATATTAAGGCGAAACCCGGGTCACGTTAATAATAAAACAAACTATTGTGCTACAATTTAATTTCAGACTTCGACTGAAGGTGCTTGGTGGAATTTCAATATTAAATTTGAATCGTTCAAATTATGAACATTCACACAAATTTTGTCATTATTGTGTTATAAGTCTACAATAACGTTACTATGAAAACATTGTCATTGTAATATCATGCCAAACTCAATTTAATAAATATGTATATACAATTAATAGAACATTATTTTGTCAACTGTTTATAACAACTTTTTCGATTCGATTGGTTCGATTTTTGTATGGGACATACAGTAAACTGAATAAGTTCGCTCTCGTTACATCGGAAAATCTAATGAATCGTGTTGGCAACTTTTCGTTTTGTTGTACATCTGTGATTACTTTCAACTCCAACGCTTTTCAATAGAAATAAACTTTCGATTCGTACCCATTCTTTGTACACGGCCAAAACAAATTTAACATTTTCGTTCAACGTATTTGTTTGTATTTTGAAAGCCTTTATTACGTATTTGAGTATCGCAGGGTAGCTAGCACAAAGGACCATTTATGTGAAATTATAATATGTCGAAAAGTTACACTTAATGTATCGTATATATTATATTGATTTTTTTTTAAATTTGATTATTCATATTCCATAAAATAGCTTTGCTTTGTTTTTTTTTTATTTTGAATTCTTTCCTGAGTTTTCAAAATATTTTTTAAGAAGTAATACATATTTTTATTACAGTCAATTCAGTACCATATGCTGTTTATTTGTCCATAGATTTCTTCAATTACCAATTGTTTGTAACACCCTTATAATTTTATTTTGTTGTGATTAAATATGACTAATATTGTATTCTCGGAGTCGGGTAAAAAAAAAGACTCCTACTCTGACTTTAAATTAAAAACCGACTGTGAATTGATTTTTTCGATCATTCTTAATAATTCATAACTTACATACATATGTATACCATCAGATCATTCTTGTTCATTTCACCAATCAATATGATGAATAATTTTTCAATATCTTTAAAAAAAAATTCTCCGATTTTTCCAACTCCACGGCTACGGAGTCTGACTCGACAGTCCTGGTATATACAATAGTATATTTCGATTAGAAAGGAATGCGTGGTGTTCTGTCCACGTAACCTCTTCTCTATTAGTTTCTTGTCCATCCGCATTGCTGACGTCACCCGAACGCATCTGATAATAATAATAAGAGATAAAAGAAAAATCGCCTTCTTTTGATAGAGTGCGATTTGATTGAATTCGCGATGCGATACGACGGTGTGCTGTGCTTGCCAATTGTTTTCCGGCGCCAATTACCCATTCGATGGTATCTATTATTCATCGACTCGCTTTTCGCCTTTTGAATCTATTTGTCAGGGTTGCCAACATTCTATTTACACAGCAAATAATAATTACTACTAAAGTCAGTCAACTACATTTTATATTCAAATAAATGAAATACGTGTTCCTCATTCATCAAATGAGTGGTGTAAAAAAACGCATAAACAACCAAATGTCGATTTAATTATTTATTCGGAATAACTTCGTGTCGATAGCTTAATCTTCTTGTATTTCTATAAACAAATCGCGATTCACAGTAATGTGCTTCAAGTTTCCCGAGCCTGTTGTCTTTAAGCGAATTTTACCCATACGTAGTAAAAATAAGGAATTTTAATCAACCTTGTTTAATTTTTACTTTATCTATTTTTCAATGTATTTTTTTTTTTACCATGTCCGCTCCCAATGTGGAACATATAGACTCCTAATGGAGTAGGAATAGAATAAAAGGGCTAGGAAAGGACTAGTGGTTAGCTAATCGCCCTCGATACGCCCCGTTCATAGGATAGGATGGGTGGGAGGGGGGAATTCAAGACATCACATACATCCATGCCTTTGAACAGAAATCCATAAATCGATTGAAAAATCAATTTATAAAACTGCCCGTACTGGGATTCGAACCCGTGACCTCCGTAATGGTAGTCAATGACGTTGACCACTCGACCACACAGGCGGCTTGAGTGTATACACAACAGTGTTAACAGTCAATTTCAAACTGCTGTCATGTTTTTTTTTTTTTTTTTTTAATTCATAACACTTTTCATGAATTGGTTGAGTCATGATAAAAATGGGCTGAAATAGATTTTTGGTTTACAAATTATTTTAGTCAGCAAAATAATTGTTTTGCATAATCTAACCGGCAGGCTCTTGGCACAATATACCAATTGTAAAGATGGTAACTGCGTATCTCTGGAATATATATTCAAAATTCTACGAATAAAAATCTTGCTTTCAATCTGAAATAAAGCACGCAATAAACCCATTTTGTTTTCGACAAAATCGTCAGTTGATGTTTTAAAAAAAATGTATACAGAAGCTTCGCACGATACGATTTAGAGACAATAATGAATAGTCTGCGAGAGTGAAGTAATTTGTTTACGATCAAATTTATTGCTGTGTTTTGCCCATTCAAAACAGCTCCCGCAGTAAAAGTGATCACCAATTTGATCACTATCGTTTACGGTCGGAGAAAAATACTTTCCACACTTCTCGACAACAAAACAGATGTATAAATTAATAGACTCCTAAATCCCAAAACGAGGAATCTTTGTTAACTGTGCGATGTTTACAACGCAATAAATTAAACTTGTAAAAAGAGGTAATTCCAGAATAAATTCGATTAGGTAAAAACAGAGTTTCGTTACAGGAAGTGTTCCTCATCCTCCCCGCGCGGTGAAGCGCTCTCAAAATTATTATGATAGATACTGCCGGAAATTGGATCGCAAATCTGCTTACTTTATTACTGATATTAAATATAAAATGCTAATACACAATTCGTTCGTGGAAAAGTAAAATTCGCTTTGAATGTTTTTGTTTTTAATTGTTTACGCTGAAAGGATCAACTTTTATGACACTTGATCATTCGATATAACATAAATTATGTATACCTACCAAAATATGCCAGCCAGTTCTCAAAGTTCATACGAAAAGTTGCTTTGTGTTTTAATACAATTGTATGGCTGGCCGACTTAGACTGCTTGCTCAGTGGTTTCGTGACTCAGCCCGGGGCTCAAGTCCCCAAGGAAATCTGCATATGGTTATTTTAGCGAATAATTATGTATTAATTGGCACCTTAATGAAATTTTTAGACCTAAGCATGGGTGACGTTTTTACTTTTCAACCTCCGTTACAGCTAATAGAATAAACCCAAAGATCCTTCTATTAATCATCAATCAAAGATAGCTTTTAGGGTGTTCACTGTCAATACTTGGTGGAAAGGTATTATGTTAAAAAATAAAAAAAAACTTATTTGTACTAATTCCACTTTACTTTAGGACCGGAAACCGGTATTTTTATTTTTTTAATCAAAGAGATTATATTACGATCCGTATGAAAATATCTAACTATTTAACGGTAATGTGCAAAATACAAATAGACTTGCTAAACAATTTACCACACAAATATTTTAACATCCTAATGAATATTAGTGATCAAATTGGTAAAGTTGCATTGACAAGTTAAACAATAAATCATTAAGTTTATAATGTAATAGTTTTTAATAAAAAAAAATAGGTAAAAACTTTTATTCTATTTTTCTCCATCACCGCTATATAAAAAAAAATGTGTTTAAACATACACGCATGCCAACCCTGGCATCTTCTTAAATATATTTCGTGTGTTTTGGTTAGCAATGACATTTGGGTCTGCTTTTCCAGCACACGACAGCAAACCAGTTCCATTAATGGATTTTTTTTTATCTCGTTGCGTAACACAAGAATAAAATTGTCACCGCCAGAACTTTCAATTTCACATCAATTGGTTGTCATCGTGAATGAAAAAGAAACCGCCGCGGCGCCATATTAAAACGTTGGTTTGTGGTTGTTGGCTATTTTGACAGATTTTTTCGCGTGTTCAGTTTTTTTTTTTGTCTATTCGTGTAATATCCATATCGACGTATTCTTGCAACCATAAAATGAGAATCGTTAATGGAAACACGATATTGCAATCGAGTGAAAATAGGCGTGCGTAATTAATTAGATACTCATGTTATTGTATAATTATTTGACAGTTCAAGTATGAATGTACGGAGTGAAACGAGAATTTATTGCTTTTGTCTATGGTTGTTCGAAATTCAAAATTTGCAATATTTTCTACATTGATTTTGCAACAATCGTATTCATTTGTTCAATCCGCCACAATGTTTTTTTTTTACGCACGAGTTTTCAATATAGATTTCTTTATTTTCGTCGTTTTATTGTAGAAAATTATCGAAAATAAATGTTATCGAATTCATTGTCTGAGCATTTATTTGAAACAATCCACAATTTTTTTTATTCAGCAATAGTAAATAAATAGTTCCTCGATTACTTTGAGTTATTTTGTATATCGTCGATGCACATCAAATATGGTCTATGTGACTATGGGTACACATAGTCACATATACCATATTTAATGTGCATCGACGATATACTTACATATATTTAATTTTTCTTTTGGCGCACGACGATTACAGTTATAATTATGGCCGTATTTTTTGACATTAATTGGTAATATTTAGTAGTTTAATGTCATCTTATTTTATAAATTACTGTACATTTTTTTTTGCACAACTCTTAAAAGGTTGATATTTTGTTTAACAAAAATATTTTTAAAAAAACACGTGCCTATTTTTAAAAGTATTAATATTTACAAATCGAGTCTTATTATTATACTACGATGCCGTAACGAAGAACGCAAAAATAGTATATGGCAGTGCTTCCCAGATTGGGGGCCGCGGAATTTCTCCGCGGGCCGCCGCAGAACATTTTTTGTATTGAGGAGGGCCGCGGATTATTTTTTTCAGATTTAGGAGGCCGTGGAATGAAAAAGGTTGGGAAGCACTGCTCTATAGTATGTCAATTTTACTAATTCTGTGTATCTACTGTACACAACTGAGTTAAGTTTTTCAATTTCCGTAGATTAAGAATCTTATTGTTGGCGGCGGGTGATACTCGGATTTAATAATTGTTGTAAATCGTAATATTATATAATTAAAAGTTTGTTAGGGTATTTACAGAAAATACTTTTTGAATTAAATTTCGTCAGATAATGCTTTGTTTTTTAATTGACTCAGACTTGGGGAACCCTGTAGATAAACAGTAGTTGTTATAAGTGGTAGAAGCGAAGCCTAAACCAGAGATCAGCAACCTGCAGCTGTTTGGGCAACCGCTTTTGGCCCTTCGATAAAATGCGAAGACATTTGTATATTTTTATAGGTAGTTCATAATTCAAAAGTAAATATCAATGTAAAAATATGAAGACTTCTTTAAAGTTGTGCCTCGATGTCTCACTCGAGCGGGACTAATAGAATCCAGAAAAAATCGCGTCTGTGTATGCTTATTTTTTTTTCTTCTTTCTAAATCTTATCCGCTAAATATATGAATGATTATAACGTGTGATCAATTCACTACAAAAATAGTTCAAGAAATTTTGTTTGTTTTAACCTCATTTAACTATGTTAAACAAAAGATTGCCGATTCCTGGTCTATACCAAAAATGTGTAGGCAGTGTTTTGCTGAAGTTACTTGCAATTTATGTAGGTATATTGTTTGTTTAGGTTATTCAAGATTATAGAGTTGAAATAAGCTACCTTCGTCAGAATAGTAAGTTAATTATAGGTCTATAATCTGAATGTCGAATAATCAATCAACTGTTTGATAATTGAATGATCACCGGTGTATAAGTAATAATAAGTTATAAGGTTGGCAATTTGATAAGGGTCAACCGACAATAAATTAGTTAGCTTATTTCGAACTCGATCAAGGTAAACTGGACTAACTTTAAGTATGAAATTGTCAATTCACTTCTTCGTGACCTATATGGTATATACATCGTTGGCTTCACAGACTCCGTGGGGGACTTCTTTAATACCTGCCAAAACCTTATCAGAGATGATGGCGTTGCTATATGGATGGAATGTTGTCCATTATCAGAGAGTTAAAAAATTGTTATGTGACATAATCTACAATAGCTAATCACATCAGACAAGTTAGAAGCCGACGAAAAAATCTAGGCCACAGTTATCGAAGAAACGAAAATTTATAAAAGCATATCGACTGTGGGGAACCCACACGTATCAAATTTTACAGGAGGCGCTAAAAACGTGTTTTGATGATTTTGTGACATATGCAAATTATTAATTATACACAACCTTGAAAAGCACGGAGACTTCTAAACTGGTGTTTAAAAACCTAATATTAATTAAAGAAATTGTCTCGGAAAAAAATTTCAGTGTTTTTTCTTGGTTTTAATTTTTTACAAGGTCATCTTTTTCAATCGCCTGCTGTGGCTCAATTGGTAAGAGCTTGCTCTACCGATCACGCAGGTCTGGGTTCGATTCCCGGTCAGATCACAGTGAATTTGAGAATTATTCAATTCAAAGTTGTGATCGAAGACTGGGTGTTTGTGATGTCAATTCACATAATTTCCTCTCCTCCAATCCTTCTGATCCTTTAATAACTGGGCGTAGAATAGCGATTAGCCAACCACTAGTCCTGTTTTAGCCTTATCCTTCTTTCCCTACTCTCTTTGAAAAAAGTGAGGTTGAGCGACTGAGTAACAAACAGTTCTCGTAGAAAAAAACTTCTGTTAAGACACCTCCATTAAAATGCCATATGCTCTACATTGGGAGCGGACATGGATTTAAAAAAAAAAATCTTTTTCAAACTTAAAAGCTAAATTTAGATACTTATTCGACATTTTCAGCTTCCATCCTATTGATATAATGTGTTTCAAGTTGTATACATTGTGATTATCGAAAAAAAAGCTGTTTTGGAAAATTGAGGATTACGTCCTTTTTCCTTTCCACAGTCGATATGTATTGAAGTTTTTTTTTAATTAGTTTATTGTAAAAAAGTATTTTTGATGTTCTAATTCCACAAGACGTTTCTGATCTTTATTAAAATGTCGAAATAGTAGAAAAAAAAATCTTCCTATGTTTCAAACGGACAGTTCCGTTTGAAACGAGGATGATAAAATTTGATCGAAAAAAATCGCAGCATCCGTTTATTGGTCCAAAAATAATTTAATTATGTTTGCGGCTCTCGGAAATAAAAGGATCTCAATTCTCCTTTGAACATTTTCAGTTTTTCAATTTTTCTAATTGACTTATTTTGTATTATAATTTGATTTGCGTAATAAGGTATCCAGGTGGAAAAAACGTTTCTACGCTTTTTGCATTGCATTCGCGTGGTATTATTACTGCATGTTATATTCTATAGCCCATAACAGAACATTATAAAATGTATAAGTATTCAAGACTTGGTTTAAAAGCAATTATATTAATAAAATAAAACACTCTTTTGTACTACCTTATGACACATTTGTTACTAATGGATCAGGACCGGTTTCGCTCACCACGACCATTCACCAGTTGAGAATGCTCGTGATGAACGAAAGCGGTCCTGATACTAATAAATAAATGTGGAATTAGTACAAAAGAGTGTTAAATTTTTTGTAATTTTTCTACTTGTAAACTTTTCTTTTATACATTCTCAAGTCTTCCGAAAAACATATGTATTTGTAGACAAATTAACAATTTTCATATAGTGAGCCAAGTGCAAAAAACATCGCATCATTATGACATGTTAATTTTATGAAATTAATGCTCTTAAAGTAAAAAGATATTGAAACAGTCTTTATTTCTTGTTTTCCTTTTTCAACCCTGTATAATATTTTTTTATGAATTATGAATGAATGTTCAAAATCAGATATGTAAATAATATTATTTGCAGAGCACGGAGAATAAAAGATTAACATTTGTTTTTTTTGTTACAGGAGCTCCCTCGACGCCCATAATGCCGGGAGGTGCGGCCCCCGGCACCCCCTCCTCAAAGGTTAAGGTCAGCCATTTTTTTAAATAACCAACTAAATGTTTTTAACAAAATTATATAAGTCACTTTCAAACCGGATTTAGTAACGTTTACATAGTGCCTTTATAGTACAGGACAACTTATTTATTATTATTGTATAACTTTGTTTATTTTATCAGAGGCATTATAAATGTTAGTTTTATTTCAATTACAGGAGAAACCAGCAACAGTCAGAAATAAGCTGGTGGTTGCGCTGTACCCCTTCAAAGCCATCGAAGGGGGGGACTTGTCGCTGGAAAAGGTAACAAGCTCCTTTTTATTATCAAACATGAAAATGTTTTCAATCAAATAATGTATTTCCATTGTATGAATGCTAATTTTTACCGATCTAATATTGTCGGGTTCAATGGCACAGCGGTTAGCGTTGTGGGCTTCCGTGCCAGACCTCACGGGCTTGAGTCCCAATACGAACAGGACTTTTTTCTATTTCTGTTTGAAAATGGGTGTTTGTGATGATCACTAGTCCTGTCCTAGTCTTATCCTTCTATCCCTTCTACTCTCTTTGAAAAAGAGAGGTTGAGCCACGAGTAACAAACAGTAAAAAAAACGCACTAATTTTTCTGATTATTTAATTTTATCACACCCAAGTCGCTAATATTATCAGATTAGTAAAATTTCAATACCGTTGTTCGTTAGCATGTAGTTCCAAATATATTACAGAAAAAATCCTAGAAATTGTGGGAATTTAATATTTCTATTCTTTTCATACATACCTAGCATGTTTTAGTCAAATATTTGACCTTCTGGAGGAAAAAAAAGGTTGTGCATTGTTTATCTAAAGATATACCAGCGTAACTTGACTTGACAATTTTAGTTCTGAGTTCTGCCACAGTCAAGTTAAAATGGTACATCTCTACAGACCAATAATTATTATTTAGAAGTTGTTATGGTATTATTAAAATAAATTTTAATTAAAAAATTTCAGGGAGCCGAATATGAGGTCTTGGATGATTCTCAAGAGCACTGGTGGAAAGTGAAAGATGAAAATGGGTAGGCATATTTCAAATTAATTTATTTTACATCACTGTTATATACAATACATTGAAAGGTTATTAAAAACGATAACATCTTAAAATGACATGTATTGTAGTAATTAAATTTTGCAGAAACTTTATAATTTTTTCAATTTTTGTAAAGTCAAATCTCTCTTGCATCAGATTCAAATTTATTCACTTTATGAATACTAAAATTATTCTGTCAGGTATTATTTCTTGTGTCTCTAAAATGAAATTAAATTTTGACTAAGCTTCTTCTTTTGTAAAATCATGATTTTGAT
Source organism: Himalopsyche anomala (assembly GCA_031772345.1). Lineage (NCBI taxonomy): Eukaryota > Metazoa > Arthropoda > Insecta > Trichoptera > Rhyacophilidae > Himalopsyche > Himalopsyche anomala. The sequence continues at coordinate 962,165 of CM062827.1, forward strand.
AATTTACCGTCCCAAATAATTGAAACAAAATTGTAATCAGTTTTTTTTCAATTTCAGATCTGTTGGATACATTCCGAGCAATTATGTTAAGGAAAAAGAATTATTAGGATTACAAAAATATGAGTAAGTATATGATATAATCCTCTATTGATTGTAGAGCAGCTTAGCTTTGAATCTCCACAACTATGACGAGACACTGCCTGAGAATCGTTTTAGACCCAGAGCAGTCCTGCTCGACGACCCTCCATAGATCTTATGTCGTCTAAAATTGTCAATTTTAGAACAAACTTAGCATCACGAAAATGACTCTCTTTGTTTAAAAACAATTTGTATGCTGTATGTGTGTATGTATGTTTGCGCATGTGTGTGTACATGTACGGATATAGTATGGAGGAAGCATATGGAATGTGATTTGCAAAATAATGCAAATGGAGTTCCCGTGAACTTCTTATCTCTGTAGTGATCGCGCCCTTCCGTCTGCAAACGACGGTAAGGGGATGCAATTTACAATTTTTCAAAATCTTTATCGATGAAGGAGACTGGAAGAACCTTGGTGCGTCCTGGTACTTGAAGCTCCATAAATTTGATATCCAAAAAAAAAAAAAAAAAATTAGCTTTGAGCGTCAAGCTGTCAATGCGCATAGATTGTGCTGAAAAGTTCTTACAAAACTGATATCGCTAAGCAAAATTTTATGCTTCCTTTTGCCCCAATAAAACATCCAAAGATTGTCCCAAAAAATATGAGTATGTTCAAAGTTTAAAGCGAAATCAATTTCAATATTATATATGAACATTAAAAGCATTCAATAAACTAAAAATTGCCAAAACGATTTAAAATAGCTTATTAGCATTATAAATCGAAGAATACCTAATTGATTTTTTTGTACACTGTTAAAACTAACACAATCTTCATCTAGATTGAAGGTTAACTGTCAATTCTTGGTGGAAAGACATTATGTTTATAAAATTGAATACAGTTTCTTATTCCGCATTGTTATCAAATGATAAGAACCAGTTTCGCTAACTGCAAACATTTTATATATCTTTTATAGTTCTTTTGATTTGATTATTTACCCTGATAGAATTGATTTGACATTTAAGTTATGATAATTTAAATAAAATCTCGAGTAAATAATAAATGCTGTGAATGTAATAATTTCAGATGGTACGTTGGTGATATGTCTAGACAGAGGGCGGAATCTTTGTTGAAACAAGAAGACAAAGAAGGATGTTTTGTTGTTAGAAACTCTTCTACCAAAGGGATGTACACCCTTTCCTTATACACTAAAATGTAAGTGATCTCTCTTCATTAATTTTTCTTTTAAGCTACATATGTTGAAGATTCTAAAAATCTTTTTGTTATCTGAGTGATCTTATTGTTGAGTTCGTATTGCAACAGTCAACGTTGTTGGCAACTGTGACAGATCTCTCGGGTTCAAGTCCCATTTTTTCAATTGATTTAACGATTTCTGTTCAAAGGCATGGATGCTTGTTTGCGGTGTCTAAAAATTACCTTCGATCCTAAAATAATAGGGCGTAACGAGAGCGATAAGCCAACCACTAGTCCAACACTAGCTCTATCTTTCTATTTCTATACTCTCTTTGAAAAAAAGAAAGGTTAAACATCTGAGTAACAAGTTGTTCTGGTAGAACAGTTTCTGTTGTCCATTAATCCTTTGAGTAGTGAGTTATTTTTACTATTTCTACAGTTAAAAATGTAAAAACATATCTTTTTGATTTTTAATGTATAGTTAAAAGTATTACTTTAAAATAATTTTATAGAAGCTATTTCTTCTAATTGGGTCATGGATCTTTTTTTTGGTTTCATATGTGGGCATATGGCGCTCTACTGACGTTGATTCCAGAAGGGAATCGACCCGAAATGGAATTTGCCCAATATTATATGGCTGCCTATTTGTTTACAAATATTAAACCTTTTAAAAAAAATCTTTTGTTCATTTGCTACAAATAATAACAATAATTTGATTGGCAAAAAATACTAATTGATGTGTGTAATATCCATATCTAAAGAAATAACAATAATCCAATAAAACATGTGAACAGCAATAAATAATAGTTGATATGGTGATACTCATCAAAGAGTTAAGAGGCCAAATACTTACAAGAGAAGTTATTTATAAAAAACCTTGTTTTTGTAGATGGCTATGCCACATATATTCCACATCTAGAAATGTATCAGCGAGTGCTGCCAAGACGGCTGTTCCATTATACATAGTTGTCAATTTTTACTTTCATAAGCTTGCTCAATAATTTGTCTAGAAACAAAATCAATTTTATAGCCAGTTATTGCATTTCTTTATGTTGGAACAAACCCACTGTTTGTAGTTTATAATTTTTTTTATAATATTAATCGCATTATTTTTACCATTCACAGCCCTCACCCACACTCCAAGCACTACCACATTAAGACAAATGCCAGGGGAGACTTTTATCTATCGGACAAGCACTGCTGTGGCTCTGTAGCCGACTTAGTCAATTACCATCGCCATAACAGCGGAGGACTATGTTCCAGACTCAAAACGAGTCCGTGTGATAGGCCTGCCCCCGCCACAGCGGGACTTAGCCACGGTACGGTGAAGCTGGTTTATTTATATCTCCTAATATTGTTTACAAACTTTTTGTAAAATATTAATATTACTATTTAATCATAAAAACTTTAATTTTGTTCCTACGATTTATTTTTGGATTGTTTTTCTTTCTAGACAAATGGGAAATAGACCCTTCAGAGCTAGTTCTTCACGAAGAACTGGGCTCTGGACAGTTTGGAGTTGTCAGAAAGGGTAGATGGCGAGGTCGTATGGACACAGCGGTAAAGATGATGAAAGAAGGTACCATGTCTGAGGATGATTTCATCGAAGAAGCTAAAGTTATGACGTAAGAATCACAAAATAATATTAGTAAAACTGTTTTATTTAACCTGAATTTATTAACAAACTATTATTGCTCAACATATTTATGAAAAACTGATCTTGAAATTTCGCTCATCGAAAGCATTATCAACTGATGCAGCTTACGCTAAGTGAAGCCAATCCTGATCTTTCATAAATAATGTTAAATTAGTGGAAAATAATCAATTGTAAAAAAAAAATGCTCTGGCTCCCAAACAATAACGGTTTACAGTTAAGTACAAATATTAATATAGTTATTTACATTTACAGACTAAAAAAGACATTTTCAAGATTAATGGTGAAGTAGCAGTTAGATGCATTTTTATACTTCTAGATTTTATAATCCAATTCTGTCTCTTAATTTTGTAACAAACAGTATCACTCTGAATTCTTGACAGTAGTCTGCCTTTGGAGCATGGAAAGAACATTAATTAATTAACAACTTTGTGTTCAAAATCTTAAACCTTGGGTTTTTTTTATATTAAAAGTTTTTCAAAACACCTTAATTCAATAGCCCAATAATTTTTTTTACACATAACAATTTTTTATCGTTCGAGTGGGTGTTTTTTTTTTGACTAACATGCATGGCTCTCTTTCAGAAAACTTCAACACCAGAATCTGGTGCAATTGTATGGAGTTTGTAGCAAACACAGACCAATATTTATAGTCACTGAATATATGAAGAATGGCTCCTTGCTCAACTACCTGAGGAGACACGAGAACACGCTCTCCGGAAATATGGGAATGCTTCTGGATATGTGCATACAGGTAGCTTATTTATTTAAAGCAGTCTACTTTGATGTCACTTTTAACAGATTCAGTTGTAATAAAGCCATTGTACTTACCGAGACTAAAGATATTCAGCATTGTCGATAAACATTGGATAACTTTGTTATTCCATCTTTTATGTGTTTGCTTCTTACCTCTTATTTGAGAAACATCTATTAGTGTTTTTTAATATCTTACACCCTCTATCTGTCCAGAAGAAAGGAAAAAACCCCAACCTCTATTTTGTAATTTATAAGTAAAAAATTAGAAGCAATTTTTTGTTCATTCGTAAATTTCTTTAAGATATTTTGTCTGAAGATGTGTCTCGAAGAGGTAAAACATTTGTCACAATTCATAATACAATAAGTGGGAGTATATTAGATATCAAATTAAATTTCATGCTAACATTGTTATCTTTCACTTGACTTATTTGCAGTTTGCAGGATTGGCTAATACTCTGGAAAATATATAGTTGGAATTTATTTTTGAGAAGGATTTATTTATTTTAACGAAAAGTGAATTTACCAAATTAATTTTAATAAGTCAAACCTCCGCTGTACTTCATATTTCATACATACCTACTGTTGATTATTCTTCAGGTTTTTTCTTCATTATATATTTAGAAAAAACTATATCTTCCTTTTAGGTATGCAAAGGAATGGCGTACCTGGAAAGGCATAACTACATCCATCGAGATTTAGCAGCCCGCAATTGCTTAGTCGGCTGGGAGAACGTTGTTAAAGTGGCCGACTTTGGGCTAGCGCGATACGTATTGGACGACCAGTACACCAGTTCTGGCGGTACAAAGTTCCCCATTAAATGGGCGCCGCCTGAAGTTCTCAATTATACTAGATTCTCTTCCAAGTCAGATGTTTGGGCTTACGGTGAGTCGATTTATATAATTTAATCTCATGTGTGGTAGATTAAAAATTTTGTGTTACGAAAAATTCCATTGATGATGTTTGAATATTTTTTAGGTGTCCTGATGTGGGAAGTGTTCACATGCGGTAAAATGCCATATGGTCGACTAAAAAATACCGAGGTCGTAGATCGAGTTCAAAGAGGAATCGTCCTAGAAAAACCTAAATCTTGTTGTAAAGAGGTATACGAGGTAAGCGCACAATAAATTACTATTTATATTTGTCTTCACTGCAAAATAGAAGTCTTTTGAAATTCGTTTGCTAATTGAACAAAAATATTTTGAGTGCATTGTTTGTTGTTTGTCTATTTATTGAGAGATTTTTAAACGTGTTAATTTCCCACTTTTAAGGTTATGAGAAAATGTTGGTCGCCCGCCCCTGACGAGAGACCGTCGTTCAGAGTTTTGAAGGAGCAACTGCTGGCCACGTCGCAAGGACTGCTCGCCGACTGACTGCCGACCGCCTCCCGTAACGCCCCTCACATCCAGAACCTGACCCAACCTCGACGGCCCCGCCAGCAAAATCCCGATTTTCCCCCTGCGGTCCTCCAGCGACTCCTCAAGCTGCAGCCCCTTCTCAAGTTTCAAGAGGAAGCCGCTTCGCCCGGAGGCGAGAGACCTCTGCTCAAAAACAAAGAAGAGAGCCAATCACACGACGATCTTCTCCCCGCCTCCAAACACTCGATCTTCAGATACAAAGAAGAGACCCCGTCTTTGGACTCCTTCCCGCCTTCCTCTAGGGAATCCAAAAACAAAGAAGACAACCTCTCACTCGACACCCTCTCCAGAAGCCATCGAGAGACCCTCTTGCGTCTGTTGACGCAGTACTCTAACGAATCTGTCATGCTCCGAGAGCTGGTGACCCACTGTCTGGCGGAGAAGAGCGAGGAGAGGGTGGGCCGTCGCCCGGGATGCGCGAGAGATAGAGAAAGACAACAGTCTCCTCCTCGCACCACTCTACCCCGCACGAAGAAGAATTCGGCTTCCGCATCCAACCCGCCGGAGGACACCAGAGACGCTTGCGTCTCTGCCTGCCAGTCTCCGTGGCTGGTCGACATTTGTAAAATTCTCGCAGAAAACGCTAAGAAGAAATGATATTTTGTTTTCAGTGCGTTTCCATTCGTATGATTACTTTGCGTCTCGCTGTCTCCGGAATATCTTCAGTGACGTGGACGCGGTCTCTACTCGAGTTTTATGTTCGCAGGGGAAAGAATATTTTGAAATTCCGTTTTGTTTTATCAGACGGTAACCGTTGACTGAAACGTTTCTTTGCCATTTCAGGGCAAAAGTTTTACGTTGCGTGTTGGAATATTGCGCGCGGTGTGTGTAAATAGACTACTTTTCTAGTGTTTGTAAACTATGATTAATTTTTATCAAGCGAAATGGTGATACCGTGTTAAATGTTAAATATCGTAAGGTTAATGATTTATATCACCGAAGGCTTCGAGATTATTATTCCCTTTATTGATTAGATTTAGCCCCGCAGATTTGACCCCCGACAGATGAGACTGAAAATTTTATTTGAAACCGTTTGGCTAAATTTCACATTTACAAACTGATGACTAAATCGAGTGATTTACTATTTCTCACAAACTTATTCAAAAATTACCATACTCATTACTTATTATCACTTCAATGTTAGATGTCAAGGAAATATATTTTATCTCATATTCAGTAATCAATTATATCTCCCATTTATGTATTTATTGTATAAGAAAACTGTCATGTTTAATCAATGTAAAAAATCATTATACTCACTCCGGCTAAGCGTATGATTATTATTAAAGAGTTTCTTTTTTTGTAACTTTAATTGAACACCAGAATGAGAAGAAACAAATTACGAGTACGTTTTGTGAATTATATATAATGAACCCAATTTATACCGAGCAATAAATGACGATCGGTCGCAACCGCAAAATGATCCCTTTATAAAATAATCAATTATCACCTAACCCACAGTGCCGAGTCGCCGACGGTTGAAACTATTTTTTTATAGTGATTTATGTACTTTTTTAAAAATCATCTTCGCAGTGTAGAAAGATGTTACCTAAATATTGTAAGGCAAGCCTAATAATGAACTTTTTGTAACAGTATTTTTCAACCGTTAAACTTGCATCATTCTTTTGTTTTCTCGCGAGGAATTGGAAGTTTTTTTAAATGTAATGTAAGATTTTACACAGGGTAATTATTAAAGTAACGTGTTAAGCCAATAATCTTCGTCTCGCATACGGCTATAAAAATCGTTCATTCATCATCAGCGCATTGTTATTTCCCATATCGTCCGCACGCCGGCAATACGAAACCGCACTCGCTTCCACTCTGGCCTTTGAACAGTTGCGCAGGCCTAATGTACCATTATCCTAATTGATATATCTTACCATATGAGCCGGAACACGTGAAATCGACCACAATACGGCAGCCGCGGCCGCTTTACTGTGTTATTTTTAGTAACCTTTTATTATTGGACTTTATTTGTTATTTATTTTATATTAAATACATACTCATAATATTATTTTTAAACTTTACACTTATCGAACTTATACTTCCACAATATGCAAATATTCTAAATTAATCGTATATAGATTAAAATGAAAGCTTGGAAACCCCCTCGATAGCTTAAATATAACTTAACGGATGTTTAATCTGCAGTTTATTCATTAAAATATAACAATTATTTATTTGTAAGATCTTATTTAATCGGATAGAACTTTTGAATTGCATAGTCATAGGCAAATATTACGAGTGTGTTAAATTAAAAGTAATGAAAATTATGTCTAGCCTTCCTTTTATGCTGAAAAATAAGTATTTATTGAACATATTACCAATTTTAGGGTAGTAATTCTGATCGGTGCATTTATTTAAGGTAGATTTATTTCCTACGGCCGAAGGGGAGTCGACGATCCGTAACATAACATTACCATAAAGTGCTGTGTTCAGCTTATTTCATTCGTTTTGTCACTATCGCTACAATACTATTCTGTAAATACAGTGCTTCTGTTTACAATATTAACTGAAATGTTTTCAAATCGTACATCATCTTATGTCTAGAATTTCTGCGTGTGAAATATGTTTTACTGAAAAAGCTATCAGGTAAAATTTGAATGTAGCTCTTAGCTATAATGAATACTGTACCTAAAAAACCTACGACATTACACTGTAAAGATCTTAAAGTTGCAACCGCGGGAGTCTTAACAATATTTTGAATTCATTCTTTTGAGTATTTTTAACTTTCAATTGTTTAATTAATGTATTCTTTTTCGGCTTGCAACTATTAAATGCTATATATTTAATTACCGACTATTTTAGACCGGTAGCGATGTTTTGATGTCTACGTCAAAATTTTAGACGGTGGCTTTATCTCAGCGGCTCATTTGATGAGTAGCTTTTAAATCAAATTTTGTAAAACGTAATATGTGTGATATTTATGTATATTTACGGTGTTCTCTGAAATACAAATCGAGTCTGGAATATATCAATGTATATTGAAATTTATTATCGTACATGGATAGTAAATTCCCTTAGGTAAATTTTAATAAAGAAAATTTTTAAATGACATGTCGGAGAAGATTCGATTCGTTCGAAACCGAGGAATCGGGCTGAATCGATCGATCGATGAATCCTATAAAGTATGGTAATGAAAATAATATGCATAATATTGTGATTTAGTTTATTGATTCCTCGAAATGAAGCCGAGTTTTTTTTTGTATATTATCTTACATTGAAATAAAAATATGTTCTCATATATATATTCCATGTTATATTTTATTATCTTCAGTTGGATTACAATTAAAATATGTATTCATTGTTGGACAGTTGGATTTAGGAACTCTATGAAAACCGCAAGAGATTTGAGGTAAAATTAGATACATGAATGTTACAAATCCGTTGCCTCGCTGTGAAAAATCATTTCGTGAAATTACATTGCAAAAACCGTACAATTTGAGATCTAGCGACGACGCCTGTAGTTGCAATAAAGATTACTAGAAGAGATTTTTCACAGTTAGGCAGCGGCATTATCATTAGCTAAAACAATTTTCTATCGGTTGCCTTTACACACTATCGTTATTTTGTATCGAATACCAGCTAAATTCTTTCAAAAAATGTGATAAATTACTCTAATTGACCGACCTCTATCTAATATTGATTTCTCCGGCCAGATTTACTGTGCACCTACAATTATGACTGCTTTAGAAAAAAAACATATTGTATTCATTAGCGAGCATTTGATGGCAAGCGAATCGTGTAAGACATTTGTTAATCATTTTAAGTAAATATTTTACTATCCTATCATTCATTGTGTGCTTGAAAAGATGACAATTAAATAATAGATGAAAAAAAAAATATTTATTTGTTTTATTTAGCGGAGTCCTTACTGTTTGAAAGTGCGATCGCATCGAATCAAACAAAATCAATTAATACAATTAAAATTACAATAAGTTTTTGGTGACAAAAAAAAACAGGTGAAAGAAATCAGAAACGGTAAAACTTATCATTTTCAACATAGATCATAAGATCTCAATAAGCGGATAACTGTAATATCTATGACTGAAAAAAAGTTACGGAGCATTTAAATAATCACAATATCTAAGTAAACAAATCACTTGTGCTCGGGCTGCCCAGAATGAACAGAAATATTTTATATGATTTTTTTATTCCGACTTCTTTAATTCAACTTTGGTTGATTATAAAACTGGTGGCTTATTAAATTTTCTTGTGTTCGTGTAGAGCATATAATATTTCTAGTTTTACACTTTTCATGAGCACAATCTTTACAAAATAAAATTACAGAACACTAAGGTAAGTTTATACAACAAAAAGTTACATTTGTAGTTAAAGTTCTATAATGGTTTTTATAAAAGGTACGCAGAGTACTAAATCAATCTACGTAAAGAGCTGTCCCATCACTTAATTTAAGTCTCAAGAACTGTGACACTAGTTTATTTTTTCTGGTAGGTAATGTAAAAAGTATATCGATATGAATGTAAGTATGACATAATTTTTGGACAAATGAAAATAATGAAGTTTGATTATGGAGAATTATTACATAAGTATTATTTATATTACAATAAAGAATTGAGAAATAGTAATGTAAATTTCTTCGCATCTGCTATTGTCGTAGACATGCTGTCATCATTGTAACAAGACAAGACAATTCATGGGTTCCAGATGAAAGTCACCAAATATAATTTGAAAAGTCAATACAGTAATAAAAATTAAACCAACAATGAAGTTTAAATAATATAAATGGCACAATCTGTTTTGTAATAAACTAAATAATTGACAAAATTCTATACGTAAAAAAAATATAAAATATGTTTTTATAAATAACGGTCATGTATGCACTTAATTAAGGCTATATAAATTGGAATGTTTTCCTAAATTTGTATTACAGAGTAAAATATTTTGCAAGAATAATAAACAAACCTTAACTTCGATATTGGATAAAAGTTTTGCATATAGATAAAAATCATCTTATCGTAGTCAATGTTATCATAAAGAGTGGGCTGATACATAAAACATGCGCGCAAAAGTGAGGATATCACTGCCATCTCTATCTTATCAGAAGAAAAAATACACATTTGACATGAGCAATGTGTGTATACATATTACGGTATTTGTAAATTTTCATTGATGTGACAAAAAACTTGTAGTCATAAAAACAGTTAGCCCTGGCTATCTCCGTGACGAGTAATAATAACTGTCACTAAACAAAACAATAATTTAATAAAAAACAGAATTAAAATCTAAAATGTAGCTAAATAAATATCTGGATGATAAAGAAATAGGAACACTATTTTTTTTATTAAATGATCGCAGACAAAATATTGAGGTTATCAAGTTACATATCTCGACTGTTAACTTAAATATAATAAATGAGGAATGTTTAGCAACAATAAATAATAATTACTAGCTAACATATTTATTTATCCAGTAGGGGTAAATTGGCATTTTTTGTATTAGTCCAACCTAATTTGGAATAATCAATATAGTAGTGTATTAAAAAAAAGAAAACATTTTGTCTACTTATTCCACATTATTTATTAAGATCAGGTTTGTTTTCGCTCATCGCGAGCAATATAAATTGATACAGGGGTTTTTAAAAAATAATTAAGTCTTACTTAATATTTTATAAATAACCCTGTATCATTTTATATTTCCAACAGTTGATGATACTCACACGATTAACGAAACCCGTCCTGATCTTTAAAAATAGTGTGGAACAAATAGAAAAAGTTGAATATATTTTTTTAATATAATGCCTTTCATTAATAAAAACACAATATTCCTTTGTACTTCATTTCACTTTATTTAATAGGTCAGGAACGGTTTCGCTCATTGCGAGCATTGTCAACTGATGAGAGAAACCAGTCCTGACCTATTAAATAAAGTGGAATGAAGTTAAGAGGAATATTGTGTTTTTATTTATATAATGCCTTTCCACCAATAAATGACAGTGAATGAACACCTAAAAGTGATAATATTATTCAACTTAATTTCTAAAATAATTAATAGGTTACTATGAATAATTAGCTTAAAATATAAACTCATTAAAATCAGAAAACTAACCCTGATAGTTCCAGTATGTTTATTAAAATTAAATAGATTTCTTTTATCAAGTTGCGAAGTAAATCATTTATAATGAATATATTTTGAAACATAGCTAAATTATAATTTTTGGTTTTTGATAAAAGCATAATATTAATAAATAAATGTCATTTCCAAATTAAGTTGTAACAAATAAAGTATTTAATCGAAGTTTAAAATATATTAAAAATAGACGAAATAGATATCGCTACATTCAGTTTCATGAAGTAGATGATCTTGCTAATGTCAACAAAATAAACTTAAACCATTTTGGGTAGACTGAATTTTAATTCTATATAGGATAATATAAAAAGAATCAGTGCAATTCGATAATTACTCGATCATAACTGAATGTATTGAAAATTTACATGATTCTTATCAAGTTTTAAAATAAAATGAAATAGATCAAGTTACACAAAAACAAACAAATACACATAAGGTTAGAAATAACAAAATCGCTATTATGGTATTTTATTAGTCAAAAAATGCTTGTATTAAAATATAACCTTAAAAAGACCAGTTCATTAATGCCTTAATCTGCTTGATTTGATTTTCGTAAAAATAAGTCTGGCTGCAGGAAAGACCCTCTTGGATCTATCACTTGGACAGTCATCAAAAATAACGGAATTGAAATCCCTAAATTAGACGAATAGTTAAAATAATATATTTTTTAAAAGTATTATCAATAATTTTCATTTTCTTAAATTAATCTTAGAAATCTTTAATCTGTCAAAATATTTTAGGCACTTTTGCGCCTTCTTTACACATGAAAAGAAAGCTTAAATGAATCTTGATTTTAATGTTAGCTAGTCTAAACGATGAAATCAGAAATTCTATTCAAAATGTCACTTTGTATATTTTTCCCAGAAAAAAAAGATTTGCAAGTTTCCGTGTAACTGTCCAATTCTGTCCATTAAAAAATGTATACTAAGAGAACACAATCAAAATATTTATGGATGTTCTATTTGATTTTAAGATTTTCAAAATTCAATGAGGGACATTTCAATGAGGTTGCATCAATAGATAGATATATGTAATATGAACACATTTCTTTCACCGGTTAAAAAATAATTGTATGAAGGCATTTGGATCTCACATTTATTAAGTTATCATTTTAAGATTACACTACAAGTAAGATATAACACTAACGATTTGGGTTAAGTAAATATTATTGTAAATATAAACAAAAATAAATGGCAAGAATGAAGACACTAAATCAAATTCATGTCAATTTTCAACATACAATTTGTTTGATTGATTTATATTGCATCACATCATAAACCAAACATGTAAAATAGTCTTTTCAAATTGACATTTTAAGTAGATTGTTAGTTTATTTTGACAATAAGTCAATATGGGTGTAAGAAACCAACTACAATAATATTCTTGATCATTATCAAATTTACTATCAAGTAATGAATGATTTAACATTAGACATTCACTATCACATGTTGATAAAAGTAGAAACACAGTAGTACAAATAAATAAATTAATATTTTATCCATCAAAGTACCAGGGCCAAATTAAGGTTTACATAAATAAAGTAAAGGTAACAATCATGCGGTAGCAATCACGCAGGTAATCGAGTTAGGTAACATGACGAGATGTTCTCTCGTTTAACTTTAATAACTATTGCAATATGATATAACTGCAGTGTTAAATATTACAGAATGTTGAAAAATATTCTAAATCCAGCAATAAATTTAACTTACATGTTAAAGTTTTGTACAAGTTTAAATAAAATGTACGCCTACATATCAGAAGGCAATATATCAGGTATCAGGTGTGCGCACAGATCCATTTCTGACGCGACGAAAAGGACCTTACTCGAAGTGTTTTCGTCTAACCTGAAAATATCATCAGAAAACCAAAATTATTATAAGTTCACTGTGTGAATGTGGAAAGCATTTGTTTTAATATTAAAAAGCGCATTTCATAATAGTTTGACAAAATGAAACTATGATAGCTTAAAAAATCAAGATAAAAGAACGAATATAGTAAGTTAGTACAAGCATTGGTTGTAGCAAAATGGTTTGGGAATATGGCAAACAACATTACCTTTTTAAAATCTTACGTTTATGTGATTCTAGAATATAATAAATTACGTTTAAGACAAAACGATTGCACTCTGATGTAGGTCTAATGAAACCTAAAGAAAATGATCAAAATAGGAAGCACATCGGGGGTGACTATGTAATGGTGAGATTCCTTACCATGTTTTAATAACTGTCCAGCACCCTGAGAATAAGGCAGGTGAGTTTATGATTAAGCAAACGCCCAATCTCTCAGGGTAATGACGACTGAGTAACCAAATAAGGTTTTTTATAACTTGATAATCCATACAGCCCATACTAAAGTTAGCCAAGTCAAACACAATGCAGAGATTGTCGACGACTTCTTCAAAGCATTTTTTGCATGCTTCTTCCTGAAATCAAAATAAAATTATTTTTTTCACCCATGTGGTGCATATGGATTCTTAATGAAGCAAAAGGTTAATCTTAATTAGCAGAAGAATACTTTTTTTTTCTTTATATAATTTCTAGAAAAAATAGACATGCTATATACAATACTGTTGTGTTGCGTACTGCCTATTTGAGCATATTCTATTTATAACTGAAATACACAGCAGTGCTGTATATAGTGTCTATTTTTTCCCCTTTGTAAAAATTATGTAAAAAACATATATTCTTCTGCTAATTTTTCTTGCACCTGGCAACTACCTGCTCTGGAGATGTGGATAAAGAAACAAAGCTCAGAACATATCGTATACGATGGCGATGTTTTCATAATTAAAATTATTTCACATTTCGCAAAAATTATCAGCGATCTTCATAATAATGTCTGATTTATTGCGATAATCAAGTCCGCAAAAAAAGATTTTAAATTGTGGCGTTGTTTTTAGTTAGATTGTGATTTTTACGTCGAAATAATTGCGACATGCTAAACGACAACTTTACTAGATTTGATTATGGTATTATTACTAAATGTATTATTTTTAGAATATCATATTATCTAATGTCGCAAAGTATAATTACACACCAGGCAATAAACAATGAACTTTGTCAGCTCATCTATACTCCTGTCGTTGACACTATGATTTCTAGCAGGTATGTAAATAACAGGTCTTCCGTTCATGTCTCTGTGCCGCAGGACTCTCCCCTTATTTCCTAGCATATGCTTTTTCACTTCTTCGGATTCTGCTGTAAGATTTGCAACACCGTATTCCTGTCTCCATTTGTTTGTTTTCAAAACTGCCTATAATTGAAAGAAAAATACGTTTTTATAAATATATAACTATATTTTTTACCTCAATTTTCATCACATGTATAATGTAAAAATACCATATGTTGTGACATACGAGTGACAAAAATTGTGTATGATGACTCAAATCGACTATTTATAAATAAAATAAGAGTTACTAGAAAATTTTCCAACCTGAAACGCTTTATCGACATCTTTAAAGGCGCGTAAATATCTTTTCAGTGAGAAATCGTTGTGATATTGCGCTGGGTCCGCATCCGATATCAGCTTCATCCGAGCTTTCAGATCCTTCAAGTCGTCTTCGTTCACAGGTTTCATTTCGTTGGCAGACATGTTGTGATAATTATGCAGAGAACTGATGAAGTGTTAAATGTTTATGAAGAATAATTTGAAAATCGCAAATAGAACTACCATAACCTATACGCCACTTATCTACGAATACGAGAGGCTGTCACTTTTGGCATTTACGAAACGTCCATCCCACCTTTTTATTACGTTGGTAGCTGCATAGTATATATTTTTAAACATATTATGCAACTTTATAAATGAAAGTTTTTACAAACGTATGAGTGGATACTTGATACTTTTTGTAATAGGTGTAAAAATGAAAATTTATTATTCCCTGATAGGTAAAAAAATGTTTTCCTTTTTAATGTTTTTTAATGTTTTTTAAAGAATATACGATAGGTAAAAAAAAATTGAACTTGAATGAAGATAAAATAGTAATCTTAGAAGATTGATTTATGAAAAAGCCTAAAAGTAAAAAAAAAAATGTCAAATTAATTTCAATAATAAATGTTTATCTTCATTGTTTTTTTTTTACTTTTTCCTAAAGAGTTCTTTCAAGAATATTCCCCGTTTATTATAATTGCATGGATAAATCGTTATTTACACCAAATAAAAACTGTAAGCCATAGAATTGGAATGAAGTTTATGAACGAATATACAATTTATCCATTATTCAAACCATTGTACTAAATGGTGGAGGACTTTTTCACTATTGAACACTAGGTGTCACTGTAAACAAGTTTAATTTTATCTGCCAGTAACTAACTACATAGTAATGTTTTTAAAATTGACTAAATTTTAATAAATCTGTTTTGTAAAGTTTAACCAAAATGTTATTACCTTTTTCCAATCTCGAATGCGTCCAAAATCTTTGCAGCCTCTGCTTCCCTGCTATTTCTATTCGAAAAAACATCGCGTTTTACTGGGGTAAACCAATTTATTGAAAGTATTTAATGAGTCTCCATTGATGACCTATCTTATTATTTTGTCTGTCAATTGATTGTATGTAGGTAGATATTTTGTTGAATAACCAGTAAGGGAGATTAGTTACTACAAACAGTGGCGCATTAAAAATTTGAGGGGCTCAGGCGCAATAATACTTTGAGACCCTGTTTTTCGGATGATAGGAAAACAAAATTTGGAAATATTTGAACTAATTATAATTTAGGCTTTTTTTATTTTGCCGACAAAACCTAAAAACTATTCACATACAGCAAATCATTTTTTTACAGAAAGTGGCGCGTAAAAAAACCTCATTTTCATATATGTAATTTGGTAAATCGATTCCAACTCCGCGTAAAAAAGTATCAAAAATGTTTAAAAAAAACATAAAGGTGATGTTAAAAAATCGCGTAAATTCAAATCACGCAAAAAAGGATTGGGTGTACCCGTGAAATCAATAACAATAATCAATTAGATAGTATGTATTTAATGAAAATAGCTAAATGTTGCCTGCCACTAATTCATAGTCCGTTTTTATTAGTCATTCCCGATCTGAAAGGTCCGTTTTCAATTGTTTGATTTTCATTGTCATAGTCCTTTTAAGTACCTTAAATTAATTTTATCAAATATTTTGCTTTATAGACTTGAGACAAGATAAGTTTTCCCTTTTTAAATAATATTGTTATGGTCGTTTTAAAGCAGTGGTGCACAAGCTTTTTGAGAGGAGGGCCAATTTACCAATTTTCTAACCTTTCGCGGGCCGCAGAGGGTAAAAGTGCTGAAATATAATAATATATTAACACATCACTCAATAACCTCGTAGGATAACACATAGATGGCACCACTGTTAAAAAAATACGTACAATATTTAGAAAGTACTCACTTTCAAATAATACGAGTCAAAATTTCATAACAATCTGACGTTTAGTTCACATGTTACAGTAGTTTTAGTGACGCTACTTTTGTAATTTTCAAAACAATGGAAAAAATCTGATATTCCTGATATTTCGATCTAAATTGATCGTTGTTCTGCAAATAGGTAAATTCTAGTTCGAATATTGAATCGGCCCCGTTGATGGATCCTAAGGAAAGGTTGGAAAATGTTTTAAAATACAAAACAAAGCGTGTTTTGAAAACAATTATCTTAAAATGGACTTAACCTGCACTCCAGACTCACTGTAAAAATATGAATTTTGGGCGCAAATCTATACCCGTGAAAATATAATCTTATTAAGTAATAAAGAATAGCATAAAGTTTTCTATCACTGACGATTCAGAATATAAACCTTTGCTACTGCATAATTTTTTCACGTATCAAACACAGATTTTTATCATATTCAATGAAAAGTATTTGTTATTTTGGGCCGCAACAAATGCCATTTTGGGTTTGTGCATCACTGTTTTAAAGTATTGATTTTAAGCTTGCTTTTTACATTTGTATAAATACGTATGTAAGTGGTCTTAAAAAAATAACGTACTAACCTTTTATATTGCTATAGTATTGTTTGAGCGACTACTTTTTATGCAGCTTTCAAAACAAATGTGGGAAATCGATCCACAATATTTAACATGTACAACATGTAATTGTATTAACTTAATTTAATTAATTGTAAGCAATTTTAGTTACAAGTATTTTTAGAAGCTACAAAACACAAGTAGGCACGCCGAAAAAATATGCATTATACAAAATAAATCTATTCTAAAGATTTCTTGGTATCACTGTCTGCCCTACGAACGTAAATGTGATGTATTAATTAGTTGGAAATTTTAAAATACCAAACAGCTAAAACGTGTTCATTGTTTGCGGGCCGTTTTTCTTGCTAAATTTGTTTGTCGGTACTTCGTAATTTTATTGCACCCCCCAACAAACCTAAGAAAGGGTCGCTGAGAGACCATTGGGAAACCGCGCACGGCTAAATAAAGCAAGCACCTATCGACAAAAAATGCATCTCTTTCCGGTCAAAAAATTCAGACATTGTTTTTTTTAAGTCCAGTTGAATTATGTAGTGAGGGACAATATCGTTTAATAGGTACTGAAAAAACAAAAGAAAAATTAGTGAATTAGGAACTTAAAAATCAGAATCAAAGGGTCTCAGTTTTTTTGGTTGACACATATTGCTAGTGTATGTAGCTACTAGTTATACTACCAAATATAAGCTTTAGAACCGCGTGCTTTTGTTGATAATATTCTAACTTTCCAATTTGCAGATAACTTACATTAAAAGATTTTAGGGATTCATTTGCTAGAAGTTTTCCATTCGTTGATATATAATCAAATAATAATGTCGGCAATACTTTGCTTTACGTTATTATTTGTATTCAAAAGCGACAAAAAAAATACACACCAAGAAGATAAAGGTCCCCTTAACCAATGTTAAAGTTTGATTATTGGGTCGAGCTGGCTCGAGACTAACCAATCAGAATAGACTTCATTTTACAGGTTTCATCTGGCTACAAAGTTTTTTTTATGTGGTATCCTTTTTTGATGGCCGGTTCTAATTTTGAATCGGTCATTATTTTATCCATATGTGATCGAGTTTATAAGCAACAGGGCTGGCAGAAAGTTGATAGATAGACAGCTATTTAATTTATATATAATTAAATTATTAATTGTTTCATTGTAATTATTGGAAGTAGCACGTTAAACATTGGTGTTTCGTTAACGAAATGTTTGGGCCTTTTTAATGACACCGCCGTGAGTTTATATGCTTGCGAATTACGATATGATTAAGCGCAAAGTAATTTCAATGTGTATTAATGTAAAGTGTCAAATCGTAAACAATTTTCATTAATATTGTATTACTGATTTATCTTGCTATAAAAAATTTCAAAACGAAAGTCAACAGGATCGAATCTCTGCAAGAAAACTTTAATTAATTGATATTTTAATCGATCAATCAGGAAACGATTAGCCAGCCAACATATTTTTTCCAACCTAGTGGTTCTCTCCTCACTATATCTGAAAAATAGACAGTTGTTTCAAAACAAAATCTGTTCATATTTAAAAAATAAGACACTATTTTTTACTAATTCCATATTTATTTTATATAATCAGGACCGGTTTTGCTTATCACGAACGATGATAACGTTAATATCCATCACCTTTTTACACGGTTTCTTGTGGAACGTATCTACCGTGTAAAAAAAGAGTTTAGTTTAGTGTACTTGTAATTCCAATTTTAATGGATTTCTAATGACATTTGAAGATTTTAAAATTATTTATTGGTTACTCCGCGACTGCTAACCCTATAAAGTTAAAACCAAAATTTTATGGCTTTAGATGTATGCAACATTGTTGCATAGAAGTAGATTAATCTATACCCTTACCTACTAATACTTTTAAAGGTAGATAATCTGATGTGTACGTGTACACTGAAAATGTTTTCGATATGGGATGTAAGTATTCTTGATATCGATTTTATTGTAGTGTTTGGATCTCATTTGGGCTTTGTTAGACCAACGCAAAAGGTACAAGACTATCTGCTATGTGATAGGATACATTTAAACTAGAGATTGTGATCCAACCATAGACAGTAATTAACCGCCATTCTCTTTGTTATCAAATATTTTTATTCGTCTCTATTTCAGAGTGGAAGGTGATATATATAAATATATATACCATTTTATTTTATTTGTCATTTTGACAGCTTTTAAAAACGTTTGTTATGCTCATCCCTCGTAAATTGTACCTCTTTGAATACTTAAATATATCCACGCACATACAACGGTGGATTTCATATCACGGTTACATTACTAACATGTACCACGTCTATGACAATTATGCAAAAGACAAAAGAACTACTGGTGATCATTTGCATTACGAATTACGACCTGTATAATACATTTTCACGTTGTAATCGTTGGTTGTAGTGAGTGCATTGTATCATTGGGTAGAATGGTAGAAGGTACACCGTAAGATCTAAGGCAGAGGTGGGGAATCTTTTCTTCTCTAAAGGCCGCATTCATTTTTCTGATTCGACATAAGGCCGCAGTAAACATTGACTAAGGAATCTTTGGCCAGAAACAGGAGTTTACGGTCAGAATATGTCAGGAATTTACGAATTTACATACATTTACAGAATTGGCCTGGAGGCCGCACCAGAGTAGCCAAAAGGCCGCAGGTTCCCCACGTCTGGTCTAAGGTGTGACCATAACGGTCATGCCAAATATTTTTTTAGTCCATGTCCGCTACCAATGTAGATCATATGTCATATTAATAAATTTCTCCTTAACATTTTTTTCTACTGGAACTTTTTGTTTTAAATCTCTCTTTTTGTATCAATAATATAATAGCTCTCGCTACGTCATATACTCGGCATATATGTATATTACGTAAAAAAAAATGATATATAATTAGATTTAACCATATGGACTGGAAGGGGGCTCGGGGGGCTCGCCCGAGCCCCTTGTTAAGTTAAGGAAAACATTCATTTAAGATCAAATCAGTACCTAACTGCAATTTTTTATAAATTGTATTAGAAAACAGAAGACTTTGTTGCTCCTCCATTTATTCAATTGAAGAAGCAAACAAAGTCAACTAACTGGTCGCAAAAAAGCCAGTGAGCCACGTCATATTCATCATCTATGGTATGAAGACATTATGGCTGAGATTTACCGAGCCCCTTGTTAACATATTACCAGCCCACCGCTGGATTTAACCATATGAATGCCATCTCTTCTAATTTTTCAACGTTTGATTTTCCCTATAAATGTATTTAGGCAGCGTAAAAAAAATATATTATACATCGGACATTTCCTTATTAGGAAAAATCATCAAATTAAGCAATTTTACGTGTACTTAAATCTAGTATTAGAGTGAGTTGTTTGTCTTTGCTTTATTGATTATAAAATTAAAATAGCTTTTCTTTTATTTTTTTTATGTACAGCTAGTGTCTTGTTTATTTCTGATAAACAAATCTAAATAAGTTTTACATTTTTTTGTTGATGTTTGATAGTAATGTTTTCATATTTTTTCGTGGCGTAAATACAAAATATCTTCAGTTTAAATCATTTCTAAGTAATTCAAAAAGTCGTTCGAGATCAGGAAATCCACAAGAAAATTCATCGGTGTATGTTATTTTAATAATAAGGAGTTGTATAGGTAGATACACAAACCCTGATGCGGCAATAAAATCTTCGTATAAATCCAAAGTAAAATTGATAGTTTGAAAACTTTTAGTTGGGGATTTATGTGACAACTTGATTTATAAAACAAACATTAAATAAACGAAATGGGTCTGCGAACGCCACATCCTTCCACCCACCCGACATTCAGCATCTACGTATCACGTTCACGTGTTGTCAACGTTCAAGTCGAGCTATAAGAGTTTTCTTTGTTCATCAGGCAGAAAGAAAATCTTTTATATTATTATTTCACCATATTGTAATTAGGTTAGAGTAAGAAAAGCAGAACAAAAGGACTTGTTGTTTGATTTCTACGTTTTCAGGATATAATGAATGGTGAGTATGAATGAACAGATATCATTGGACACAAATATTTAAGTCGATGTTTTCATCACTCGATTTAAGCCAGTGGCTTTAATTCGGTTGGAAAATTTGTGAAAATTGGTAAAAAAATAATCTCTATTGTAATTAAATTTGAATCGTTCAAATTATTACATTCCCACAAGTTTTGTCACTAACGACCCGGGCTTCGCCTTTCGGCATCTTCGGGCGTTCAAGTGCACGGATGAACTTGAATTGACTTTCTCTAGACTGAACTCTTTTGTAATTGTTTCCGCTTAGTTTTAGTTGATTATAATTGTTTACTTTTAGGGTGTTCGTTCAGGGGTGGGCTAGAGGGGGCTAAATTGTATGAGGGCCGGCGAGCCCTTTGTTAATTAAAGAGAAAACAATATTCTCAGATCAAATTACTGCCATTTCTGAGTCGTATATAATATACGACAGCTTCAGTATACCTAATATATAATAGTTGTATTATATGTTTGACTGAAAATTACGATAGTTTAATAAACCTATTTACTAATCTTAATAAAACACAATATTCCTTTGTACTTCATTCCACTTTAGTTAATTAGGTCAGGACCGGTTTCACTCATTGCGAGCATTGTCAACTGATAAGAAAAATATAAAAAACTGCTATTTATAAAAATTTAAATTTAAATAAAAGGTGTAAGCAACTATTAACAATGAAAAGAATTTATAAATTACATTATAATTACACAAAATTAGCTTAACAAAATTAAATTAGCTTAACACCTATAACATATAATTAAAAAATCATCAAAGACTAATAATTATAAGTGGTATAAATTTTAATTATAAACCCAATTAAAATTTGGGAAATTTTTAACAAAGTGAAACTCTACATTACTAAAGTAAATAACTTAATGATGATTTTGTGTTTTTCCCGCATCCAAGTAATAAGTCTGTGTACTTCAAACAAAATCAAATTCCATGCAGCCATGAAGATTCTGAAAAAGACATTTTTAAAAACCATATCAATTCTTACAAATGAAATATATTTTTTATATATATATACTATATAAAAGAGCAGTTAATATAGGCTAATGTAAGGGGTAAAGAAAGGAAAACTTGCAAAAATAATTTGATCATTCAACAGATCTGAATTAGGTAAGAATTTGAATCTATTTACTAATCATTTTAGGTGTTCTCCAAATATCTACCTGGTGGAAAGGAAATATAATAGAAAATAACACCCCTTTGAACTAATTCCACGTTTATTTAATATGATAAATACTGGTTCGTTCACCATGAGCATTTAAACTAAATTTTGATAACTTGATCAAAAAGCATTGTTTCCGGTTGGCTTAAGTGATAAAAAGGTTGTCTCAATTTTAAATACTTGATACAAAAATTTTCATAAAAAATCTGCGTCGGAGATTAAAAAAAAACTACCACCGATTTTGGCTTCATTTGTAAATATTTGAAAGGTTTAAATGGACAATAAAACACAGGTAGATATATCATAGATCGGTCGGTACTCACAAATGTCTCGCTGTAAAATAACAAAGTCAAAGGGTTTTATTTCTTTTTTGATACCTGCTCAACACAACCGACAAGAGGCCAAATATCTTATCTCGTAAGTTTCTTAAATATTTACTCATCTTTGAGAAGCCTTACTCGTGGTTATTTTATTGGTAAGTACCTATGCAAACAAAATGTGTTAAAGAATGTATTAAAACACAAATATTACAGCAAAAGACTTTAAGATGTTCATCATATTCGTATTTGACTGGCGATATATGTATATGATATGTCTAAATTTTCATCCCACCCATCCAATCATAAACACCAGGCATAGCGAGAGTGATTAGCTAACCACTCGTCCTGTCGAAGCCTTATTCATCTATTCCCACAATTTTCAAAAACGAAAAATTCAGTTTCAGAAAAGTTCACATTTTTAAATAATCTGTCAATTCGCAACTCATTTAAGTCATCGAGTTAAAAAATATATTTTGTATTACAATTATCCTCTCAATTCCTCGCCTTTTTAGTCAGTGATCAATCTCGGGATTCCAAAAGCCCAGATCCCGACATCCCGACATTAAAAAGAGGGTCCGAGATTAGATGCCTTAGTTACATCTATAGGAAATAAGAATTACTCTTATTTATTAGAAGGACAAATACTGGGCAGACTCAATGTCAAAATCGTAAGCGTTCTCTTAAATTAAGCTCATGATACAGAAGTGAGTGCTCTAATTCAGTCTTTGACCTTCGATAGAAGACGGCAATAAAAGAAAAAGATTTTCAAATTATTTGACAACATTGTAGTTTGCCTTTTTACGAGATGTGGAATACCTATATGCCATATTTTATCACAATGCCCGCTTCCAGCATAGAGAAAATTGATTCCAAATGTACAATAATTTTTCAATGGAAAGTATTTGAAAGTTAGTCAGTTATTTTAAAAAATTGACACTGCTGTGGTAGAAAAATATAATAAGGAGATAACTAATTGTCGGTTGGTGGTTCTCATATCCTGGGATGAAAATATTGCATACATCCGGAATAATTAATAATAATAAAAAATTCCATGCGAGAGCTTTGAATATTTTCATTTTTGTATAGAGTTATAAAAAACAGTGACGAACCATATAATAAAAAAAATTACGACGATATATTTGACTTTTAATTTGTAGTACGTAAAATAGTTAAATATTTTCAGGATCATATTAATGAAATATGAAAAAAAAATGCATAATAAGCTGTTTTGATGCATAAAACAAATATCGCTTAATAATTTTCAATCAACAACGCATAGAATGTTTAACTGTTTATAAAATATAAGTTGAATTATATTTCCTATATTAGTTTCTTAATACCCTCGTGAGAGTACTTAGGTATCGTGTATTTTTATGGTTTTCTAAATTTTTATGGCTTGAGCAAGTTTTTTTGGTTAGTTCTTATTATGTTGTGAGTTGATAATATTTATTACTGGAGTAAATTGTTTATTAATTTATTTTGCCATAATATAATAATATCAACTTAGTTAATAAAGTGAGTGCATAAAAGTCTTAAGTACTTAGACCTTGGAAAAAAATCGCCGAGACAAGACGTGTGAATTGTTATCTAAGTAAAAAACAATATGCAACATTATGACAAATAAAAAATAACTTATTGATATTTATTGCATTAACAAGGTATTGTAGATCGTGAAATAATTTTTATTATACCACCAATGTTTTCGGTTTTCATTATGTTTATGGCAATAAAATTGAAATAACTATTGTGATAATATATAAAAATGTAGAAAACCATATTCACAAGATGGATAATGATGGAGTGAAAATTTTAATCTATGTATTGAATGTTTATATTGAATCAGGTATTGAGTTGGCGTACGAGAAGGCCGTGTTTTTTTTATGACAATTTCACTAAAATCAATATTTTATGTTCCAACACTAGCGGTGGGCAGCCAATAAATTAACAAAGGGCTCGCTTAGTCTGAGATCTTTTAGGGTGTTTCGTGCAAAAGGCCGATTTTTTTTATCACTTTTATAAATTTTTACTCAATAATTATCAAAGAAATCGAATGATACTTTTTAATTTTTATCCATGTCCGCTCCCAATGAGGAGCATATGGCCTTTTAATGGAGGTATCTCAACAGAAGTTTTTATTCAATAACCGATTTTTACTCAGTTGCTCAACCTTCCTTTTATTAGAGTAGAGATAGAAAGGATAGGGTTAGGACAGGACTAGTGATTAGAAAATCACTAAGGCAAGAAGTTAGCTGCGCGGAAATTTCAAAGAGGCTGCGCGGACCGATCAAATATTAATTGAACAACTGTCTTGTAGTGCGCGCCAACCCGGAATGAGTGCGCGGGGGCTTCCCAACTCCTGCTCGGCCGCGCACGCGCGCAGCTTAGAGGGAACGTTGCTGAAGAGTATACATCTGGGCTTCGGGTCGGGTTCGGGTAACAAGTGTGGTATAAGAATCGGGTCCGGGCCGGGTCGGGCCAGAGTCTTTCGGCCTCGGACCGGGTAATTTTGTGAAATTTCGCCTTGTGCAGACCTCTAGTGTCAAGTATTTGCCATCGCTGGTCTAAGTCGAACCTGCTTCAATCGATCTCTTCCACTTCGTTCGGTCCCACGCTGTTCTTTGCGAATCGCTGACCCTCAGTATTCGTAGGTCTTGTGACCAAAGTTGGAAGTCGTGATCTTCCAACTTTGTCGAATGGGTGTTAACATTATTTCATTATCACATTATAACAGATTGACACCAACAGCACACCCTTGACCTGGATATTAATTAAGAAATAGTTTTTGAATAGAAAACATGTAGTTGTTGTGAATAATTTGCATCATTACTTAGTTGGTAGGGTATTCTGCCAACTGGTTTTATGGCAGGTAACTAATTAAAACCATGCCTCGTCAAGATATTTTTTTTTCCTTCGAAAAACCGTTAATGTCAACTTTCATAGAGCAATATAAATCATCGCTAGACATATTTTTTTTCGTACGGAAACTTTACGGACCTGTTTTGGAGTGAAAAAAATATAACGGCGGCCATTAAAAAAGTTTTTGATTCGAAATGCATTTTTAACCAGTAAGTAGGTAATGATACCATTATAAACGTATTCACAAAACATGAGCGTATACTAAATTTGAATCTTTCAAATTATGTACACTCCCACAGATTTTGTCACTAACGACCCGGGTTTCGCAGTCAGTTCAAGTTCATCCGTGCGCTTGAACGCCTGAAGATGCCGAAAAGCAAAACCCGGGTCGTTAGTGACAAAATCTGTGGGAGTGTACATAATTTGAACGATTCAAATTTAATATTGAAATTCCACCAAGCACCTTCAGTCGAAATCTTAAACTATGAGCGTATACATTTAAATAATATATTTGTCATTGTAGGTTCTTACTAGGGTATCCAATCCCGGGATTGGGATTAGCTCACCGAGGAGCTTGAAATCCTCAATTCCCTATACCTTTCCCCGGATTATCTCCGAAAGTAGTTTTTTTAGCTCACCGAAGAATTTGGAATCCTTGATTTGGTATACTTTTCCCCCAGATTATCTCCGAAAGTCGTTTTTTTTTCAAAATCAGTTTTCGGGATTTTTTCAAGATTTCTCAATCCCAAAATCCCGGGATCGCGACCATGTCAGTCCCGGGATTATAAAATTGGACGAGTTCCCGGAATCCCAGGATTGGATACCCTAGTTCTTACAGCTACATATGTATCAAACGATCATGTCGACCGTGGAAAGGAAAAATTACGTAACCCACACATACCAAATTTTATAGGAGGCCCAAAAAACCTTGGTTCAGGGATGGGCTGGAGGGGGCTCGGAGGAGCTCGCGCGAGCCCCTTGTTAAATTTCGGCGCGGCCGGCGAGCCCCTTGTTAAGATAAGAAAATCATTCGTCTTAGATCAAATCATCACATAGCTGCAATTTCTGTAGATGGTTAAATTTGAAAATTAGTTGTCCCTTCATTTTTTCATTCAGCGTTGTAGGCTTCCGTGTCGGACCTCACGGGTTTGAGTTCCAGTATAAAACAGCATTTTTTCAATCGATTTATCTATTTCCTGTTCGAAGGCATGGGTGTTTGCGATGTCTTAAGATTGCCTCCCACTCTTCCGATCCTTCAATTCAACTGGGCGCTACTATTAGTTAATCACAAGTCCTGTCTTATCCTTATCATTCTCTCCCTAATACTCTCTTTGGAAAAGATGTTGAGCGACTAAGTAACAAACAGTTGTCGTAGAAAAATAACTTTTATTAAGATACCTTCATTAGGAGGCCATATGCTCAACATTGGGAGCGGACATGGATAAAAAAAATGGATACCATTTACCGAGCCCCTTGTTAAGATATTGGCAGCCCACCGCTGCCTTAGTTCATAGGCAAATTATGTAATATACACAAACTTGAAGTGCTCGAAGACTTGTAAACTGGTGTTGAATTGATACAATCTAATGATAATTTAAAAATAACCTTTAAGTCAATTTTACTGTTTGCAATTTTGATAGACCCAACTTTTTCATACTTAAAAGTTAAATTTAGATACTAATTTGGCATTTGCAGCTTACGTCCTTTTGATAGAGCGTGTATCAAACTTGATACATTGTGATTATCTAAAAAAGCTGTTTTGAAAAAACTGTGGGTTACGTCCGTTTTCCAAAGTCGATATGTAAATAGTTATATATTATCAAAAATAAATAAAATATAAAAATATTAATTTATTTTACGAAGATTTCAAAGCAGCATGCAGTAATAAAATTGTATAGCTTCATCCATGACCGCTCTCAATGTGTTGCATGTGGCCTTCTAATGGAAGTATCTCAACAGAAGTTATTCAATCTATCTTTTTCGAGGAGAGTAGAGATATAAGGAAGGGTTAGGACAAAACTAGTTGTAACACAACGCTCGGTTAATTTTTAGTCATCAAAAACACAACAGAAATCGATAAATCTATTTAAAACGCGCATAAGTTTCTTACTTCACCTGAAATTTATTTTCAAACAACTGTACCCTTAATTATTAGAATATATTTTTTCAAATAAATTGAAAAAGCATAATTTTCGATAAGATTTAATTGATTTGTAGTATAATATATTCAGCATACATTCTTTCGTTAGTCTAAATTTTAGATAGGTAGTTTTAGTGTAGAAAACTTGATGAACAAAAAATTGAATGAAATCTATAATTAGGTATCTGAGAACATTTTTAATTATTTGTAAGATGAGGTAAACAAGTGACGACAAAAGATTTTCTTTTTAAATGTGACAATGCTGAGTAATGTGGTATAAAAACTCATTTAAAGTATTATTCAACTATTTTCAAATTAGTAAAATAATACAAACGTGCATGAAACTACGTCTAATAGCTATAAATGCCGTTAAGTCGTTCACCTTTCTTCGATCTAGCTATTAAGGCATCGGAATATAATTATTATAAAATTTTATTTGATACGAAAGCCGCTCTTACTTTGGAAATGAATAAATCAATAGGGATATTCAATTAACTTATTAATACTTATTAAATTATTTATAAAAAAATCGAAAAAAACCATATGATGTGATATTAATGAATAATATAATTATTATACAGCCTTTTGGCGAAGATGTTGTATTGAAAATTTCAACATTCATTTGTTGTAGTCGAATACAATATTTTTGGATACATCATTTCAACTAAATAATATTTTAACGGTTGATATTATTTGTTTTCTAGATCCGTGGTCGAGCGGTCAACGTCGTTGGCTTCGATTACGACACTCACGGGCTTGAATCCCAGAATGATTTTCACAAATTGATTTTTCAAACGGTTTATGGTTGATGTCTAAAATTCGCTCCTATCCATCTGATCCTAAAAATGAGACACAGTAAGAGTGATTATTAAATCATTTATCCTGTCCTAGCCTAATCTTTTTCTTCCATATTATTTCTAAAAGAGGTTGAGTAACTAATAATAGAGCAATTCTTGAAGAAAAAAATATGTTTAGATGAACAAATTCGGAGTTGATATGGAAAAAAATAATAAATACAAGATAACTTTTAAAGTGTCCGCGGTCAATTTTTGATGACAAGGTTTTTTTAACCATGTCCGCTTTCAATTTGGAGCATATGGCTTCCTAATAGATTTTATCTCACCAGAAGTATTTCTACGAGAACTGTTTGCTTTTCAATTACTCAACCTATCTTTTTTCAAAGAAAGTATGTATAGAAGGATATGACAAGGACAGGATTAGAAGTTAGTTAATCGCTCTTGCTTCACCCATTTTGAAGGATAATAAGGGTGAAAAGGAATTTAATACATCACATTAACCCATGCCTTTGGACAGAAATCTACAAAAAAAGTGAAAATCAATTTATAAAAAGTATTTTATGAAAAAATAAAATATTTTTCTACTAAATTCACATCAGTTGACAATGCTAGAATGCGTATCAAGTTGTATATATGTATTGTGATAACCGAAAATATCTTTTTTGAAAAAAGCTGTGGGTTACGTTATTTTGCATTTCCACAGCCGATGTGTATTATAATATGATCATGGAAAGTAGCAAAGTATTACACAGGAGAAATTATGCAATGTAGTTAAAAGTTATTTCGACATCACAATTTTTTTTCTAGAAAATAATTGTATCCACTATATCAATAACTATTTATGAAGATGGTGTGATGCCGATAAATTAATAACACAATTCTTGCTGAACAAAATTATGTTCAGAGTTGTTTATATCTAACATGATAGGTTTGCATTATAATTATTGAACAAGTAACAAACCATACAGTTATACAATTAATTATTTTACATTGAATAAAGATGGTGGCCCCTGACCAACCTGCAATAAGCCAGTGCACAGATGCATTTATATATGAATGCAGGTGCACAGCGCGCGAGAGATTCTCTCCTATCCCCCCAAGCCCACCTTGCCTCATTTTCCCTGTAATTTAAAAACCCCTCCATTGGCTAACATGCAACGCTTGGCCTGGCTCGATGCATTAAAAAAGCGTAAAATAAAAACGTAGATAGGTAAATGTGATGTAGAAAAAAGGGAATATAAAAGTATCCATGTGACGCCATTGAAAAGGGTGGACGTTCATGGTTTGTCTGAGTCTCGATGTTGTTTATGGTAGATAGTGATTAAAGATAATATTACCTATTATACATAGGTAGGTAAATATCTTAACATATGGCTACACTTTATTTTCATTTTTTTTTTTTACTTCCACCTACTTAACAAGTGCCTAATTTAATTCTATATATTTTATAATAACTAAGAAATTTTGTTTACGTGGCCTTAGTTCATGTTAATGTTAATAGTGCATTATTTAATTTAATATCAAATATTCGGCATGACAGCTTTGTTAACTAGCCAACGCGCAGATATAAAGAATTTTATAAATCACATAACTTGTGAATTTTTAAAGTCATTTGAAGTTTACTCGAGGAGACAAGACATCGCACACACCTATACTACTAGGTCACGAATGTATTGCTACACAAGTAAAATTATAAAAATCCCATGCTTAATAATTTAGGGCTGTATCTAAATTTTTAGTTATTGTAGATCGTAGATTTACAAAAATGTATAATACATACATCTTTGAGGACATGGATTGCTGAAAATAAAAATAAATTGATGCAGTGTGGTGTAAAATACTATGGACGATTTTCTATCAAACCATTTAAATTTTAATCCCACTGGATTTTCATTTCATGGTCTCTACCGTATTTTATTTTATTTTTTGTGTTGATAATTATTTAAATATATTTTCTTTTATAATAATACGTCTGGCTTGTCAACTATTCTTAAATCCGTACCGTTATGTTAAAGTTGAGTAAATCGCTTGATAATGAATATATTAATCATTAAAAAGATACTAGCTGTAAGCCCGTTGATCTCAACGGGGGGGATTTTTGTTGCATTTTTAAGTAGTCTGAAAATTTACTGGCGTGAAAAATAAATTACAAACCTATTTATTGAATAAGCCAGAAATTCTAAAAGGAAAAGAAATATATCTCGGGGCATATATCGACAGCCCTGCAGTATTTAAATTGTAAATTATTTAATTTTTGGAATAATGTTTAAGTTTGCCAACAATCATTTTTCGTAGAAGAAGAAATCGACCTCGGGGCATATATCGACAGCCATGTAGTATTTAAATTGTAAATTATTTACTTTTTGGAATAATGTTTACGTTTGCTAACAATCATTTTTCGTAGTAGCAGAAATATACCTCTATTATATATATATCAGAAACAGACCTATATTATATAAAATATATACAATATATATTTTATTCAACTAATTTTCAAGTACGCTAACAAATATATTTCGTAGAAGAAGAAAAAGACCCGAGGACATTAGTACGAACATATTTGTGATTTGTGATTATTTTATCGACTATTAATATATAGACTAGCTGTAAGCCCGTTGACCTCAACGGAGAGATTTTTGTTGCATTTTTAAGTAGTCAGAAAAGTTACTGGCGTGAAAAATAAATTACTAACCTATTTATTGAATAATCCAGAAATTCTGATAGTAAAAGAAATATCTCGGGGCGTATATCGACAGCCCTGCCCTGCAGTATTTAAATTGTAAATTATTTATTTTTGGAATAATGTTCTAGTTTGCTAACAACTATTTTTCGTAATAGCAGAAATTTTGTAAATTATTTAATTTTTGGAATAATGTTTATGTTTGCTAACAACCATTTTTCTTAGAAGCAGAAATTTCGTTAATTATTTTATTTTTGGTATAATTTTTAAGTTTGCTAACAATTATTTTTCATAGTAGCAAAAATAGTCCTTGTAAATTACTTAATTTTTGGAATAATGTTTAAGTTTGCTAACAATTATTTTTTCTATTAGCAGAAATAGACCTCGTAAATTATTTAATTTTTGGAATAATGTTTAAATTTGCTAACAACCATTTTTCATAGTAGCAAAAATAGTCCTTGTAAATTACTTAATTTTTGGAATAATGTTTAAGTTTGCTAACAATTATTTTTCCTATTAGCAGAAATAGACCTCGTAAATTATTTAATATTTGGAATAATGTTTAAGTTTGCTAACAACCATTTTTCTTAGAAGCAGAAATTTCGTTAGTTATTTTGTTTTTGGTATAATTTTTAAGTTTGCTAACAATTATTTTTCATAGTAGCAAAAATAGTCCTTGTAAATTACTTAATTTTTGGAATAATGTTTAAGTTTGCTAACAATTATTTTTCCTATTAGCAGAAATAGACCTCGTAAATTATTTAATTTTTGGAATAATGTTTAAATTTGCTAACAACCATTTTTCATAGTAGCAAAAATAGTCCTTGTAAATTACTTAATTTTTGGAATAATGTTTAAGTTTGCTAACAATTATTTTTCCTATTAGCAGAAATAGACCTCGTAAATTATTTAATATTTGGAATAATGTTTAAGTTTGCTAACAACCATTTTTCTTAGAAGCAGAAATTTCGTTAGTTATTTTGTTTTTGGTATAATTTTTAAGTTTGCTAACAATTATTTTTCATAGTAGCAAAATAGTCCTTGTAAATTACTTAATTTTTGGAATAATGTTTAAGTTTGCTAACAACCATTTTTCTTAGAAGCAGAAATTTCGTTAGTTATTTTGTTTTTGGTATAATTTTTAAGTTTGCTAACAATTATTTTTCATAGTAGCAAAAATAGTCCTTGTAAATTACTTAATTTTTGGAATAATGTTTAAGTTTGCTAACAATTATTTTTCCTATTAGCAGAAATAGACCTCGTAAATTATTTAATTTTTGGAATAATGTTTAAGTTTGCTAACAACCATTTTTCTTAGAAGCAGAAATTTCGTTAATTATTTTATTTTTGGTATAATTTTTAAGTTTGCTAACAATTATTTTTCATAGTAGCAAAAATAGTCCTTGTAAATTACTTAATTTTTGGAATAATGTTTAAGTTTGCTAACAATTATTTTTCCTATTAGCAGAAATAGACCTCGTAAATTATTTAATATTTGGAATAATGTTTAAGTTTGCTAACAACCATTTTTCTTAGAAGCAGAAATTTCGTTAGTTATTTTGTTTTTGGTATAATTTTTAAGTTTGCTAACAATTATTTTTCATAGTAGCAAAAATAGTCCTTGTAAATTACTTAATTTTTGGAATAATGTTTAAGTTTGCTAACAATTATTTTTCCTATTAGCAGAAATAGACCTCGTAAATTATTTAATTTTTGGAATAATGTTTAAGTTTGCTAACAACCATTTTTCTTAGAAGCAGAAATTTCGTTAATTATTTTATTTTTGGTATAATTTTTAAGTTTGCTAACAATTATTTTTCCTATTAGCAGAAATAGACCTCGTAAATTATTTAATATTTGGAATAATGTTTAAGTTTGCTAACAACCATTTTTCTTAGAAGCAGAAATTTCGTTAATTATTTTGTTTTTGGTATAATTTTTAAGTTTGCTAACAATTATTTTTCATAGTAGCAAAAATAGTCCTTGTAAATTATTTAATTTTTGGAATAATGTTTATGTTTGCTAACAACCATTTTTCTTAGAAGCAGAAATTTCGTTAATTATTTTATTTTTGGTATAATTTTTAAGTTTGCTAACAATTATTTTTCATAGTAGCAAAAATAGTCCTTGTAAATTACTTAATTTTTGGAATAATGTTTAAGTTTGCTAACAATTATTTTTTCTATTAGCAGAAATAGACCTCGTAAATTATTTAATTTTTGGAATAATGTTTAAATTTGCTAACAACCATTTTTCATAGTAGCAAAAATAGTCCTTGTAAATTACTTAATTTTTGGAATAATGTTTAAGTTTGCTAACAATTATTTTTCCTATTAGCAGAAATAGACCTCGTAAATTATTTAATATTTGGAATAATGTTTAAGTTTGCTAACAACCATTTTTCTTAGAAGCAGAAATTTCGTTAATTATTTTGTTTTTGGTATAATTTTTAAGTTTGCTAACAATTATTTTTCATAGTAGCAAAAATAGTCCTTGTAAATTACTTAATTTTTGGAATAATGTTTAAGTTTGCTAACAATTATTTTTCCTATTAGCAGAAATAGACCTCGTAAATTATTTAATTTTTGGAATAATGTTTAAGTTTGCTAACAACCATTTTTCATAGTAGCAAAAATAGTCCTTGTAAATTACTTAATTTTTGGAACAATGTTTAAGTTTGCTAACAACCATTTTTCTTAGAAGCAGAAATTTCGTAAATTATTTTATTTTTGGTATAATTTTTAAGTTTGCTAACAATTATTTTTCATAGTAGCAAAAATAGTCCTTGTAAATTACTTAATTTTTGGAATAATGTTTAAGTTTGCTAACAATTATTTTTCCTATTAGCAGAAATAGACCTCGTAAATTATTTAATTTTTGGAATAATGTTTAAGTTTGCTAACAACCATTTTTCGTATATATATAAATAAATAGTTAATTAAATTATTATATATAATTGAGCAGCCCTATATAGCCGTTCACAACCCTGCAGGTGGAAATCTTGGAATTCAATATCGTTTAGTGCAAGATTTCACCCACAGATGTCATTATTAGTTCACTTAAAACGCGTTCTTATTTTTTGCTTTGTATTATTTAAATTATATAAAGTTTTTATATCGCTTTGCTCAGTACGTCATTAGACACCGATCAATGCACACGCGCTTTTTGCGCTCCGTAGCAAAGCGACCCGATACAATTGCGTACCACCAGTTCGTCTTAATTTTTGATTAACCTTAACTGCGTGAATTATCTTGTGACTAATCTCCCAGTGATATAACATAACTTTCTGATCAGTTATATAAACACATAAATAACTACTAACTAAATGATATACTTACCATTATTACAATAATAATATACCGCCAATTCGGCATGTCCACGCACTGCGCATATAAAAATAGTTAACTGTTTTGTGCGTGCTGCCCTCCAAACGAACTCCAACGAACTTCGAGTCAACATAGGACAACAGATAAAATATCCCATTACTGCATTACCGAATTATAATTGCATACCAATTGTACAACCTGTAAACTCTTCTCTACCACATTAATCCACCACAAAACAACATTCCCCATCCAAACAGACTCCGACCAAGTCTCTAAAAGTTCCCCACCCAACAGACGCGCAAAAGCGGATCGCACCCAAAAAGACGCGTCCCCCCACTCACACATACACAACGCCTCTCACCTATAACATAAACGCAAGCTACAAACTTGATACAAACCCAACACTACCTACAAACACTCCTTAACGCAACAAACACACATACCAACACACACAAAGAAGCTGATAATTACTCATAGTAACAATCACCCCTTCACCCGCGCAACATTTAATTCCTCTTCAAAATTCGTCGATGCTTAACATCTGTACTTCCCGCGAAATAATATTCTCATCCGCGACAAACTTCACACCAAAACACAATAGCAAACCAAAAACTTTCCATCGGTCAATCATAACCGTTATTCTCGCTAGCAACGAGTGCCCCTCCTCCCGCGCTCTTCCTTTCCCTCGCAAAATAATTTCTACCACTACATACGCGATCAACTTCATTACGTTCACACACGTTCACCAATACACCGTCGAAACTTTCACCTATTAATTCAGCTGTTATTCGCTGCATCGCAATAAGTCCCCTCCACCCGCGTTCACTCTCGCATCTTTCTAGCTGTCAATAGTAACAGCTGTGTTGTCTACAAATAAAACAGTCGTCCGAAAAAATTCAACGCGTAAAAAAATAAAACCCGGGTTGAACGAAGGGAATATTTTTGTTTCTTCTTTTTGTTTTTCTGATCATTCATCTTTTTTTAAAACATTCAGCACCAACATAACCTTAGTCTTATTTTAATTGACCCGCTCGAAATAATTGACAATTGACCATACAATTACACTGATATCGATTAACATTTCATACCACACGCAACATCATGGTTAGCCCAAAACCATTCAAAACCACAAAAAAAAAAAAAACACTCAAATCCAAACCACACTCACAACATAGTACCAACAAAAACACAAACAAAACGCCTCCTAACACCACAAACAACATTCCCGCACTCACTCCTACAAATGAAATAGCCACAATGCTAAAAATCAATCCAGACATACTAACATCCCCCACCCTTTTCAAAATATTTCAATTATTAACTCAATTTTTTCCAAATTCAAACAGCAACAATAACACAACTCCCAGAAATTCTCCAACTCAAGCAAAATCTGATACTCACTTACTATGTACTCCCACCACTTCTTCGTATTTCTCCCCCATGCCTGAAAACCCCTCAGATGACGAAGTCATCATACCAGCAACCATCCCTGAGAACACTCATCAACCAATAAAAAGATCTTTCAAGACTATCACCTCCAGAAGACCAGCGACCCGTCTCAACCCTCTACCAGACACCCCCACTCTAACCCTCAACCAACCCAGCATCGACCATAATGCCTCACCAGACTCCACACCTTCCAAAAAAAGCACCCCTCCCAAAAACAACCCATCAACAGTTACCAACGCCACTGCCAAAAAGGATCAAATACCACCCATACTGCTCCACAGAAAATCCGACTATACAACACTCGAAAGGGACCTCACTCTGGCTGGTATACCGATTGACCACGCAACAAACCTCAAAAACTATATACGAATCGACTTTCCAACATCAGACGCTTACAGAAAAACAATCCAGATCCTCGACCAGCGAAAAACCCCATACCACTCTTACCTTTTAAACGCCGAAAAACCACTCAAACTAGTTATAAAGGGTGTCCCAACATCTACTACCACCGAAGAAGCCCATAACACTCTGAAGAACCAAGGCTTTCCTATATTATCTGTGAAAAGAATGAAAAAAGGTCCCTCCCGCGAACCTATCGACCTTATTTTGGTCGAAGTGTCCCGCACTCCGGAAGGAAAAGAACTTTTTAATCTTAAAAAACTACATGCTTTCAAGATATCGGTAGAGACATTAAGAAGAAAAACTTCCAGTGGTCAATGCCATAATTGTCAGGGCTTTGGCCACTCCAGCGGCGGGTGCAGAGCCCCGCCCAAATGCATTAGATGCGCTCAAGAGCACAACGTCAAAGATTGCCAACTCTCGCGCGAGAACTCAACTCCTATCTGTGCCAACTGCGGCGGTGCCCATTCCTCAAACTACCGAGGATGCATAGTGCACCCAGAACACGGTAAACCGAAGTTTACAGCTAGACCCTGGCCCCTAGCCCCTCAAAAAGAACAAAACCCCAACCATCCGAATGAAAACCCGAATACAACAAATCGAAACAATCATCAATACCAGAATAATATGAACAGAGATACTTATATAAACGGAGATACTTATGCGAACGCCACAAAAAACTATAACCACACTCCTCCACACCACCCAATTGAATTCGATATTAACTGGAACAGGACCAGAAACCTCCCCCAAAGGACCCCCGCCCAATCTACGAATCAACTGCGGCCTCCTCACCTGGTCAATGGGAACGGCGAGAGATCGGCAAGCCTCCCACCCTTCACCTCTCATTCTCACACAAACAACACTTTGACCTCCATGGATCAAGAACTCAACGAGCTCACGAGAGCTCTCAGAGTGATGATCCTAAACGGTCAAGCAATATTAAATAAAGTCTCTGCGGCCCTAACCGCCCGAGTCTCCACAAACTAAAAAAATATTATGGCTATCACCAAAATAAAACCGAAATAAAGACTGCGGCGCAGATGAAAAAGATGTACTGAAATAGAAGGAAGGAAGGATGACCAGAAGCAGTAGGAAGGATGTACTGGAAAAAAGAAACAAGCGCCTGGGACCTAGCGATTTG
Organism: Himalopsyche anomala; assembly: GCA_031772345.1. Taxonomy (NCBI): domain Eukaryota; kingdom Metazoa; phylum Arthropoda; class Insecta; order Trichoptera; family Rhyacophilidae; genus Himalopsyche; species Himalopsyche anomala. The sequence continues at coordinate 999,594 of CM062827.1, forward strand.
ACCTCCTCTCGAGGGTAAATAATAAATAAAAAGAGGGTCGAGCAGCATGCTCACACAATCATCCATTATATTATAACACTCTCATTTACTTTTAATGAAAAGAAAAGATCGATCTTTATTTAAAAAAAAAAAAAAAAAAAAAAAATTACAGCATAAAGCATCGCAGCTATACTCACAATTATTCTGAACAACTAAACAATAACTATACTATGTTTAAAAAAATAGAACTATAATACAATACATAATAATGATATATCCAATTAATCATTTATTATACTATCATTGCAAACCCCAATATAATGCAGCTCGAGATTGTTGAATCAGTCGCTAGGGTCACCACCCTCAAGAGATCTCAAGACTTCCACCTCAAAACTCAGTCAACTTCATGATCATCACACCAAATCAACATTCATATTCATATGCATATAACATACGTTATCATTCTGTTATATAGCCTGTTACTATTCCGTTGTATAGCCTGTTATTTTTTTTTTTTTTACTTGTAAGTCGCAACTGTAACCACCATCACAATAGCAACACCAAACGCCCATCTTCAACAACCATCCAGAACATCTCGACATTGCCCTTCTCTTCACTTCTCAGCAGCCTCACCAAAACCATTTACGGGTTCTTATACCCAGCATCCAAGGACCTTAACAGTTCACAAAACATTAGATGAAAGGGTTAAGGGGCGAAAGCCCGACAACCCCATATATGAACATTCACAAGTCAAGTCAAGTATCGCTTTGCTCAAGTGGATTCGTAGATCAGTGTGTAAGCCGTCCGAACGACGCGCATGAAAATTGGGGCATGGTATCGAATCCCACAGCTGGAGAGAATATTTTTTGAAAATTAATTGTTTTTACACATAATAAAATAAAAATGTCATGATTTCAAAAATTCACTCATGACGTCAGAGAAAAATGAAGAAATGAATTAATGACGACAGCGGGGCAGGATGGGGGGAGGGGGACCGTCTTTCTTGACGTCATCGAATAGGCGAAATCGCGACCATAATATACAAACGAAAAAAGTATCTCTTTAGTATGAATAAAAAA